>CM040242.1:2689277-3289277 GCA_022545495.1 Chrysanthemum lavandulifolium | reverse complement strand
TTCGCTTTTTATCGGTTTCAGTTCGATTCGGTTTTTGTCGGTTTTTCCGGTTCAAAACCCGAAAACCGACCCGAACCGAGTTATTCGGTTCGGTTTTGTTTTTTATATCTATTTTTCGGTTCGATTCTCGGTTTAAGTTTTTCCCTTTTTCGGGTCGGGTCGGGTTTTGCCGGTTCGGGTCGAGTTTGACCCGGTGCTCACCCCTACCTGCCATTGTTATTAATTTAAATATTACAAGGCTAATACTCTACAGTCTACACCAACATCTGTAGCATTTGTGATGCATTTAAATGAGTTAATTACATAAATGGTCCCTGTGGTTTGTCGAAAATTATGGATTTGGTCCTAAACTTTTTTTTTTTTTGGTCCTATGGTTTTGATTCATTCACGTTTGGTCCCTTGACCAAATTTTCTGTCAGTTGACCGTCAAATGTGTGTTTGGATTGCTGAAATGACAAAAATACCCCGTATGTGTTTCATGAATGGTCCCTATGGTTTGTAGGTTATCACGAATTAGTCCATGATTTTTTATTTTTTATTTTTATTTATATAAAAAACATTTTGTCTAAAATTTTATAAAAAATTCCGAAAATTTATAAAAAAAATCTATAAAAAATTCTTAAAATTTTATAACAAAGTCCGAAAATTTTATAAAAAAATCCGAAAATTTTATAAAAAAAGTATACTTAAAATTTCAAAAATTTTATAAAAAAATTTATAAAAAATTCCAAAAATTTTATAAAAAATTCCGAAAATTTTATATAAAATTCCGACAAAAACTTTATAAAATCTTATAAAACATTCCGTCAAAAATTTTAGAAAAAAATTTCGATTTTTTTTTTATTTTTTCTTTTTGAATACTTTTTGAAGGAATTTTTTAGAAAATTTTGCCCAAAATTTTATAAAATTTTTTATGGATTTTTTTTGACAATTTTATAAAATCCGTCAAAAATTTTATAAACTTTTGGGCAAAATTTTATAAAAAATTCCGTCAAAAAGTATTCAAAAAAGAAAAAAGAAAATTTTTTGTCGAAATTTTTTTTCCCAATATTTTTGACGGAATGTTTTATAAGATTTTATAAAAATTTATCGGAATTTTTTATAAAATTTTCGGAATTTTATAAAATTTTTGGAATTTTATAAAATTTTCGAATTTTAATAATTTTTTTAAATTTTGGACTTTGTTATAAAATTTTGGAATTTTTATAGATTTTTTATAAATTTTGAATTTTTATAAAATTTTGAGTCGAAAAAATCGAAATTTTTCCCAAAATTTTTACGGAATGTTTTATAAGATTTTATAAAGTTTTTGTCGAATTTTATATAAAATTTTGAATTTTTTATAAAATTTTTAGAATTTTTTTATAAAATTTTTGGAATTTTAAGTATACTTTTTTTATAAAATTTTGGATTTTTTTATAAAATTTTCGGATTTTTATAAAATTTTAGGACTTTGTTATAAAATTTTAAGAATTTTTATAGATTTTTTATAAATTTTGAATTTTTTAAAATTTTAGATAAAATGTTTTTTATATAAATAAAAATAAAAAATAAAAAATCATGGACTAATTCGTGATAACCTACAAACCATAGGGACCATTCATGAAACCCATACGGGGGTATTTTTGTCATTTCAGCAATCCAAACACACATTTGCCGGTCAACTGACAGAAAATTTGGTCAAGGGACCAAATCCGTAACGAATCAAAACCATAGGGACCAAATCCGCAAAAAAAAAAAGTTTAGGGACCAAATCCATAATTTTCGACAAACCACAGGGACCATTTATGTAATTAACTCCATTTAAATTTAAGTAAACATTTTTTCTCTAACATTTCATGACATGCTACAAGTTTTAAGTTGAATACTAGCATGTTCGACCTCAAAAGTCCTAGTAATTCACTTTTTCATTTTACAACGGACAAAAATCTTTATTAGCATGCATGAGTTGATTTCGTTGACTTTTGAGGTCAACCTACCAGATTTTTTCCTATAAACTCATGCCTAAATCGACTGGTTACAGACTACATTCAAAAAGTGTGGATAATTTAAAAGTAAAACATAAGTCAACTGACGTTATAGGGTAATTAGTTATCTTTTGGTAAGATTATAAGAGCTCTAACCTGCTGAAGCAGCCTTAATTTTCAAGGCCAACTTGACCGAAGCATCAAATAACTCGGCAACTTTGACAAAATCTTCCTCAAGAAATCCCCTAGATGTTAGAGCAGGAGTTCCTAAACAAGAACAAAAAGATATTTCATTTTTAAAGATCAAAATATAGAACTTAAAAAATCGCAGGTTCTTTTATGAATGCAGGTTTTAGAGATGATAAACTTACCCATACGGATGCCACCAGGTACCATGGCAGACACATCACCAGGAACGGTGTTCTTGTTGGCAGCAATATGCACCGACTCCAAAACCTTCTCAACTCTTGATCCATCAATACCCTGTAATCAGAACCAATATCATCAAACTAGGTAACTTCAAAGAATGTCTAAATAGTCCAAATTGCCCCAGATATACTTGAATATTGGAGATGAGCTGATATTACAAATTCAATGTTATAGTACCTTGTCTCTTAAATTTACCAACACCAAATGGTTATCGGTTCCACCGGATACAAGATTATACCCCCTCTCCATCAAACTCTGCAAAACCAACAAACATAATATGTGTACCATTTAGTTCGCTTATACAAATTTCTGCATTTAACAATTAACGAGTGGTCACAAATGCACATATGAGAGTAATATATTCAGCGAACCTCTGAAAATTTCTTGCAATTGGTAAGAACTTGTTCTTGGTATGCCTTGTACTCTGGGGTTGTCGCCTATAAACCAATTAAAAAGGCAAAAGTCGGCTCAATCAGCTTACAAAGAAGGTTCGAGCAATGGTATTGCAAAGAGCAACAAACCTGTTTCAAAGCAACAGCTAAGCCAGTAATGGTATGATTGTGTGGACCCCCTTGAAGCCCGGGGAACACAGCTTGATTGATTTTATCTTCAAAGTCATACATCACCTACACGTTGACACGTATGTAAAAGCTAATCAACATGAAGTGAGATCAAACAATAAAATTTATATCTGTCATTCAAATGGCGTACTGACTTCTTCGCCTTTTTTGTTGATCTCTTTTAGCCCCTTCCTGAAAAAGATCATGGCTCCACGTGGCCCACGTAGTGACTTGTGTGTTGTGGTTGTCACGACATCAGCATATTCGAAAGGCGATGGTATAACACCAGCAGCAACCAACCCGCTGATGTGTGCCATGTCAGCTAAAAGAATGGCTTTTTGTTTATCACAAACCTGTCAAAAAATGAGATTTGTTTTTGAGATATCAAGACTTATAGATAACATAGAAGAAAAAACTTCCTTTTTCTTACCTTGCGCATACGGGCGTAATCATATACTCGAGCATAGGCACTTGCACCCGCAACAACTAATTTTGGCCTAAAGAGCACAGCACTTTTCTCCATCTGCAACATAAATCAATTTCTAATAAGAAATAAATCTTCATGTTATACAAAATATCATGCTAAGTTGTATAGCTTACTTGGTCATAGTCAATATAACCGTGCTTTCATCCAATCTGTATGGCATTGTCTCGAAAATATTGATACAGCTGAAATCTTCTTCAGACGGTCTGCATCATGAAAAGAAGAGAAACATATTACAATAAGTACTCTACTTGTTGGAAATTACTCACACGACATGACAGACTTGGCGTGTTTAAAAGAACTTCACATTACCTGATAACCATGAGAAAGATGTCCACCATGAGGAAGATCTAGTGCCATGATTCTCTCATGAGGCTTCAATAGTGCAGTATAAACTTGAAAGTGTACGACTTTTCTCCCGCTCCGCTGGTACGCGTGAGAGGCGTTGTCCGCAAAAGCTAGTTAGAGAGTCTTGTACAATCACGAGTGTCGTGGGGACCGCTACATAATTCACAAGGTAGAGTGATTTTGTTCACTTGGCGTGAGGGCCGAGGAGTCTCATAGAGCTCATTAGGAATTTGACTTGATCTTCAAGTTAGAGCATCCTACAATTGGAAGGTTGTGAGTCAATGGGAGGCAAGGAGATTTCCTTGACGATTTTGGGCAACTCACGGGGTCATTCCAACTTTCGTTATCATATAGAGCAAGGTCCTCCATTTTACCCCACGATTCTTCCGCGGTGAGATCACTAAGTTTACCATTGGCCGCTTGGTCGATGGATTGCTTAGTTGAGAAGTTGACATGATCATAAAAGATTTGGACTTGAAGCCAAAGATCAATGCCATGATGAGGGACTTTATGGAGCAAGTCCTTGAATCAAATCCATGCCTCGTAGAGAGATTCACCGTGACGTTGTTGGAACATCAAGATTTCATTCCTAAGCTTAGTAGTTCTCCCCGGTGGGAAAATTTGGGCAAGGAAACGAGTAGTGAGATCAACTCAACTTGAGATGGAGCTTGCGGGAAGTGGCTCAAGCCAATTACTAGCTTGTAACGAGTCATAATGGATGTTTTGCAGGAGTTTTTCCAGATTCTAAAGATGTATTTTTTTCAGAACTTTTCCAGGAAAACGCAGCTAACTAGTTTCTGTCATGACAACCTGACAACATCAGGATTAAAGCCTGACAATGTCAGGTCAAGCAGAAACAACTTATCTTAATTTTTTCGTTTTCTGTGCTACTCATAAATTTTTGGAAATTCCCAGGTCTTAATTTTCTAGAAAAACTGCAAACATCCATTCCACAAGCATTATATCTTAGTGTAGTTGTGTCATATATCGTTTACCGCCGATTTTATGCGAAGGTTTCGTTTGTGAGACTACACTTAGAGAGTGTACCGATAGTATTATAGATTCTAGAACTTGTTTTGTGATACATTCCGAGATCGCTAGTGAGACTACACTTGTGTAGATAGGAATAACTAAGTGATAAGAGGCATTATGATAACCCTTGTTTGAAACCTGTATTTTGATTACTTCTTTCACATCGGTTGAGTAATTAGCCCACACCCTTGCGATGTACTCATCCTTAGTACACGATACCCCTAGTTAACCCTTCAGAGCCTATCCTTTTCGCGGTTCTCGTGATGTTTCGGTTTTTCAGAATATCAATGAAGAGCATTGTTTACAATCCACCCCCAAATCACCTTAGCCTACCTTGTATGCACTCATCTTTAGTGCATTATTGTTATCATTACTAAACCCTTAGTTCAAATATCTAGTTACTTGCATGGTTGCTATGTCGAGTCATATCTTTTGTACACAAATTTGGGATGATTGGGACTCATGGGTAAAAGTAATATTTTATGGAGTAACGGAAGGAATGATAAATTCAAATTTCCTTTGTCTACACAATTAAATGTTCCAAGTGTTTTGATCTTTTTAATTCGGGTCAATTAGTGTTAGAGTAATAAAAACTCAAGTGTGGGATGCTCCTATAAACACCTTATATTTTGATGTTATGGTAGAGGATGGTGGAGTAAAATGTATGCACAAAAAAAAGTTCAAAACAATAATAATAAAAAATAATAATAATAAAAATATGAAAAAACATACGGGCTACCATCCTACATCTATCTTTATGTTTGTTTATTTCAAGTTATCTAGAGTTTAGAGAGTCGAGTCTTGGCTTAGCAACGCCACGTTTTTCATGCTTGTAACACAAGATTTTTGACTTGCCACCACTAAATATCCCTTATCCAACAAAACTCGTTGTTTCTCTACCGTAAGCCTAACGTTACAACCCTTGTAAAGACCACTTAGATAGTTGTTCCTAGGTGCTTACGCCAAAGCGGTTAAGGTTTGATCTAGTCTCAAGCTTATGGTAATCTATGTACTATGCCAGGTAATGAGTATTTATCTTCCATTTCCATTTATTATATTTCATATAAACCCCGAGAGATGAGAGAATCCAAACACCCCTTGTGAGGTGCTAGTATATAATTTACGTGCTTTGTATGACTATTGCGGTGCTTTTACTTGTTATGAATTATTTTAAACCCATGCTTCATGCCCCCTAACTTATAAATTGATTGGGCAAAAGCACATTTGCTTGAGGACAAGCAAATACCAAGTGTAGGGATATTTGATAAGGATTTAAATGTATGTTTTAGGGGTCATTTAAGCCCTAAATCGACCACTTTATATCCGCCAACGCTAATTTCGCTCCTTTTCACTTTTAGGTTTCTTGAAAGCAAAATAATGGAATGAAGCACATTTGGACGAAAAGGAGTGAATACATGATGAAAATGGCAAAGTCAAGATCGGTCACTCAAGTCGCTTCAACCAACATGACGGCGTCCCAAACAAAGGGCAACGTCGTCCCTATATACGCACTTGATAAAACATGCACCGACGGCTCGGTGGAGTTTTTGTTCGACAACCGACGTGCCGAGCTTTAAAGAAGAAGGGCATCACTCGGACTTTTCGTCTCACGTATCTAGAATTATGACGACGCCCTAATCGAAGACGGCGTCACAACTCTAAGGTGACGCCGTCCCATCGATGACTTGGCCAAGACAAAACCCTAATGACGGCGGAAATGACGGTCCCCATGCAAAAGGTGACGTCGTCGCACTTGTAAAACTATATATAGAATTCGATTTTTACGCATTTAGGAGGTAGACTTTTGGAGAAAAACCCTAAAACGCTTGTAGTACGATTTGGACATTATCTTAGGGTCCCAAACCCTATTTTTCACATCAAGATAAGTGTTCTAATCCAAATTATCATTATGTCTTCAATTGATTGTGTGTATGCTTGCTTGTTTAACATGTATAGCTAAACTTCTTATGTGTTTGCTTAGATCTATATAACCTAGTTATTGAATATTGTTAGGTTGTTTCTTATCTTAATTGTAATTGGCTTAGGAGTGCAACTAGGCTATCGTTGTGTCTAATGCTTGAATATTTTTTGAGAAAGTGAGGCTTATGAATGAAATAGTTTAAGGAATTGTGGATTTCGTAGGCTAAACCCAAAGGTAACCTCAAAGAGTTAGGGCACATACACACCCTAAGACCTTAGGAACACAATGCGTTAAGATAAGGTGTGACAATTCAACCAATCAATAAAAAGATAACTAGGGAGTAATAGTGTCTAGGTAGACACATTTTTAATCATCATACGAGCACACATCAAAAATACATAGCTACCCATAGTATTAGATAATTAAATAATTAGAAAAGTAGAGTAATCGGTAGAAGTACCACCCCCAAACCAATTTCCCTGAGATTTTACCTTAGCTTTATAAAAAAACATAAAAAAAAAAAAAAAAAAAAAAAAAAAAAGAATCATCCTCAACCCCACCTTCACGTCATATATTTCCTACTAGCATTCCTATTCCCCTAAAGAACGATGTCAATCCCTGAGGCTTACCCAATACTACACTACAATGATTAGGTTCACTGCCTAGGTGGTTGAAAAACTTGCTCGAAGAAAAGGAAGTTTCCTTTGACCTCGAACGCGCATCACTTACTTGCTTTCTAGTGTAGTTGTGTGTCATATATAGTTTTACCACCGATTTTATGCGAATGTTTCGTTGGTTTTCTTATAAGTGTGAGGGTTATATTTGGTAAGAAGAAGAAACACAATATTGGATGAAGCTTATTACTCATACATTCTTCTTGGAAAAGAATTTAACCACAACTTCATACATATCCTACCGAGCTAATCAGGGGAGTACTAGTTCTTTTCCTTACTTACCTTCCTTTATCATAACTTTGATACTATCGGGAACATTGGGGACAATGTTCGCTTAAATGTAGGGAGGAAGAATAAACGGAACTTATAAACTATTCACTCACTTGATCGTTGTCTTGTCTTTGGTAATTTGTGTAATAAACTATAAGAAATATTCGTTATGGCCATTTTAGCACCAACTTTAAAAAATTTATGACATTTACGAGCTAAACTTTAGTCTTAATAAAGCGCCTCATGGATAGGAATTATATGACTAGCTAAAATCGCTTACCACTCAAATTCCACCCAAAATGCGAGGTTCGCCCTAGATCTTTAGGAATAAAAGCATTCACCTTTAATACTTAGAGAGTGTACCGATAGTATAATAGATTCTAGAACTTGTTGTGATGCATTCGAGATCGCTAGTGAGACTACACTTGTGTAGTTAGAAATAATTAAATGAAAAGAGGCATTAGGATAACCCTTGTTTGAAACCCAGATTATAATTACTTCTTCCACATCGGTTGAGTAATTACCCCACACCCTTGCGATGTACTCATCTTTAGTACACGATACCCTACTCATCTTTAGTACACGATACCCTAGTTAACCCCTCGAGCCTATCTTTTGCGGTTTCGTGATGTTTCGATTTTCCGAATATCAACAAAGAACATCGTTTACAATCCAACCCAAAATGTACACCCAAATCGCTTTAGCCTACCTTGTATGCACTCACCTTTAGTCCATTATTGTTATCATTACTAACCCATTAATTCAAATATCTAGTTACTCGCATGGTTGCTAAGTCGAGTCATATCTTTTGTACATAGTTTTAGGACGATTGGGACTTATGGGTAAAAGTAATATTTTATGTAGTAACGAAAGAACGATAAATTCAAATTCCCTTTGTCAACGAATTAAATACTCCAAGTGTTTTGATCTTTTCAAATCGGGTCAATTAGTGTTAGAGAAATAAAAACTCAAGTGTAGGGATGCTCATATAAATCCTTATATTTTAATGTTATCGAGAGGATAGTAGAGTAAAATGTATGAAAAAAATCGAAAAAAGAAAAAGAAAAAGAGAGTGTCAAAATAAATAAATAAATAAAATGAAATAAAAATGAAGAAAACATATGGGCTACCATCCAACATCTATCTTTATGTTTATGTTTTTGAAATTATGTTTGTGTTGTTTCAAGTTATCTAGTTTAGTGAGTCGAGTCTTGGCTTAGCAATGCCACACTTTACATGCTTGTAACATAAGATTTTTGACTTGCCACCACTAAATATCCCTTATCCAACAAAACCCTTTGTTTCCCTACCCTAAGCCTAACATTACAACCCTTTAAAAGACCTCTTAGATAGTTGTTCCTAGGTGTTTACACCAAGCGGTGGAGGTTTGATCTATTCTCAAGCTTATGGTAATCTATGTACTATGCCGTAATGAGTGTTTATCTTCTATTTCCATTCAGATTATATTTCATATAAACCCGAGAGATGAGAGAATCTAAACACTCGTGAAGTGCTAGTATATAATTTTGTGCTTATTATGACTATTGTGGCGCTTTTACTTTTATGAACTATTTTAAACCAATGCTTCATGCCCCCTAACTTATAAATTGATTGGTCAAAAGCACATTTGCTTGAGGACAAGCAAATACAAGCAAATACCAAGTGTAAGGATATTTGATAAGGATTTAAAACGTTCGCTCTTAGGGGATCATTTAAGCCCTAAATCGATCAATTTTATATCCGCATCGCTTAATTTCATTCTTTTTACTTTTAGGTCTTTTGGAAGCAAAATGTGGAATGAATCACATTTGGACGAAAAGGAGCAAATACATGAAGAAAATGGCAAAGTCAAGATCAAAGCCACTCAAGATCGATCAACAGACTGACACGGCCCCAACTAATGGGCGACGCCGCTCTCTCGAAGACTTGATCAAAACATGCACCGACGGCTCGGTGAAAATTTCGGTCTTATAACCGACGGCATCACGCTTTAAATAAGTAGGCGTCACCATAGTTTCCACCTCGTGACGGCCCGGATCTAGAACCAATACGACGTCCCGCCTAAAGACCGATGGCGCCACAACTCTAAGGTTACGCCGTCCCATCGATGACTCGCCGGATGAAACCCTAATGACAATGAGTGACGGTGTCCCATGCAAAGTCGACCGTCGCGATTGTAAATCTATATATATAATTCGATTTTTCTCAGTATTTTAAGAGGTAGACTTTTGGAGAAAAACCCTAAATCGTTTGTAGTCCGACTTGGAAGATTCTAGGGTCTCATACCCTATTTTACACATCGAGATAAGTATTTTAATCCAAAGTATCATTATTTCTATTCTGTATTCGATTGATTGTGTGTATGCATGCTTGTCTATCATGTCTAGCTAAATTATTTGTGTGTTTGCTTAGATCTATGAAACCTAGTTATTAATTATCGTTAGGTTGTTTCTTGTCTTAATTGAAATTGGCTTAAGAGTGCAACTAGGCATCTTCGTTGTATTTTATGCCTGAGTATGCTTTATGATGATATGGTCTATGGATGAAATAGCTTAGGCTTGCCAACTTCATAGGTCATATACGAGAGATAACCTCAAAGAACTAGGGATCACGCATACCATACGACCTTTAGGAATACAACGCGTTAAGATAAAGGACGTGACAACTCAACCGACCAATAAAAGATAACTAGGGAGTAATAGTATCTAAGTAAACATATCTTTGATCATCATACGAGCACACTTCAAATAGACATAGCTATCCGTAGAAGTAAAATAATTAGATAAAGTAGAGTAATCGGTGAAGTACCACCCTCCAACCAATTGCCCCTAGATTTTATCTTAGCTTAAAAACCAATAAAAGATAAAAAGAATCATCCTCAACCCCACCTTCTCGTCAGATATTTCTTACTAGCATTCCTTTTCCCATAGAGAACGATATCAATCCTGAGGCTTACCAAATACTACACTACAACGATTAGGTTCATCGCCTAGGAGGTTGAAAACTTGCTCGACGAAAAGGAAGTTTCATTCATTCTTAACGCGCCTTCCAAGATCACTAACTAAAAAATCCTCGGACCGTATTTGGGTTTTTCATATCAAGTATTGGCAAGCATTAGGTTTGCGCCTTAATCTTTATATTATTTTATTTAACAATTGAGGATATGAAGCTTTAGAGGCTACCCAAAACAAATTCCTAAACTCTAGTCCATTGTATTGCTTCCTAAAGTTTTCATAAATATGTCTAGTACACTGCCTGTGCTCAACATCCGACATTACTTGTTTCACATCCTCTGTGAGTCCTTTATGTTGGTTAGACATGAGTGTAAGACCTTGACTAGTTGTCATATCCAAGTCATCTCCTAGAAGGTCTAAAAACCAAGTCCAATTATCCATGTTTTCTACATTGACAATAGCCCAATTAATAGGGTAAATGTTGTTATTCCCATCTATTCATATGGCACTTAAAATCTCACCTTGATTAGGAAACTTTAAGAAACAACCATCCAATGCAACCACCCTTTTACAACCATTTTTAAAATATTCTTTAATGCACCAAAACAAACATAAAACCAATCAAAATAAGTCTTGTCATCGATTTTATAACTCCTAATTTAATCAGGACCATGGATTACCATCCAATAATTCTTTTCCATGTGATCTAAGAAGCCCATAATGTTGTTCAATAGCTTTATCATATTTTGTTAATGCTCATTCTTTGCAACTCTACAATGATTAAGAGTTACATTAAATTTATACTTCTTCATGACTAAATTAGCTATATCTATCAGCTTGATTTATGGATTCTTTCTAATTTTACCACCAAACTGTTTTCCAATCCACTTATAGTCCACTAATAACCCAAACTTAAAATTTCTCACACAATTATGTTCAAGTTTTAAAGACTTAATCTTAAATGCTTTTTCACTATTTAGCCTAGCATATAATCTGAAACTACATTTTGGGACACCTTTTTTATATACACTAGGATATATGAATCGCTTCCTTTGTTTGCCTAAACTAGGCTCCTTCAGATTTGGTGGTCTTTGGCCACAAACAACAAAATGACAATCCAAACTTTAAAATGGGGACTATCATTGCACTTTTAAAGTTTTAGGGATCAAACCTGTAATTTGGCCATACCACAGGGACCAAAAATGCAATTAACTTTTTAATAAATAAATCTGCCGAAGTGTACGAAACATAAAATATAACGATTGATAAGTCAAAATTAATAATAAAGAAAATGCAGAAAAAAAAAATCATAAAAAGCTGATTGTTTTTATGTTTTTGTTTTTCTTTTTACCGTCATTAAACGGGTAATGGTGTCTTTGGTGGGAGTAAAATGATAGTAAAGAGTAGGGCGGCAAGTTTTACCCGATCCAAATCGATACTAAAATTAACAAGTTCTAGTCAAGTCTAATTAGATTTCGTGTCGGGTTTGGGTCGACCCTTCAAACCTGTTTATTAAACAGGTCAGGTTCAGGTTGGGAATAAATTAAGTGGTCAACCGGCCAACCCGTTTAAGATTTTTTTTCTTAAATTAAAATTACTTAGACTTTATTATACGGGTTAAATGGGTTAAACGGCCAATTCGCAAACCTGCTTTAACCTATTTAACTTGTGTAATATGCCAACTTTTGTATAAAAACGGTATAAATGAGTCAACTCGAAACCCGTTTAACCTATTCAACCTGTGAAACCGACTTAACCCGCCAATTCAAGTATATATACGGGTTAAATGGGTCAAGTTCGGGTTATGTGTAAACATGTTAAGGTTGACATAGTTAACCCGATAAATTAAATGGGTCGTTCGGATGGGATTTTCGACCCGCCAATCTTTCAACCGAACCCGACCAATTGACACCCATAGTAGAGAGGTCTAAACATATTAGAGCACAAGGTATGCAAGCTACCAATAACACGTTATTGGTATGCCACTCACACACATCACACACATCACAATAACACATCAATAACTAAAACACCTCTCTTATTAACACATCACTAACATGTTATTTGTCCCACAAAATACCCACTAAAAATACTCACCACTCACAATACAATACAAAAAAAAAAAAAAAAAAAAAAAAAAATGGCGTGAGCCATTACATTGGCTCACGAATGACACGATATCCGATATAATTGACACACGAATGACATGCATTTGACATGTTAAATTTATGAGTTGAGATCAATATAGATCTTATATTTGTCGTAGATCCAATAAATCAATCTTAGCCATCAATTTTGATCAAAATTAATAAAAACCATTTTCACCCTATTATTAAAATAACATATCTTGCAAATGGTAAATCTTCAAACTACAAAAAATATACCATCGAATAAGAATTAAATTATCTTTTAATAGATATGCACTTCTCTATATTTTCGACATTTTTTTCAAAAATTCAAGACGCACAAATCATAATCGAATCACATATGATTTTCATAAATCATATATGATTTTTCCGGGACAAAATTTTGAAAAAATCGTTAAAATATATAAAGTGTATATCTCTAGAAAGATAATTTAATTCTCGTCATGATTGTATGATTTTTTTCAGTAACGATTAACGATTTATGAGATATTTAATTTTAAAAAATGTTGAAAGTTTATTATTATATTTTTAATTAGAAAAATAAAAAGTTATGATTGATTTATTGAATCTATAATAAATTGACTAAACGTGATTTATACCGTGTGGTCTTGCTACCAAGTGAAGTCAATAAATCTGACATGAAATTGCTATGCCATCCTCAAATAGTGTAAAGCAAATATGACTTGTCACGTTGCTTACCAGTACTAGTACGAAAAAAAAAGGCTGTTGAACTTTGGTGCTTTAGACATTATTGTATTGGAAAAAGCTGTTCATTCAACTTTGTATTTAAGTGCTAGTAGATTTTCCATATCTTTCGCGGTACATGTACAACATGCAGGACATTATATAATAATATTTCCATCTTTGTATCTTTACTTGTTCATTATTCATTGTGACATGATTGTACGTCTACCATAAAATGCAGAGGTGTTTTTTTAATTTTTTGAGAGTTTTGGACAAAATTTTATACTGTGTTATTTCGAGAAGAAATATTATATATTAAGTGTTACTTTTTATACGATATAATGCAATTAGTTATTTAAACATTTATCATATTATTTTCTCCGTCTTATAATAATTGTTCACTTTGATTTTTTGAATATTTTTTGTTCAACTTTGACCATTAATATTTTTATTAGTGTTATATAATCGATGAAAATTACCAATGAAAATACTTTTAAAACCCGATTCATTCATATATTTTTCATCAAGTATTATAATTAAAATATTTATAGTCAAACTTGAATAAGAAACGCTAAAAAAAGTTAAAGTTGACAATTATTATGAGACGGCCGTAGTACTTATTTAGGATATTTCTTATCTAAATACTTTTATCTTCGTTAAAATATGTGTACACCGACATAATTATTAAGTAGACAAATTTTGGAGCCTCTAAAATTTTGAGGCCCTGACCGGTCGTCCACCGTACACACATTCAAAGAAGATCTAGATAAAATGTTTAATCACACATGATTTTTAATGTTTTGCTAACTACATATTATATGGTTATGGTTAAATCTTATCATTTGTGTAAACATACCATTTAATGAACTCATATTTTCATATTTATACATATTTAATAATTGTCAATTTTTAATTAAAATAACTTTAATCACAGATTATAATGTTGTTAAAAACCCTTGTTTTTATCGAAGTAAAATTTTTGCTTTTGCGTATATGTAGCATACACCAGATCACCACATAGTGCCATGATTCCGATAACATTTGAGGCAAAAAATGGTAAATAATTTTGTAACCTCTTTTCATGCTTGCAAAAGTTTATTGAATTTGTACATCTTATTTCCAACTAAGTACTATTTAAAGATAGGTAAAGTTGTGTTGCCTTGTATTTACAAAGATGTGGATTGGGTTTAGAGATTAACTCTTAAAAAAGATGATAACATCAAATAAGTACTAATCATACTCATCATTTATCATGTTTATATTGCTCATTTTATACTATTTATATGAGAATTGGTATTTAATCGTTCTTTTTTAAATCTCAGTAATATTTGAGCAATCGATAAAAGTTAAAGAAAAGGACGTGTTTTGAAGCTAAAATGAATAAATCAAAGAAATTACACTGTTCAGACATCAAAACGCCGTATTCACCCCAGTGGATACATCGTATTCAAGCCTCGACTTCACAAGACATCCATGATTGGAAAGCTGCTGATACGTCGTATCCAAGATCATCAACTGGTCGTATTGACGGTTAGCACATTTATCAAAATATTTTATTCGTGGAGCCTACGCTAAAAAACCCCGATACCCCATATTAGAACCATCTGATACGATGTATCGGGACAATTCCAGAGACTATATATATAAAACCCAAGTTTCGACTTAGGGTACACTTTTTACAACCAAACTCGATTCCCAGAAGATTTTAGGAGCTAAGAAGGTCTTGCAAACACCATCATTTTATAGGAGAACTCTTTGTAACAGCATAACTTTAATTAATCATTCGGTTAGCGTGATCGTTTTTATTATAAATCATACTTTTATCGCTTTGATTAATTCTTTGTATTTTACTACGATTAATTAGCACCGAGAAGAGGTTCATGGATCCAAATCGAAACTCAATCGTGGAATTTGCAAATTTTGAAAGTCCGTTAACTAAAAGCCCGACATCCACTAATTTTAGTTACGATATGCTAAAAGATTTACTATGAAAAAGTGTTCCAATGGTGACATAAATATATGGCGGTAACTTATCAATTTTGTGACGACTGCATTTTTTAGTCATTACTTATTTATAAACTCAAAACAATTTACTTGAATACTTAGATTTATACTTTTACGTGTAAATATTAGGTTAAATCGCGTAATCAGTAAAACAACATTTAACGTAAACCGGTACTAGACTAAGTTTAGTAACATCAAACATGTACCATATGACTTTTATAAATGTATTTTATAAGTGATCGCATTTGTTTTCTTATTCAAGTTTTAAATAAAACACATACAATTCGCATTTAAGCCCATGCATGAATGCAAATACCCAACAAATCCACCACTTTTGCAACATATATATACACATAATACAACTATCAAAATTTCAAAAATTTTCTCCCTCCCCATGTCTGAAAACCGTCCAAGCCATAAGGTTGCCAAAAACCATGTGCAAGACAAGCCAAAGCCAAGTACTTGTTAGTGTATGTTGAAACAAAATATGATTACGAGTAACTTGTACATTTTACGTTATGTATTACAAGTTTACATGTTTGTCATCAATAAAATAAACGGAATCAGATAGATTAAATATCGTAATATTTGCCCACCGTTCTTCACCTTGGAGAAATATCGTAGTATTTGCAAGAACAATATCTCTCTCAGTTACAAACCCCATAATCATTTGGTTGTGTAATCGTTCAATTAGTTGTATTTTTAGATAGTACGTTTGGGTTTAGGTCGTAACATAGCAATGTACTTTTTCAAATGTACAGTTGGTACGTGTACTATTTATTGCTCCACTTAATGTTGTGTACTTTCACAGTTTTGTTCTATTTTGCACATTTAAATGGTGACACGTGTCAAACTTTCAACTATGACACGTTATCAAAATGTGCAAAATGAAACAAAACATGAAAGTACACAACATTAAGTGGAATAATAAATAGTACACGTACCAAAATTGTACATTTGAAAAAGTACGTTGCTATTTTATGACCTAAACCCTACACGTTTTGTGTTCTATCTTGTTTGACTAATAAATAAGAATCAATAGGAGGTTGTCTTTGTTATAATTTGTACGTTTTCTCTTTATATGTAATATACTTTATAATCAAGTTAATGAAGATAGGTATAACATGAGGAATTTTCAAATGCTTACTCTTATTTTGATGCTTACCGAGGGACAAATTCTCACCATCCATCTAGTTTGATCTACTGGTGGGGATTAACCTAAGATTTAATATGTCTAAACCTAAGCCCATGTTTTTTTCTTGTCTTTTTGTTTTCTTTATACACATTTTTTTTTTTTTTTTCTTTTTTTATTATTCACGCTTTTTAGTTATAATCACTTTTTTTTTTTTTTTTTTTTTTTTTTTTCGCTTTTTGTTAATATTTACGCTTTTTTAATTCACATTTTTCAATATTCACGTTTTCTTTTATTTGTTTGCTTTTTAATTCACGCTATTTACGCTTTTTAATTCGCATTTTTTCTTCCCTTTCATATCGTGAATATCGCAAGAGATATTATGTAATATTCGATATTCAGAATACCTGCGATATTCGAATACCACAAGTGATATTCGTATACCACAAGTGATATTCGAATACCACAAGTGATATTCGAATATCACTTGTGATATTCAATAATACCACAAGTGATTTTTGAATATCACAGTGATTTTCAACTAATGTTTTGTAATATGAAAATCACACGTAATATTTATAATATCACACAATGATATCCGAAAATCACAGTGATATTTATAATATCACAAAGTGTTATTCGAATATCACAACCGATATTCGTAAAATCACAAGTGATATTCAGAAAATAGATAATCACAGGTGATATTCATAATATCACAAAGTGATATTCAGATAATCACAAGTGATATTCAGATAATCACAAGTGATATTCTGAATATCACAGAAATCACTTGTGATAGTTAGAAACGTATGAAAACGATCGAAAACTTAAGAAAACGGACGAAAACGGACGAATTCATATGAAAATGGGCGAAAACGTATGAAAGAGTAAAAACACGTCTAAAAACGGACGAAAATGAAAGAAAAATGATGAAAACGGGCGAAAACGGAAGAAAACATATGAAAACGTATGAAATCGAAAAAAAAACACGAATTAAAAAAACGCGAATTTAAAAAAGAAAAAAAAGCGCGAATTTAAAAAAAAAAAAAAAAAAAAAAAAACGTTAATTTATAAAATAGAAAAAGAAAAAACGTGAATAAGAAAAAATAAACAAAAAATGTGAATAAAAAAGAAAGACAAAAAAGACAAGAAAAAAAACATGGACTTAGGTTTATCTACTAAATCTTAGGTTAATCCCCACCATTAGATCAAACTAGATGGATGATGAGGATTTGTCCCTTGGTAAGCATGGATTTATGGGTAAGCAAAATAAAGTGACTCGGTATAACATATAATTAGTCAAATTATTTAAAGGGTAAAGGCTAAAAAATGGTAACCTACTTTCAACGATTCATTGTGAATAATGAACCTTTAAAAGACTCATTGTGGCCAATGATACATTTGATAGCAGATCCAAATTACAAATATTATCCTTGTGGTTGTTCAAAATGTGCGTTGTTAGTCATTTCTCGTTTAAAATGTGCACCATTAGTCCTTTCCCGTCAATAACAAACTCGGAAACGATCCATCCATCGCCACCACCCATTGCCGCCAACGGCACCCCCGTCGCCGCCACCCACTGCCGCCACCTACCACCAATATAAACTTGTATTTAATTTGTGTTATAGTATCGTTAATAATATAAAAAATAATCTACCTAAACTCATAACTCATACGTAAAAATGGTAGTAGACACCATTACTACATTATCATTGCATGTCTCTAATTTGGACCGAAAATAGAACCGTAAAATCGAATCGAACCGAACCAAACCGACCATACTCGGTTATGTTTTGTTCTATAAACTAACGGTTTTCGGTTTTGGTTGATTCGACCCAAAACCGAGAAAACACACCTAAACAATAAAACCGAATCGACACAAAATCGAACCGAACCGACCATATTCGGTTTGGTTTCGATTCTATATACTAATGGTTTTGGTTCGATTCGGTTTTGGACCGATGCTCGACCCATTAATCGAAGTACATGGACTAACATAGAATGAAAATTTATTTATATCGATCGGGTTAATTAGTGATGATGGCTATGCTTGCCGGTGGTGGGTGGCGGTGGTAGGTTGTGGTAAGTGGCGGTGGTGGGTGGCGGCGAGCAGCGGGTGATGGTGGTGATTGGTGGTGGTGGTAGGTGGTAGGTGGCTAGCTGCTGGTAGTGGTAGGTAGTGGTGGGTAGTGGCGTTGGGTGGTGGCGGTGGTGGGGGGTGACGGTGGCGATGCTGGTGGGTGGCGGTAAATTTAACGGTAAATGTAAAAAATGACTAACATTGCAATTAAACAACCATTTTAAAAGAAAACATAACAAAATGAGTTAACGTGAAATAGCAAATCAACTCTTTTTATTACCCTACAACCCTTTTTATTGGTCACAATGAGTCTTTTAGAGTTTCATTGTTAACAATGAATCATTCTTGACCTTTACCTTGTTTAAATGACTTTCAAAATATTATAAGTATATATTAAAACACAAATAAAACGACGCCAGTTTGTGTCTGTAGCTACAAGATAAATACTGATACACTACGTTTTGGGCGGTTTTCTGACACATTGCTTACTGATGTTGCTACAATGACGCAAAAAAAATTATATTACTATTTATTAATGCACAATCACCTCGGCTAAAAAATTCGCCCTTGAAAAAAAAATGATTATATTACTATTTATTAATGCACAATCACCTCGGCTAAAAATTCGCCCGCTTATAGCGTCGGACCAAAGGCCGATCTCGTTATTGATATTCCAAAAGAAATTGAATGTGTCTAATTTAATGACTTTTTGTGCCATGTTATAATTATAAATTATAGCTCAACTAATTCGTTAAACACACTCTAAAAGTTGAATTTTCCTAATTAAATTTTAAATCAATTAATACAACAAACATTTCTCACACTCAATTACAAAAATAAATATTTTCAAAAGAGTTTACCAAAATCGACACTTTGAGCGAGCAAATTATTTGCTCTCCAATTCATTTCAGCCACATATCCTCGCTAAAAGACAACACACAAAAAGCAAATGCTTTGCTCTCCCTCCTAAGTGCTCTCCGCCTCGCTACAAGACAAATAACACAAAGAGCAAATGCTTGCTCACCATTTTCAGCTACAAGACAAAGAACATGGAGAGTAATTGTTTGATCGCTCATGTTTGCTCGTCCAAAATGTAGATTTTGGTAAAACGAGTTTAGAAGGTTTATTTTGGTAAAAGTGAATGGTAAGATGTTCATTTAAAAATTTCTCTTAATTTGTGTCTCGAAATCGATCATGTTTTGGTTTCTATTTTGTAAAACCAAAAATTCGGTTCGGTTCACCTTAGTTTCGAGCAAAACCGGACCAACACGGCCTTGCTTTCCCCCGTAAATATATCATAGTACATTTCATTATACAAACTCAACATCTTATGTAACTTACAAAGAATTATGAATATAGACGTCGCCAAATTCATTTTTCTCGTTGCTTGCATTCTGTACGATGTGATTATCGGAAATAATAACTTTTACAACTGTTAGACAAAAAGCACGGCAACAACAAACGACTTATATTGCTTATCGGAACAAAAACCATTAACAACATCCATCTTACAAACCGACAATCAAGAAAAGCGGAACCATCGACATGGCGATTGTTACAATGTTTGACTTCGTGTGAAGCAATCATCTTCGCTTTTGTACTTCATTGTTTCCTTCTCAAACCCGATTGTTGGGAATTGTTTAGCATACTCCTCGACCTCCCCGAATCTTTGCAATTTGATTGGAACTTCGTCTCCGTTCATAGATGCAACAAAGTCCTTCAACTTGGTTCCTGATATCAAGTTTATTTACGAACAACGAGCTTCATTAGCATGAGTTCGTGCTTTTGTTGACTTTTGATGTCTAACTTACCAATGGGTGAGCAAACCCACCAAAAACCGACCGAACCGATAAACCGACCGAACCGGACCGAACCGAACCGACATTTTTCTCTCGGTTTCGCTTTGTATATTTATTTCGCTTTTATCGGTTTCGATTCGATTCGGTTTTGTCGGTTTTCCGGTTCAAAACCCGAATCGACCGAACCGAGTTATTCGGTTCGGTTTTGTTTTTATATCTATTTTCGGTTCGATTCTCGGTTTAAGTTTTTCCCTTTTTCGGTCGGTCGGGTTTTGCCGGTTCGGTCGAGTTTGACCCTGCTCACCCCTACCGCCATTGTTATTAATTTAAATATTACAAGGCTAATACTCTACGATCTACACCAACATCTCAGCATTTGTGATGCATTTAAATGAGTTAATTACATAAATGGTCCACTGTGGTTTGTCGAAAATTATGGATTTGGTCCTAAACTTTTTTTTTGCGATTTGGTCCCTATGGTTTTGATTAATTCGGTTTGGTCCCTTGACCAAATTTTCGTCGATTGACCGCAAATGTGTGTTTGGATTCTCGAAATGACAAAAATACCCCGTATGGGTTTCATGAATGGTCCCTATGGTTTGTAGGTTATCACGAATTAGTCCATGATTTTTATTTTTATTTTTATTTATATAAAAAACATTTTGTCTAAAATTTTATAAAAATTCAAAATTTATAAAAAATCTATAAAAATTCTTAAAATTTTATAACAAAGTCCGAAAATTTTATAAAAATCCGAAAATTTTATAAAAAGTATACTTAAAATTTCAAAATTTTATAAAAATTTATAAAATTCAAAATTTTATAAAATTCGAAAATTTTATATAAAATTCGACAAAACTTTATAAAATCTTATAAAACATTCCGTCAAAAATTTTAGAAAAAATTTGATTTTTTTTCTTTTTCTTTTGAATACTTTTTGAAGGAATTTTTAGAAAATTTTGCCCAAAATTTTATAAAATTTGTTATGGATTTTTTTGACAATTTTATAAAATCCGTCAAAAATTTTATAAACTTTTGGGTAAAATTTTATAAAAATTCATCAAAAGTATTCAAAAAGAAAAAGAAAATTTTTGTCGAAATTTTTTTCCCAATATTTTGATTTGGAATGTTTTATAAGATTTTATAAAAATTTATCGAATTTTTATAAAATTTTCGGAAATTTTATAAAATTTTTGGAATTTTTTATAAAATTTTCGAATTTTAATAATTTTTTTAAATTTTCGGACTTTGTTATAAAATTTTGGAATTTTTATAGATTTTTTATAAATTTTGAATTTTTATAAAATTTTGAGTCGAAAAAATCAAATTTTTTCCCAAAATTTTTACTGAATGTTTTATAAGATTTTATAAAGTTTTTGTCGAATTTTATATAAAATTTTGAATTTTTATAAAATTTTAGAATTTTTATAAAATTTTTGGAATTTTAAGTATACTTTTTATAAAATTTTGGATTTTTTATAAAATTTTCGGATTTTTTATAAAATTTTGGACTTTGTTATAAAATTTTAAGAATTTTTATAGATTTTTTTATAAATTTTGAATTTTTTAAAATTTTAGATAAAATGTTTTTTATATAAATAAAAATAAAAAATAAAAAATCATGGACTAATTCGTGATAACCTACAAACCATAGGGACCATTCATGAAACACATACGGGGGTATTTTTGTCATTTCAGCAATCCAAACACACATTTGCCGGTCAACTGACAGAAAATTTGGTCAAGGGACCAAATCCGTAACGAATCAAAACCATAGGGACCAAATCCGCAAAAAAAAAAGTTTAGGGACCAAATCCATAATTTTCGACAAACCACAGGGACCATTTATGTAATTAACTCCATTTAAATTTAAGTAAACATTTTTCTGTAACATTTCATGACATGCTACAAGTTTTAAGCTGAATACTAGCATGTTGACCTCAAAAGTCCAAGTAATTCACTTTTTCATTTTACAACGAACAAGAATATTTATTAGCATACAGGAGTTGATTTCGTTGACTTTTGAGGTCAACCTACGAGATTTTTTCCTATAATAACACTCATGCCCAAATCGACGTGGTTACTGACTACATTCAAAAAATGTGTATAATTTAAAAGTAAAACACAAGTCAATTGACGTTATAGGGTAATTAGTTATGTTTTGGTAATATTATAAAGAACTCTAACCTGTTGAAGCAGCCTTAATTTTCAAGGCCAACTTGACCGAAGCATCAAATAACTCGCAACTTTGACAAAATCTTCCTCAAGAAATCCCTAGATGTTAGAGCAGGAGTTCCTAAACCATAGAACAAAAGATATTTCATTTTAAAGATCAAAATATAGAACTTAAAAATCGCAGGTTCTTTTATGAATGCAGGTTTTAGAGATGATAAACTTACCCATACGGATGCCACCAGGTACCATGGCAGAAACATCACCAGGAACGGTGTTCTTGTTGGCAGCAATATGCACCGACTCCAAAACCTTCTCAACTCTTGATCCATCAATACCCTGTAATCAGAACCAATATCATCAAACTAGGTAACTTCAAAGAATATCTAAATAGTCCAAATTGCCCCAGATATACTTGAATATTGGAGATGAGCTGATATTACAAATTCAATGTTATAGTACCTTGTCTCTTAAATTTACCAACACCAAATGGTTATCGGTTCCACCGGATACAAGATTATACCCCCTCTCAATCAAACTCTGCAAAACCAACAAACATAATATATGTACCATTTAGTTCGCTTATATTTCTGCATTTAACAATTAACGAGTGGTCACAAATGCACAAATGAGAGAAAATAATATATTCAGTGAACCTCTGAAAATTTCTTGCAATTGGTAAGAACTTGTTCTTGGTATGCCTTGTACTCTGGGGTTGTCGCCTATAAACCAATTAAAATATAGGCAAAAGTCAGCTTAATCAGCTTACAAAGACGGTCGAGCAATGGTATTGGGAAGAGCAACAAACCTGTTTCAAAGCAACAGCTAAACCAGTAATGGTATGATTGTGTGGACCCCCTTGAAGTCCGGGGAACACAGCTTGATTGATTTTATCTTCAAAGTCATACATCACCTACACGTTGACACGTATGTAAAAGCTAATCAACATGAAGTGAGATCAAACAATAAAATTTATATCTGTCATTCAAATGGCGTACTGACTTCTTCGCCTTTTTTGTTGATCTCTTTTAGCCCCTTCCTGAAAAAGATCATGGCTCCACGTGGCCCACGTAGTGACTTGTGTGTTGTGGTTGTCACGACATCAGCATATTCGAAAGGCGATGGTATAACACCAGCAGCAACCAACCCGCTGATGTGTGCCATGTCAGCTAAAAGAATGGCTTTTGTTTATCACAAACCTGTCAAAAATGAGATTTGTTTTGAGATATCAAGACTTATAGATAACATAGAAGAAAAACTTCCTTTTTCTTACCTTGCGCATACGGGCGTAATCATATACTCGAGCATAGGCACTTGCACCCGCAACAACTAATTTTGGCCTAAAGAGCACAACACTTTTCTCCATCTGCAACATAAATCAATTTCTAATAAGAAATAAATCTTCATGTTATACAAAATATCATGCTAAGTTGTATAGCTTACTTGGTCATAGTCAATATAACCGGTGCTTTCATCCAATCTGTATGGCATTGTCTCGAAAAATATTGATACAGCTGAAATCTTCTTCGTATCGGTCTGCATCATGAAAAAGAAGAGAAACATATTACAATAAGTACTCCTACTTGTTGGAAATTACTCACACGACATGACAGACTTGGCGTGTTTAAAAGAACTTCACATTACCTGATAACCATGAGAAAGATGTCCACCATGAGGAAGATCTAGTGCCATGATTCTCTCATGAGGCTTCAATAGTGCAGTATAAACTTGAAAGTTAGCAGGCGATCCAGATAACGACTGCACGTTGACTGCAAGAGAGATGTCAGCATTTCAAGCACAAAAACCAAACCGGAATTCATATTTCACTATTTCAGCATATGGAAGTCCTATATTGAGAAAAGGAAAAGATAAATACATGGACGTTTTAGAGATTATAGGGTGTTTGGATGTGTTTCAAAAGCCATTATTGAGACTTGAAATAGCAGTGAGTAAGGTTTGTTGAGTTTAGCATAACGGATTCCGATTCTATAGAAAAATGATAATCAGGAATCGGCGAAACGAGTAAGGAATTGCTACAATGTAACAGATTTTAAGAGTCTATTTAAAACTGGCTAGCTATTCAAATAATCAACGAAATGATAATATTATTGCCTAGTTAACCATTTGAATTTGATTCTTAATGTGCTACAATCACAAGGAAATCACACATGCAAACACCCCCTAAAAGTATGATTCTATTACATTGATGTGAAAACAAGTAACTCAGAGTGATTTGATGAGAAATTCAACAAATTTCGACTGTGATACTTGTTTTTTTGTTGCAAACTAACAAAAGGCCTTTCAAAGATACTAAAAAACATGAATTTTGTAAAATCGGCCAATCATGGAATCGTAAATGCAAAAAGATTTTGTAATTTGGCAGCGTTTCTCATTCAAAGGTTCGTTACAAAGGGTGCAGTGCTCTTTGGCTTTTGCAAAAATGGTGGTCGGTTTGCAACGAAAGTTGAGTACAATAGTACAAAACGTCAATACGGGATTGAATATGTTACCTCCCCATTTGGAAGGATCCAAATTAAAAGCTCCCAACGCCCGCTTCTGACACAATATCTCTGCCATATCAATGTACCTTTACAAGATATACAGAAGAATGGGTAAACGCCACCAAATGACAGGAAAATAGTAGTCGTAGTAGTATCTGTTAGGTGGAGTATTCATACTCGTTTCCACCATAGTATCTAGCACCAGGATAACCCACTATATTTGTTGGTCATCACTGATCCAACAGCTTGCATGACTGACAACGAGGTGAAACTCTCTGAAGGTATAAGCTCGAATCCCTATATTCATACAAACTAATCAAGTTCCCGTATTACAGAATAAAACAAAACAAGATACATTTGTAGTACTTTTGAAGTCAATGCTGTAAACTTTAGACCGTGTGATTTCAAATTTAGCATGAATAAAAAAAGGTTGGTTTCCTTATCAATCGATGATCATATAAAGACATAAAATGTTGTCATATTCAAAGGATTCGTTTAACGTGAAACTGTATCTTTCCATTGATATATAAAAAAGTAAATTTGAAATCTAGAATTTCTCCATTTGAGACGAAGAAACTGGTTGTTCCTATGGATACAATCTAGATTGGTTGTTCCTTTATAAAGTAAGTAAAGTAGTAACCTAAAGAAAAGCGATGGATACCTTCCATTGCCTAGCCTTTTCAAATTTACTTCCATTGCCTAGCTTTTTCAAGCTCAATGATATCAGCAATCTCAGGTTCAATCTCTTCCAATGGATCATTCAATTGCTTTGTCCACTATCAAATCACATCATTATTTATATATTGAAACAAAATATCTAATAAATCAAAGTAGGTAAAGTAGAAAGAGTAAGTAACCAACATTAGATTAGATATTCTTTTAGATAAGCTTGGTTCTTTATCTTCTATTTCTTCATCTTCTGGTATCTCCAAGTTTTCTTTCCACTCGTATCCAAGATTTCTTGATATTTCAAGTAAATCCTCTAATAAAACATGAACATCTTGACACTAATAACATGATTTATCATCTGGTTTGAAGGAATAAACCTTAAAACACTCGTTAAAATTAACTCATTCGGCTCAATACCCTCCTCGAGCAGTTCACTAAACAAATTCAACCCGTCTGCAGAACTCCCATTATCGCCACAAGCAGATACAATCGTCGTCCATGAAACCACATTCCTTTCCCCTATCCTTGAAAACACCTTCATCACAGAATCCAAATTGTTACCACATTTAGAATACAAATTACAAAGCGCATTCCCAACACTCGTATCATCCTCAAGTCCATACTTCACAACATACCCATGAACCTCCTTCCCTAACTTAACATCATACAACACAGAACACGCGTTCAAAACAACTCCAATAGTATAATTCGTCGGAAACGCCCCATTTTCCAACATTTCCAAAAACACACTAGCCGCCAACTCAGGCTGCGCGTTCTGAACATAACCCGACATCAAAGAAGTCCAAGTGACCACATTTCTTTTCGCCAGCCCATCAAAAACCTTACGCGCCTCTTCCATTGCACCACATTTGCCATAAACATTAACCAAAGATGTCATGACAAACAAATTATCATTAGTACCAGATTTCACAATCTGGCCATGTATCATTTTGGCTTCTTTTATCGAATTCTTTTCGACACATTTTTGCAAAAGTGTGACATAGTTTGAAGGCTCAGACTCTTTGAAATCCAAACTCAATGCATCAAAATCTTTATCAAGATAACCAGGGTTCCTCTGCAGACAAGATAAAACATTACTAAATATAGAAAGATGATAATAGTAGTAATAAAGATGGTACCTTTTCTATTGAAGGGAAAGTAGTGGAGCGTTTCTTGAACTCTGATTCAAGTTTGATGGTGTTGCCAATTACAGCTGAAGGTAAAGATGCCATTTTTAAGGTTTAGTGTTTCTGGATGAAAATGGATATCACAAAACACAGGAAGGATGGGAGTTTAGAAGGAGGAATTATGTGGGGTCCACCATTCAATGCTTCTAATTTCCTAATGAGTTATAAGAATAATTTATTAATTAATATATTTATCCTACGCATATAACAGCCTCTTATTAGATTCGTCAACCCAATAAGTCCGCTATCTACGTGGGTTAAACCTATTAATGGCAAGTCATCCGTAACCTCTGCATATCTCACAATAATTATTAAACACTCACACATGACATGTTTTGATAAACGTACCCTCGAAACGTTTAATAACTCATTATTATAAAACTTTTTCATTTTCAAGTGTTAGTTCCCCTAATATCAAATAACAAGGTGAGTCTTGTTACTAAATATTTAATACAAAAACTTACTATTTTCTATTTTTCTAGTTTATTTACATGTTTATATATATATTACGTCAAGTTTTCAATTTACATTTCGAGTTATTATCCGTCCCGAGTTCACAAGTCCGAGTCATGACTCTCGGCCTTTTAATATGTCATATGTCCAATAAATAGTATAAGTCCATGTTATGGCGTTGTCGGGGTCAACTGAGACTATAAAGTCAGGTAACACCGACGTTGCGCAAAGCTCACATATATATACTTTCAAGTCCAAATAAACATTTCTACTCGTTACCGGCCCTAAAACTACGGCTTGGAAACCTATCAACAATCTCCATTTCAACTCAACAACATTCCCGACATCCAATCAAATATCAAACCGTACCAGAAACCAATGCCGAGATCCTAATGGCCTCGGCTTGGCCACGGTAAGCCCACGCGAACCAACAAACCCTATTGGTTCTTTGGCTCCCTCGTGGCTCGTCCAAACTCAACACGACCGGACCATCTTGGTCCTGGTCACTCCAATACCAACAAAAACCTCCAAAAAATATCATTCAATACCAAAATAAATCATAAACAACAAATAAAAGATACCAAGTTAAATCATTATTATTCTGAAATAGCTCCTACAGGCAATCTACTCTATCTAGCTAGCGTAATGCGGTACCTAAAAGGGCTCCCTAATTTTCCAGTTGTCACAATGTGCACCATAAAAGAAAATATGGGTATTGGCAAATTGGTTAACAAAACTTATTTGATGAAACTGATATAACATGTTTTTTTAATGTTGCACATTGATTCATCTGTTTAAATTACCGCAGTGGCATCAACACTTCCAATAAAGCCTTATATCAGTTCTCCGATTTTCCCTACCGTATTCATGCTACATTGTAATAGGAACTAAATATAATAGCCATATAACATCGAGTGCCAATATTTGCAAATTAAGAACGCGATGTACTTTATAGTGTAAACATTCCAGTCAAAGACATGTTTTTTTTTTAAAAAAAATTCCGTCTAAAATTTCTGTTTATGAAACCGCCTTCCTTATTGTTATGACACATTATACCAGCCGTGTCTCATTAGATAGTAAGGCAATGTTACTATCAATTAGAGTTTTTCCACTTTAAAATCCACCGCGTTCTTTATCTGCAAATATTGATATACGATGTTTAGCATAGTCACCCACTCTGAGCTTCCCTTCCTTCCAATTCCTTTTGTTATTTAAGCAATCTAACATTGTGTCTGGTGCAAACCTATGTACAAAGGGTGTTCAAATGGCAAAAAGGGATTGGAAGAGGACCTCAGAGGGTTTAGCTATTTTGTTGTTTTGCCTATTAGTGATACTTGCTTACCTAAACAACTAGCTTTATATATGTATTATTTACCCACTTGGTAGATGGACAGTTTAACTTCATAATTCATATTGTAATTTTAAAAAAGTCCTTTAACACTACTATACTCCTTTCTCTAAATTCCATTGTGATTTACGGGCTTAAACCATCTATCTACAAAGTAATGTGTGTAATGTTAGATTTTCTTTTTTTCATGTGTTTTATGCATGTTGCCAGATTCAGTTTCACAAAAAGCTCTAATCATCGATAGAGTGTGGTATGTGCTAAAACACATACCATTTCTTTATCAAAATAGACCCAAAATAACTAAGAAAGAGCCGTTTATGCTTAATATTTGATGTTTTCTTGATTTTATGCATGTGGAGGTACGGATATGACAAAACAGACAAAAGAAAGCCAAAACCGAAGAAAACCGAGCACGAGAGAAAGAAGAGTGCAAAAGCCGATACCAGGATGCTATTTTATGGGACTTTAATGCTTAAAAGATCGATTTACGGAGTTCGGGGCATGATTTGGGAGTTTTCACTATAAACCTTTCACTTTTCCATATTTACATAAAAACCCCTTAACTTTTCACATTAACCCTTTTTACCCTCAATACCCTCAGTATACCAATTTTCCATAATCACCTTAATTTTCACATTTGGACCTTTTGATTTGCAAGTTATCATAATTAGTCCTTGTGGAAATTTTTGGATAAACACATATTACAAAATCCAAACTAAAATAAACCTAAGTCCATATACCCTAAAAAGCCCAACACCCTAACCTTATTAATCCGGGTCAAACTACTAGCTTATCCTATCACCCGTCCAATATGAAACCCGGTCAAATCACCAAAGATCCGGTCAACAATTCCCTTCCCATTGTCAAACAATAAAAAAATAAACCCCAAATACCCACCAATTACCCACCATGTTTACTGTTTAACCATCTCCCACCAATTACCCTGATTCATGTGAGAATTACCCGTACTTAAAAGTGTTCTAGAACCCTCTGACAACGTGTCAGAGGGTGTGACTGAAAGATGTAAGAATATAAGAGAGAATATAGGAGAGAATGTTTGTTATTTATTGATTGATGCTACATACAGACCATGGGTATAAATACCCATAAAGCTCCTTCAATCAAGGAATTACAAAGGAGACAATCTCCTGTTTGACAGCATGAGGATTACAGATTGACAGCATGACAATATTGACTAAGTCTCCTGTTTGACAGCATGAGGATTACAGATTGACAGCATGACAATATTGACTAACAGTGACTCATAGGACTGCCAACATGGACGAATGAAGCAATCCTATTGGAGGATACACCTCACTGATTCAATCCAATGGTTGAGATTTGAGAAGCTGATGTGGGATATGATTGAATGGTGAAGATTAGATGATCGAGAAGCATCCAAGCTCAAGCTCAGGCTATAAAAGCCCTCCTCTCATCACAAAAGATGTCGTCCAATTTCTCTGCTTTAAGAAGTTGTTACCACTTTTATTTCAGTCAATTTTACTCTTGTTATCTGTAGTTAAATTAGTTTGAGTATTATTTCAGTTAAAGTTTGTATTCTCACATTTATCAATAAAATTTACTTTTCCAATTTTAATTCCTTGTCAATTAGATTAAACATTTTGTTATTACTGTTACTTCAGCTTAAGTTTCTCAAATCTAAGCTTATGTGAGCTTAGAATTGCTTTAAATTGTGTTAAATCTTAGTTTTGCAAAAGAGTCAAAGAAAGTCAACAGAAGTCAAATTCAGCTTTTAGCTTGATTTTAGTTGTTTGATAATTCAAATATCTTTAATCTGTGTTTGAGTTTTTAAATTCAGTTTAGGTTAGGATTTGTCAAGTTTTTCAAAGTAATTTGCTATGTTAAAGTTTTAAAGGGATGTTTGGTTTTGAGTTGAAACTGTTGTTTAAATGATTTTTAATAGTTCTAATTTGAGTAAACCAGTTTAAGAGTAAGTTTTAGGAAGTATTGTAGTCTCAGTTTAAGCTTTTCATCACTATTTTGTGTTTCTAAGATCCTTGTTCTTTCCCGTTTACCATATGCAGCTTCAGGTTTTGTCTACCTAGCTTATTTTTAAGCCCTTAATCTGCTTCTTTTGTTGATATTATTTCCTGATCTTTAGTCATTCAAGTAGCTTATAGTGTAGATTGCATCTGAGTATATTTTATGTAGTCTTTAGAGCTTTTTATTGCTGCTTATTCTAGTCTGCAACGTCACTATCTATCCCCTTAAGTCTACTGATTCAGCATACTTTTAAGTGTAGATTCTGCTTAGGTTGATTCACAGTTGGTTAGAGGTTAATTAGGATTAGCTAAGCATTATTTTAGACATAGGACTTCAGTTATTAAGCTTTAGTTAGATTAGTTTTTATGTTTTTTTTAAGTGCTATTTCAGATTTGCTTATCTTATCAGTTCTGCACATTCAGTTGTCACTAGTCCCAGCTTGCTTTTAGTTTTGATTTTTAGTTCCTTCAATATAAGTCCTCTTAGGCTTCAATTCTGGATTCCAAGTATTTGGTTGGTGTTTGTTCACATTATAATTTTGTTTAATTTTTAGGATTTTTTCTGAGTAGCTTATCAAGTGCTTAAAGTAGGTAGTTAAGGGCCGTTTGGCATAGATTGTTAAAACTTGTTATAGTGCTTAAATACTTTTAGCTTAAGCTTTTATGGTCTAATTTAGTTGAAGTAGGCTTGTTTTAGATATATTATGGTAGTTTTAGGTTGTGGTAGCTTGTGGTAGCTTATAGGAAGCTTTTAGCTTATTTCATGTGCTTATCATAATCAGATTCATGCCCAAATCATAGTTCCTATTCTCAATAGTTATTTCTGATATTTTTCCCTGCATCTTAGTATTATTTTAGAGTTTTCTGGAAGTTTTCATATTTTTCCATGCTCTTTTGCTATTTTTCTGCATTTAAAATCATTTTTAAGGCTTTTTAATTAGCTTTTAATCCAAATAAATTAGAAAAAGTTCTGAAAAATACAATTTCAATTTTATTAGGTTTAGAATATTCAAAAAGTCATAAAAAGTATTTTTCCAGATTTTTCTTAGTTAAAATAGTATTTTCTAGCATTATAATTAGATTTAAATAGTTTTAAATTCATAAAAAATTGAGAAAAAGTCAGAAAAATGTGATTCCAGTTTTTAAAATTCTTTTTAGTTAAATTATATTTCTTGAAAAATAGTCTTGTAACTTTCTTGCATGTTTTCCAAATGTTTAGCATTTTAGCTCTATTTTAAATGTTTAAAATTAGTTTTTAATTCAAAATAAATCAAGAAAACCCAAGAAAATTAGTTTTAAATTTCAAATAATTTAAAAAAAAATCATTTTTAGCTGTAGAAAAATATTAGTTCATTTTCAGGGGTTAAAATTAGCGTAGTTGCATTTTATTCGCGTTTTATTAATTACGTTTTTTCACGTTTTTAGTTTTAAATTGCATACTTAGTCGTATTTACTTGTTTTCATCATAGATTCAGTGGTTTTAATTGCTTTACTTTATTATTGCTTGCCCAGTAGTTTAGATATCATCAAACTCCTTTTTTACCCATTCGAATCCCGAATCACGCGACGTGACTTGTTAAACTCCATTCATCCCTCGTTGGGAAAACGACACGGGGAAAATACATACCTTTGTATCTCTTCGGAAAATATCTTGTGTACGAAAACGACTTATCAGAGTGCAATTGACCAAAGAAGGATGTGAAACCAAAGAGAATGGTGTGACAAGTAATTTGGTGCAGGTTACTTTTTCGCATCATCCTCTTTTGTTTCCCATCTTTCTTTGGAAATTGAAGTCTATTATTGATCAGGACCTTTTGTGGAACTGGAACTGGAACTGAAAATATGCAAGAACATATTTTCTATCACAGACATCAAACATCGGGTGTCAATATTGGCAAATAAAGAATACCGTGTATTCTTCATTTGTTAATATTGACACAAGATGTTCAACATAGCTGCTTGCTATCATCTTCTCCTCGAATTCCTTTTGTTACTTCAATGGGCTAGCAAACGTATGGTGTAAACCATTGTGTAAAGATCGTTTAAATAGCAAGAATTTTTTCAATGATGTTATAGTAGCACGTAACACCCAATTAAACTTGAGTTTATAATCACCTAACTCGATTGGATCAATAGCTTCAGGAAGTAGTGTAACAAAAGAAGAGTGATACGAGTTCAGATGCATGGAGTCTAACTAGAAGTGGTCGATTGTTTTTACTTTTTAGTATTGCATACATGTATGTAGTCACAAACCTTCCATGTTCATATTAGTGTGTAGTTTAGTTCCATATATACATGATCCCATGTTTGTGCATGTCTCATATTATCTAGCAAGTAACTTGTAACCGCATGTTTATTTCCTTTATATATTTGTAATGCTTTTAGATGAAATGAGGAAGAAAATATTGAACAAAGTCTAGTTTCTTTATTATTTGGAATCTTGGCCGCTCAAAAGGCCTTATCATCTCGTTTTCTTATCTAGTTCTTGGGAAATTGATCATTTCAAATCGGTCTATTAACAATGATGTTTTCATTGACTTACTCGATGCCTTCAAGACGATACCCACCTTCCATACGAAAATCCATGGCCACCACGGCCGGAACCATATCAAAACTCCTTGCATACTAAATCGTAGTATATACCCAACTCGACATAATCATCAAAAAAACAAGCCATACAATTAGAACGAACCTAGGCCCGCATGTCAGCCATCGCTCAAACTCACCAATGGAATACCAATACGTCTAGCACTACCAAAACTGCTAAACCCGAGAAAACCATGGCTCAAGTTGTTCTTGTACCGTCTTCATCTATCACCATGATGGAAAACGACGTAGCCACCCAACTTCGAACTACCGTTTCATCCGTTCTTGACCCTACCAACCCTGTTCACAAATCTTCAAACTTCCGACAAGAGATAGTCATCTTCCATCAAACAAAGCTCTATCAAACATACCACCTTGCTACTCTCGTCAAGGACAAGTTCACACTCGAAAAAGTTTGGTTCTCGCCCTCACCCTTCATTGGACTTTGTTTGCGTATCCGAAGACATTTCTTTCTGGTCTCCCATGTATCCCACCAAAGTTTGTTCTTCTCGAATCTGAACACGACCCACCTTGGGAGCCATGACCCGAGATTCAATTCCATGAGCATCGGGGACAAGGCTCGTTTTCGGGCGTGTGTATCGATATGAGTTGAGATGCATGAGTCTAACTTGAAGTGGTCGTTTTTTTTTAGTATTGCATGTATGTAGTCACAAGTCTTCCACATTCATATTAGTGTGTAGATGAAACGGGGAAGAAAATATTTCCTTTATATATTCGTAATGCTTTTAGATGAAATGAGGAAGAAAATATTGAACAAAGTCTAGTTTCTCTCTTTATTGTTTAGAGTCTTGCCCGCTCAAAAGGCATTATCATCTCATTGGTAAAGCTTAATAATTTCTGAAAATGAAATTTTGTTACTAAAACCATCCACATTGGTAAAGCTTAATAACTTTTGGGAGGTTTTATAATTTTTGCAAATCATTAACTCACAATTAGGGATGGCAAAAAAACCCGAACCCGACGGGGAAACCCGAAACCCGAACTTATTGGGGCGGGGCGGGGCATGCTTATCGGGTTTCGGGGCGGGTTTTGGGGCCTTAACGGGGATTCTTATCGGGTTTGGGGCGGAACGGGCATACCATCCCCGCCCGCCCGCCCGAAATATATACGTATACATATATCTTTATACATAAAATATTGTGTTAGTATTTACGTACTAAATATAATTCTCTAATTTTTGTTAGTTTTTATGCTTTGTGATATTTCAAACTGTGATCATAGAAGCTTCTTTTGTGTCATATTATTCAATAAATTTGTAATTTATTCCAATGATTAATATATTATTAATGAGTTTTCGATTCTTCAAGTTATTCCATATAATCATATTATTAATAGTGTAAAAATAAGAATAAACGGGGAGCGACACGAGTATGATGGAGTATCGTGCTCAAAAAGACAACCCGATAAGACCCTAATGGGGAATGGGGCGGGTTTGGGGGAGTATCTCGCCTCAATGGGGCGCCCCGGTAAGATCCCCAATGGGGATTGGGGCGGGTTTGGGGATGATTTTTGTTATCGGGTTTGGGGATGGGGATAGCCGCCCCGCCCCAAACCCGCCCCATTGCCATTCCTACTCACAATACACACAAGCGTTTTACAACGTATAAACCATTTTATAATAACATGTGCATAAAATTATGAACATGTTCATGATTTATTATGTACTTCTTCAATCAATAGGAACAAGGTTGTAAAAATCGCTAAGCGCTATTGAGGCGGTTGGGTAGGGCCTAGCGATTAATCGGTTAGGCGGGGATTAATCGGATTAGAATTTTTATGCACAAAGTTCAAATATTTCAAGTGTTCAAATATAGACATAATACATAATTCTTCAAAGTTCAAAGTCAATCATAAATATTACTCGGTTTGTTGACTATTTTTAAGCGACCTTTGACCGATTTTGTCCGATTACTCGGTTTGTTGACCGATTTTCTCCGATTTTTAAGCGATTTTGCTGACCAATTTAAGCGCTTTTGTCCGATTAGATCGATTTTGTCCGATTAATCGGTTTATTGACCGATATTTAAATGATCTTTGACCAAACCGATTAAATAGGCCGATTATGATAAATCAAGTCGCTTAGTGAGCAATCAGCGATTATGCAGGGATTAATCGGCCGCCAGCCTGCCTGAGCTGATTTTTCCAACAAAGAATAGGAACAATAAACATAATCTCATTATAGTTGAAAATAAGATAAAGCCTTATAAGAGTTTTTGACATGTTCTACATCTTATCGTTGATGCCATATATACTCAAAATAATAAAATCCGCGATCGCTACAGCACATGTGTTATTTGTTAACATTTTTTAACGCGTTTCTTAACAATGTGTAAAATATTATTAGATTATATGTATAAAATTATTATGTTAATAAGTATCAAGTTATACGAAAAAAAATCATTTAAATTTTCATTTAACCGATAGATAAAAGAGTTTGCACTTACAGTGATAAACACATTAATAATTGTTCCACACTTAAAAATGTGAAAATCAATTTGTCACGCTCAATTTGTGCATGATTCCTTTCTGCAGGAGGAAATTAGGCATGTCAGATTTGTTGGAATCATATACTATGACAATTATATATAAAAAAAACACATAATACATCAAAGAACATGCGGAAGCGTATAGGAACGTATAATGAATAATTAACTAACATAAACATAAAGTATGCGTACCTTTTTTATTCTAGCCGAACAAGAATCAATTCCACAAAACTAGCAAGCGATGAACCCTAATTAGGGTTTATATGATTATAAGAATTACCCCTTATCGTTTTTCTAATTCAATCCAAGATACCAACAAAAGTATGTTAGTACCACGTTCTTATACATGCGTACTAAATCAAATTAAAGTAATGCTAGTTTTAATCACATGAAAATATTTGTTTTGCAAAAACAAAGGTATCGACACCCTAGTGAAGGTGGTCAATCGTTTGGAACAAAGAAACACACACAAAAATTTTATGGTTTAGACAATGAGTACAAGAGATGAATACAAAAACCCTAGGCCTTGTATTTATACGCAAAGTAACTCGGTGACCAAGTTAACAATGGATTGGGCTTTGGAACCCCTTGGCCAATCGGTTTGAGTAATCCCCAAGGATTCCAGAACCTTCCCAATCTCTATTTTATTATTTAGTCCTTCCAATTAACATTTAACGATCGTTAGTCCATTGCACTTAATTAACTTAACGTTCGTTATATATTTCATGTAATTAATAAATAAATATAACATTTTACATTTAATTATTAACTTTAATTCTCATACGTAAAGCGTGCAATCCCGTGGCCTCGAGTTCGATCCTAACTCACGACTACTAATTTATATCCATAAAATTAACAGCTCCCACTTGGATATATCTTAATAGAGTGATCACATCGGCTAGCGTCTAGCAACACTTCGATGCCTATAGTACAACTCGAGCAAGGCTCCTGAAAAACCTTTTAATGACTTCTCATCATTATTATCCTTTTTTTCTAATACCATGTTAAATGAAGATATGGAATTAAATCATTCTTTATTCAACCATTTTGTTTCTCGTTTTAAGTGATTGACCAAGATTACCAAATCCTCTGAACATATTTAGGGGAGATTTTGGGTGTGGCCACACAAACATCTTGTCAACCCCACGAGGGGCCCAACAGTATTGAACTCCAAATAAATTTGAAGGAACAAATTCTATCTTGACTACGAGACTAACCCACAAACTTTGCAACACTTCTGAAAATAACCCTTATGACTACCAATTACGTATAGCGTTAAGTTGTTCCACAGAAGTACACTACATTCATGACACTTATCTGGTATCTCAAGTATGAGGATAACTATTCATGATTTACTTAATATCAATATCCATAAAGTAAAATCATGTAGTTGGGATAAGTCCTATGTTCAATTCATTGAATATCATTTGAAATTGATATGCTTTCTCATCAATATACTTTTAAGTATATTATACCAAATCACTCAGATTTGTCTTAATTTAACGATACTCACATATCATTAATTAACAACGGACGATTTAGAATAAATAAATTTATTCACGGATTAAACATGCAAATATAGGATACAATATATTATAAAATCAAACATACCAAGTATTTGAGAATACTTATTCAAGAATTCAATTAGTGAAGTTCTTGTATGCGTGCATTCACCAATCCACATAATAATTCATAAAGTGTGTGACATCCCCTATCACCAATTTTATGACAATTTAACCTTTCAAACATTTTAAAGTTTAAAGTATTCTTATACTTTTAATGTATAATGCAACTGCGCTCTTAGTAGCACAACTAGTTCACACGGCCATTAACAAGGATGAAATCCTACCATGACTAGTATTGAGTGTCATCTCAACTAAACCAGCATCATTGTATACAAACAACAATATGCTCATTAAAACTCCGTAAACTTTAATACCTTATTATGTAATGTTTGATGTCTTCCAAACTTTCAAGTTTGTTGCTGATGACAATTTTCCCAACAATTGACATATTGTTCATCCATAGAATATAGGAGCAATTCCAGACTGAGGATGTAATTCTATTAGAATATTCATAACACAAGTTATCTAATAACTTTTATTTAGATATCAATGTTGTCAAATCACTTTTTATTCAAGAATGATACAACAATTTTAACACACAACATGATGTACATGATGAATCTACAGGTTAAACTTAGATTTCATTCATGTTCTTTCTTGTCAAAAGATATTTATCCATTTTCCAAATGATATATCATGTTTTATTAGAATCATTTATTTTACTGCACATGTTTATTAATAATAAACATATATTCCAAGATTGTATGTTTTAATTCTTAAATCTTACAAGTGAAGTTTCATTCCAATCTAAGACTTAACATTTAGCTTACAAGGAATGTTACTTCCTATATGTTATACAACATATAAGATTTAAAAACCTTGACATAATACTCTCACTAGCTTTCAGGAATACTTAAAATTTATCTTATTTCAATTATAAATCAAAACTAGGATTTAATAATTAAACATAAGAATAATTTCATAGATGCATGCATTTATCCATTCATGAATTATTGCACTCCGTACACTTCCAAAGATTATATGAATTCAAAAAACCTTTCGATTACTTATCGTCCTCGATCAAGTAATTTCTCAAGAAAGAGTTTTGATATTCCATTGTCATATTTCATATTAATGAAAACAAGTATGAAAATTATCATCTTTATATATTTAATGTGTCTAGGAAAGAATATTCAATCACAATTAAGGGAAAATTAGTCAATAGATCAGCTACCTACAGATATCACTTTCTGACCACTTTTATTTTAAATTTGAAACTAGATCGAGGGCAAACCGTTATTATTAAGAACTCAACCACAGTCATGACAAGTGTCCCAGATGTGTAAGTCTTGTTTTTTAAGCAACCAAAAGTCGGTGGGCAACCGTATTTTTTAAAAAGGGTTTTTTGGTCATTTTACATAATACTTGTCAAGTACATATACTTTTTACATAAATAAATTATTCTATATACTGTGTTCACTTTTCACAAACACTGCTTCATCATTTCACAAACACTGCTTCTTCATGATACCCCTTCTCTTATTCTCTATTTCCCTTAAAGTACAATTAGGAATTTCCCCGACCCTTTCTCTGTTTCACGCATGTGGGTTACATCCGACCTCTTTTCAACCTGACCTGCTATCTTTTTCCTTTATATCCCACTCACACTTTTCTTTAATTCCCAGATCCGATTGCCTATCCCCGACATCATGCCCGATCCAACGTCATGAACAGTATAATCTACAGTGCTCTCCACCTCCTGCTTCCAAATCATGTATCTGTCGGTCTCTTGCAGGTCTGCCATCTGTTTCTTCTCCCCTCTTATCTTTTCGACCCTCCAATCCACTAATTGCTTTCTCAAAACTTATGTGATGTTACCCGGAACTTAACCGTCAGCGATTTTAGTTGTATGTAAGCGACTGGTCTATTTAACTTCTTCCTACAAGTTCATGCCAGTAATCTGATTCTTACGAATTGCTTACGCATCCGTATGTCTGTTCGCTCTTGCCGTCCAATTATTTAGGATATTTGTTTTAGGATTAAACCTTACTTGCCCATGCTTATTGTTACTTATTCGTTCGTTGCTGGAATGGTTTGCAATATTTTTTCACCCTATCTTCTGTTTGGGGTTGCCTTTTGTTTAGGTTGTAGGTCTGAATTTATTAGGATAGTTGTCACATGTATTACCTTCTTTGTTGCTTTATGTTTATTACTTAAGATGACTGTTGAAAGATTGCATCTTTCTTGCTTACAATATAGGACCATCTTCATTAGTTGTAGTAATTGTTGTAGCCTTAGTCGTTGGTTGTGTGTGCGATTCCTTTTCGTTGCTTGCAATCTACGGGTTATCCTTATTGTTTTTCGATTCCTTCTTTCAAAAAAAATATTTTGTTTCCGTTTTTTACTCACGCTTTCCGACTCATTCTCTTACAAATTCTTGGTGCCTAATCATCGTTGTTTACGATATGGTATTAGTTGCTGTATTTTATCCTTTTTTGACCGTCATATCGGTGGCTATATTATTGTATTCAAATAGGAAAGAAAAGAGAAAATATGTGCCCAAAAACACTAGCCTACGTCCGGTCACACTGACCTATCGGTTGTGTCTTATAATACAAATGTCACCCTCACCTCCAAGGGCCAGGCTGCTGTTAGAGCCAGGCTGTTGAATACTCTTCCAAATGTGGCACCGCCTTTGGAGAATTCTGATCTTGTGGCTTCAACACTCACCAATCATAGCTCTGGTACTTCCTTATGCTTTTATGCTCACTCTCATCAGCCTTGCAACGCTTATAATATGTACACCTTCTTAACCACGAATTTATCAATATTTTTTTTACAGACAAGGATATGCTACAAAAAGATGAATCCTATTTGGGGTTTCAGATTTCAAACTTCACGACGCGTCTTCTGCAACTTCAGCAGGGGAACGTACCACTCTCTCATGCGCAATTTCACTACTCTACAGGACCTGACAATCTGAATGTCACTGCTGTATCAACATGTACGTGCGCAAGTTTAACTTTCCTTGCTTTCGAACGCGAAATTTATTACTTTCTGAACCTCTTATCTGCTTTCACCCTCGAGTTTTTAAAATCCCCATTTTTTGCATTTCTTTCTGCTTCAGTTTATGACAGCCGCGACCAGATTAGTAGCGTACCAACTAATTCTCCAAAATGTTATGCATATACTTTAGTAGCATACCTTTTTGTTTCTGCATATAATATTGTACATACAACCGTATATCGACTTTCCAAATTACGGTTTGTTACAAACATTTTGGGAAACCTTTTTTCAGACCAGAGCGTGTATAACCCCTTAAAAGTGCCTACATTTCATGAAACAATTTTCTATGTATCACATATTCATAGTAAACCTAAAAGGATTTTTGGTTAGTGGACATGCGTCATAATTGATGGAAACTTTATGATAGACTATGCTTCACTCAAATATTCCATCCTGTTGTCCCGAATATTTTTGCAAACGTTGTTTACAACTGATCATCGTGATTTCAGTCATAACATTAGAATGGAAGAAACGACGATTGCGCAGCTAACGCCAACCTCACGAAACAAGATTCTGGAAGCTAGAGTGTACAGAAAGTGGGTTTCCAAAAGTATTACTAAACAAGTTCAGGTCGCCCTCTGCTGCATATTGATAGACCGACAGGTCGCCCTCTGCTGCATAAAGATCCTGAGCTAGAAAAGAACAGAAACAGATTCCCACTTAAAACACTCCTCAGACAAACTCCTCACACTTACAAGGTCAGTTTTCCACTTGACAAAAATAATTTTCCAACCACATAAAGCACACATGCATTATCATTTATCTTTAGATACACGCTGTTACTAACTATGTGTCGTAACAATTACAGGGGACCCGATTCACTACCGACGCCAGGATCACCAGCATCAACACAACAAAAACATGGTACTATGTATCATGTACCCAATGCAATTGGAAAGTGACAGAAGAAAACGGCATTTACAATTGCATAGACCATGGCGACCAACCAAAACCATGTTAAAGTAACTGTGTTTAAGGCTTGTAACGTTGAATTATTGCAGCTCACTGTGATACAACGACGGCAAAAATGCTGGTAGGGAACAAAAGCGACTTGGAGAATATTAGAGATGTGAGCGTTGATGAGGGTAAGAGTCTTGCAGAAGAGGAAGGACTCTTTTTCATCGAGACATCTGCACTCGATTCGACAAATGTCAAAGAGGCTTTTCATATTGTTATTCGTGAAATCTACAATAATGTTAGAAGAAAGGTTCTAAACTCGGTTTTTACAAGGGGGAATTGTCTTCTAACCGCGTGAGTCTCATCGATGGCTCCAAGAAAACTAGCTCGTGTTGTTTAGGATGAGTAAAGCCTTGTTTTTTGACAATGAGTTATGGCTATAATTTTCTTTTTAATATGTTCTTTTTTTGTTTGCTTGACTTTACTTTGCATTTTTATCTTTAGTTTTAAACCACATACTAAACATCTGTTTGATTATTGAAGGTTATATTTTTACTTAGACTGGTCTTCTTTTGTCTTGTTAAGGTGCCATTTTTTTGTACTCTCCCTTAGAATTTTATAATTAATCCTAAACGACATGCAAAACATTTGTTTGATTAGTTCACTATCTTCTGTTTTTGTCACACGAATGAACCTTTGGCTAGAATTTTATTTTACCATATGTGTATGTGAAAAGTTTTTTGAGTGAAATGTGTGTGGATGTAGCACTGTCACCTATTTTTCGGCCAGAGATTTAAGTTGGGTTACTGCAACAAATTTAGAGCTATGATGGTTATTTCTGAAGCACAAAAGGTTCATCTAGTATAAAATTTTGATCAAAACACCTTACTATGATATAGTATGCTATTTGCTGTGATGGTTAAGTCTATTGCATTGACGCAAGATCGATTGACATTAGATCACAGTTTAACGCCAGAAAAAATTATCTTGCTATAGACTGTCGTGCCAAATCATAAATAAAATAAATGAATGGCATTTACCTCAACACTTCTTCCCCCTAACACCCACAGAAATACAATCTACAACTTCACGTCAACCAGCAAAAACCCGAAAAGCTAACCAAGAGCATATCTATATTTATTTATGAGAAATTCGACAATGGGATATGTATATAAATGAACGTGGGATATTTCAAGGTTCCCTCAATGCAGAAGCTGCACCCATAACAATGGCCATAACAAGACCAACACCCGCCCCAACAGAAGCACCCACTGCTGCAGCTATCAATGAGTTTGCCTTTGCCATTGCATCTTGGCTTGCATCAATTGCTGCTGCTGATTCTCTTTCTTTTGCTAATTCCGCCATAAGTCTGTCCTTTGAAAGTTCCTTAAATCAAACATATCAATGGTTCAGTTTCAGTAAATCAACTACTATTGAAAAGATAATGCGTATGTATGCAACATTCTATTAGATGAACACACTGGATTACATAACAGGTCAAAATTGGTTCATGTTTAAACAATCTGTTTTTAGTAGTCTAGATGTACTAGTGTTGGGTTGAACCACAATCACTTTCATGCGTTATTTGTCATTAAAAATAACATTAAACGAGCTAGGATGTTGTATGTAAAATGGATTTTGGGCAGATTTTGTATGCGTTTAAAATGGATTTTGGGCAACTCAACTCGACACACCTGGCTTGTTTCCCTATCAGCTAAAGTTTCTAAGAATGGCCTACTTGAACAATCTCAACCCATTCACATAAATAAACGAATCTCAACTTCAACTCTACTCAGTTGCAAATTCTAAACTTTTTTTTTCAGTGTAGTACTAGTACTTATAATTTAATTAGCTGATGTAAATTTACCTGCAAAGCAACTTCCTCGTGATCACGAATGACACGGTGGACAAGCTGACATAGGGCACCAACACCCTCTACAGGAAGAGTGGTACTCTTCTTTTGAAAAGACCGTCTAACCAAGTTAATAGGACCTGCAATAATTTTATGAGGACCCGCCCACGCATCAGACTCTGTCATCCCTTCACACACAGATGCAAAAGAACCTGCAGCACTTGGCATCACATATGGGCATGAGTTAACAACTTCGGTTGTACTTGGAGTTGCTTGATATGCCTGAAGAACAGCTTCTACTGTTGGCTTCTGCTGGTGAGCACTCACGGAAAATTTGTTTGTTATAGCTAGGACCCGTGGGATTCCAAGTGACTTAGCCTCATCTAACAAAAATGAGAGTGCGGGTTGGCGTGTTGATGCGTTTGACTGTGTGTACCATGGTATTTTATGTGATAGATTATGCACGAGCACTATTAAATCGGTTTTTGTCCTGAGATCACGAACCCCCATCCATAATTCGTTTTTAAAACGAGAGGCCTCCTTATTCAGATCCTGCATCACATGGACAATCAAGCAACATACAAATATAAATAAGAGCACTCGAACCAAATAATGTAAAACGCTGTTTCAAGTTGAGGTGTCAAGATGGACAGGTTAACTAATGGGTCTGATTGAAATAAGTCATCACTGAAACATGCCAGGGGTGAACCAAATAACGTTATTTTCATTTCTTTGTCCCAAAAACCCACCGATGCCTTCTTTCTCACTATAGTTACTAAAAAAATGTAAATGTTAATTTTATCTGAGGATTGTATCATTATCATATCATCATTCGAGAAAAGTGTTGAAACTTGATTCAAATTCAACTGAGTCAATTTCAAAATAAGGAAGGAATATGATGGAAACGGTCAACGATACTAACAAAACTTATGTAATTAATTGCTGCCATATCCTCCGATGAAAAATGAGGTATTATGTATACCATATTTATTGGGAAAACACATTGAAGATTCCATAGTTTAAAAGATTTGAAAGTGGGATCGAGTATACCTACTAACTTAGAACTATGATAGTGTAAAAGATGCAGGTTCTGCATAAATAAAATGTTACCTTTGGAATCTAGACCTATATGATTTCATGGAATGCGATTGAAGTCGTTCCTTTAGTTCAGCAAGCACAGACTTAACCTGAATATGTCTTTGCCAAAACAAAGCAAGAAAAATTAGAAATTCAAGAATAGATCAACAACAAAAAATATGCCCAACCTTAAAGCTCATAGAGTTTTAAATTATATAGAGGATATTGTCGGAGTAGCAATTGTTAATCATATATGAATAAAAGGATATAACTCTTACCGATGTCAACTTTGAGTACTCTGCACCAGAAAGTGACTCCACAGATGAACTCCCCAAAAGATAAAGCTATGAGAAAGAACAAATCTTCATTAGCCCAAATATTAGAAATATATTATGATGGTTATTAAGTGTTATTTAGAAGCTCAAAATTAATATTTTATATCAACAATTTGACGTTATATATGGAAATTACCTGTCCAAATGGCACATATGAAGGTAAGGCAGGAACTCTTTGCCACACATTACGTTTGTCAGATGATTTACTTTTTCCAGAAGAGTTGCCATTTATTGTTTCACTTGAATCCCTTTTATCCATAGGCAATGGTTTAAGAGATATACCATCTGAATCCTCTTCAATCTCAAGTGACTGAGGAGCATCTTCTGCATCTTCGATTGAAGATGTTATGTTGGGATCAGGAGTAGAACTTACAGAAGAACCAAAGTTATTTCCAGTGAATTTACTAAGTTGTCTTCTAACAGCATTTATAGGAACAAGGTTGGAAAGTCTCCAAAGGAATTATTTACAGGTCCCAAACCCAAAACCAACTGCTCACTTTCATTTTCCTTGACTTTTGCCTTTTGTTTATCTGATGCCGTGTCTTGTTTTGATATTGACAAAGTTGCCTTTTTCGGTCCACTGGAGAGTGATAGGGATGTGCATTATAGTGATGGAAGTATGCAAGGGATAATATACGGGCACAAGATCCTCGGGATGCAGTAGGTTTTGAAGTATTGTTGCCATCCTTTTCATTGACGTAACTGAAAGAAAATACAGTGTACATGTAAATATTTATACGAACTAAGGGTTTTTGGCTTTGTGTTTTGAAAGTGATTACTCGGTATGAAATAATCATAATCAATCAGCTCTTGCGACACGACTTACAGCTTTACATCACATAGCATTTGGTGTGTGCGTTCATTTTTTGAATGATTAAACGACCCCTAAATGATCAGATATTCATAACCAAACATTCATTTTTGACTTGGAAACACAATAATCAGATAATCATTTTCAAAAGGAAACACCAAACGCCCCCTTATACTAACAGTTAGAAACTACAATATAATGACGGGTATAAAACATACTCTCTTAAGGCAGCATTTCCAACCGGCGGTTGGGAAAATGTGATACACTTTACATGAACTCTTTCATGTTTATTTAATTGGTTAGGCGGATCAACCCATTTCGACACGACCCTCACCCTACTTATCTAGTATATCAAAATGCAATAATCAAATCAAGCAAAACACAAAGGACTAGTTCTAACCTGGCCAATGAGTAGCTCATTAGCATTCGAGCCGTAAACATCGGATGTGTCAAGAAAGGTGACACCAGAATCAATGGCAGTATGCTAAAGCTGGATCATTTCTCGTCAAAACTTGCTGATGCACTTAGACATTCCGCTGCTAGTCATTCTCGTAACCACTGCTAGTTCGCTAGTTACAACTGCTAGTGTTAACTTTAACCACTGCTAGTTAACTACTCGACCACTGCTAGCTTTATCTGTTTCCACTGCTAGTCATCGTGTTACCACTGCTAGTTACATGGGTTACTACTGTACATGGTCTAAACCATTGATCTGAAAAAACAAAACAAAAGTTAGTCAAGTTTAACAAACTTACTAAAATCATACCTTGTATGCATGTACTCGTTAATAAACGTACGTACATGGCTATTCCACCAAACCAAACACATCTAAAATAACACAAGCCAACTTTATTAGCTACTTGAACAGAAATGAAAGTAAAACATACACCAGACGTCACTGCAAGTCTCGTTAGCATCACTGTTTAAAATGCAACGTTAACCAACAATTTAACTTATCGTTATTTCAGTTTCGAATAATTTTACCGCCGCACATTCCTCAGAAGTCATATATTTGTGCTACTACTGACAAGCAGCTTATTGAATTTAAGTCCGATAATAGCTAGATCCATTCATTATCTCATAGATATCTTTACTATAAAGTCCTCTAACATAAATCCGTCACAGTAGATTGTGATTACCATTAATGGAAGGCCAAACAGAACTATAGATAATTATACAAAGTACGCAGTTATTTTCCCTAATGGACAATTTATCAAACACCTTTCATGCACAACCTAACTCACCATACTAACCCAAGCTTCAAACTATAGCCACATGTAACACCTAATTCACATCTATCACCTACAATATCACAATCTCCATAACTAACACCTAATATTTTATAAGAAAGTAGCTACATAATCATACAAAATCAACTCACGAATACCTGAGACGATCGGATGAGTTAGATGTACGGATTTGAGAGATCTCCGATTCAATTCGAGTTGAATCTATCGATTAAAATCACAAAATCAACTCACGATTAACAATTAAGTAATCGAATCATCAAAAACAACTCAGTAAGTTATATAACTCAAAAGCCGAATCAATCAATAGCAACAACGAAGTTGCAAAATCGAAAATTTAGGGGCCGTTTAGTTGGTGAAAAATTTTCTTATTTTTCCGTTTCCAAATTCCTAAAGAAGGGATTGGTTTTTCTTCTCTAAAAAAGAGTTGAGAATTTTGAAAACCCGTTTAGATGGATTTATATTTTTCATTTTTTAAAAGCGTAAAAAAAAGACAAAAACGTAAAAAAACGGACAAAAACGAAAGAAAACGGACGACAACGTAAAGAAACGTATAAAATCGAAAAAACGAATGAAAACGCATTAAAATGGACGTATAAAAATTGAGAAGGAAAAAGTGAGAAGAGTAAAATGAGCTTTTCAAATTTGTAGTTAAAATTTGGAAAATGAGAATTTCACATTTTTGGAAAATTATTGGAAAAAAGTGTAACTAAACGGATTTTCAATTTTTCCCTTTTCGTATGAAAAATTTCCTGGAAAAATAGGAAATTTTTCACCAACTAAACGGCCTCTTAGGGTTTGTGTTTGCAAAATCGAGACCCTAACTTTTCTGATGTAAAAAAGCCTAACAAAGGAACGTGTTGACGAACAAATAACCATTAACACTTTGAATTTTATGATTAAATGAATGTTAGAGAGAAAGTTTGCATACCTGTTTCTTGTTAAAAGATATTCATATTCCGTCCAATTGAAAACATGTAAAAAGTGATAACCTTAAATTTTATTACATGAACCACACCTGTTTATGTGTTCTAGGTGAAAAGAAAAAAGAAAGTAAAATGATAAAAAGAAGGGGGAGAAATCCCGCTCAAAAGGAAATGGGAAAAATTGAAAAAAGAATGCAAAGTGAAAAAAAAAGAACGGGGGAGAAATCCCGCTCAAAAGGAAAAATATAAAATGACCAAACTATCCTTGTATATAAATACAAGTTGCCCAAATAATATAAAGTTGCCCAAAAAACAATACAAGTTGCCCAAAAAACAATACCTTACAATTTCTTGCAAAATACGTACTTGTGTCATAAGTTGTCGGACACATGGCAGCCCCTGGTTGGTTAAAAAAAAGCGGAGGGCAACTTGTCTATTTTTGAATTTTAAAAGGGCGTGGTCCATAAAGTGATATGCATCAGGGCGCGCGGTCTATTTGACTTATTTTCCCCACAATTAATTGCTTAAGTATGATTAATAATCTTGTCATAAAACATGCATTAAATATGTGTACAATTTTATCCATATGATTTCTACACAGAGGTTTAAACCACTAGAGTTTTCCATCTATTTGAAGAAACGTATTTGCATTCTCTAGTCTAACTATTAATATAAAACAAATTTCCAAAATTGATTATCTTTATAGATAACATCTTTAACATTTATAGTATGAGTAATTTTCCCAATTCAATATTTGGTAATCCATCATAATGGTTATCAGATTTACTATAATCCTGTAACTCATGTTCTTCTCAACATATAAATCAAATATCTGAGATATCCTTGCAGATCTATGAATGAAAATTCATCATCTTAAGTTTAGCATTTCATATATAGTCTCATCATGATATTTGCTAGTGTATTTAAGAAGATTATGTATCTTGTAATTTTATCTTTCAAGATTAAAAAAAAAAAAAAAAAAAAAAAAAAAACCTCCTACTTGCTTTTTGTAATATATAGACTATCAATATATACTTAACAATTAGAGCAAAAATACATTGTACTCTTTTTGGGACATTACAAATACACATTGATAATTCTTGACTTTAGTTTGTTAATAACCTATTCATAAGTAGTTTAACAAATTCAGAATCTTCAATTTTGAAACTTAATGTGATTCATCACATTCCATAATAAAATTGTGTTTTATTAATCTTCTAGGTTGGAGTCATATTGAGTATATTCAATCCATACTCAATTTTCTAACCTTGTTACTTTTTAAGAAAGAAGTTATAGTTATCTTGAATCAAACAAATCATATAGAGTTTGATTCTCCTAACTGAACATATCATCAACTTTTGGTATTCATTAGAATTAATATTGTAAGACAATCTAACAATATATAAGATAAACATATTCCTTTTGGCTTACCTATTTACCAACTAAGTCAACTTAATGTTATAATAGACTGTTAATATAAATATCGTCATTAAACGTTATTTATATTTTTGATCTTTACCTAAGTTTTGTTAACGACAAAAGTAAATTTAATTTGTATAAAGCTTAAAGCTTGTCAAGTTTAATAGATATTAAAACAAGCTTTTTCAAACAATATCTTCATCATTTAAGCATTTACATTGTGACTAATCATATCTTAATATGAGTCTAAGCATAATGTATGATAGTAGTTTTTAGAATGTTTTAGTTTCTTAAAAACTAAACATTACTTGAGTACTTGCATATTTCTAAAAATAGAAATACAACATATGACATCATGTGATGCATCATGGAAATCATTGGAAGATTTCATTAGATATTTTGTGTAGATTTGTACTCTTCATATCCTATACAATCTTGCATAGATATGGTTGACTTTGGAAAGATATTGAAATCATGTTGTCAGACCCGGCGGCACCAAAAGTTATAACGGACGGAACCCTTTGAAGGGGTCCGCCGTCCGTGGTGCCTGCTGATGGTTTTGGCTATAAATAGCAAAGCCAAACCAAATAGTTTTTCATCCCTTTCTATCATACTCTCTTACATATCTTCTCTCTAACCTTTCTAACTCGGTTTCATATCATATTAGTGATCTCTTTGTAGCAAAGAAGATCAAGTCACATTCAAGTTTCAAACGAGAAGTTGGAAGTCTTGTTTGTTTAGTGTTGTATGATCTTGTGTTGATTCATACTTCATTGTTGTATTAAACCATCATAATCTTGTGAGTGTGAGTGGTTAGTATTTTAGTCCTCAAAATACATTGTGTGTGGAATGGTTGTACCCTTGGAAAGAACTCGACATCTAGCTTAGTGTCGGAAATAGTGTAAGCGAATCAGAAAGGTTTTCTCCACGGTGAAAGGAGCTTGTTGACTAGTGAAGTTAAACTCTCGAGTGTGAGACTCGGGGAGTGGAGTAGGGCAAGGAAAAAGAGTCCTTGTAGACCGAACCACTATAAACAACTTGTTGTGGTTTGATCATTTCTTTCCTTATTTATTCTTAACATATTGCTTGCATATTTCATTAACATATCTAATATCAATATCAATTGATCTTTCAATAAGTTTGAAAACAAAGTTTTTAATTGGTAAACTATTCAACCCCCTTCTAGTTTTCTACAATTGGTACCAGAGCCTCGTTGCTCAAGAATTTCTAAAAATAATTTGTATTTTATAAACTTGAAACGATCCATGGATTCTGAAAACTTTAAAGAAGGGCAATCTATGCAAAGACCACCACTCTTTGAAACCAATGGATTTATCTATTGGAAAACCGTTTGAAACATATGTAAAATCAAAAGATATAGATCTTTGGTTTGTTATTGTTAAAGGGGATTTTAGTTCTACAACAAAGGATATTTCTGTTGATGAACAAAAGAAATTAGTTGCTAAAAATAATGAAGTTAAAATGATGCTTTATAATGCTTTACCTAGAAAAGAATATGAAAGAATTTTTATGTGTGAAACCGCCAAAGATATTTGGGAATCATTGATTGTTACACATCAAGGTAATTCACAAGTCAAGGATAACAAAATTGATCTTCTTGTTCAACAATATGAACAATTTGTTATCCCTAAAGATCAAACTATTGATTGTGGCTTTGCTCGCTTTAATACTATTATTACATCACTTAAAGCACTTGATGAATCTTTTCGTAGTAAGAATTTTGTCAGGAAATTTCTTAGAGCACTCCATCCCAAATGGAGAGCTAAAGTGACCGCTATTGAAGAATCAAAAGATCTCTCAAAAATGTCACTAGACGAGCTAATCGGTAACCTCAAAGTACACGAAATGGTGATGGGGAAAGATTCGGAGATCATCAAAGGAAGAAAGGAGAAGATCAAATCCGTTGCTCTAAAAGCAAAGGCGGAATCAAGTGATGATGACGAATCCTGCTCCGGTAGTGAAGATGAGGAGTATGCCATGGCCGTTAGAGATTTTAAGAAGTTCTTTAGAAGAAGAGGAAAGTTCGTAAGACAACCTTGAGAAGAAAAGAAGCCATTCCGAAAAGATCGGGATGACAAAAAGGGTAAAGGTGAAAGAAAGTGTTTTAGATGTGGTGATGCAAGTCATCTCATAGGAGAATGTCCCAAGCCACCTAAAAGCAAAACTCAACGAGCTTTTGTAAGTGGTGCTTGGAGTGATAGTGAAGACGATGAAGAATCAAGCAAGGAAGAGATCGATCTAATGGCACATGAGTCAAACGATGTACTTTCCGACTCTTCTTATTCTTCTATTGATGATGACACTTTGAAAAAACAATATAATCAATTGTGTGAGCTAAGTCTAAAATCATAACTAAAATAAATTTTAAAACCAAAAGGAATTTTGGAAAATGAAGTTTATGAGTTAAAAGAAAAGCAAAACGACTTGAAAAAGGAAAAACAAATGACGATGGTTGTAAATCATGTCAAGAGCTCAATCTTGAAATAGAAAAACTAAAGCTCACACAAGATGTTCTAATCGAACAAAATTCTAAATTTAAAAGGTTTAACAAAAACATCGCTCTTGCCGATGAAATAGTTAAAATCCATAAAACACCAGGAGACATGAATGGGCTAGGATTTAATGAGCTTTTAATTCCAACGAGTCAAAACAAAACGGCCGAAAAGGACGAACAATCATCAAAAGCTGCTGAAGATAAAGATGGACCGACGAAACCGAATAAGGGTTCCGTCTGTTGAACAAAATGGTGCCGTGGGTACTTCAAGAGATGTAATGTTCGTAATACTGGACCGCATCAATTTGTCAAAGTAACAAAGAAAACCAAGGATAATGTTAAACTAAAACCACCGTTACATCGGAGTAGGACTTGCTAAAATGAATTTAGATCAAAACTACTCAACAACGATATAAAACACCTTTTGCAAAACGCCCCTTTCCTAAGAGCAACCACAACGTACAACCCAACTACCAACACAACGGTTGGAATCAAAACTTTCCTAGACCATATCAAACTCCAGATTACATGTCATGGAACTCTTACCCATCATTTCCATACATGAATCAAATAAATGGTATGTTTAACCCAAACGGACCCATGAGATATTGGGGACCAAATGTTTGAGTTATTTGCTTCTTAGGTATGCTTAAAAGTTGGATTAGAACCTGATGAATGGATAAAAGATAGTGGTTGCTCACGGCACATGACGGGCAACAAAAGTCTCTTCTCATCATACCAAGAATATGACGGAGGTAATGTCACTTTTGGTAGCAATCTCAAAAGCAAAATTATTGGCAAAGGTACGATCGCTCATAACTCCCTAACTATTGAAAATGTTGCTCATGTAGATAGGTTAGGATTTAATCAACTTAGTATTAGCCAATTATGTGATAAAAAGTATAAAGTACTATTTGATGAAAATGGTAGTAAAATACTAAAAGATGGTATCACCATAGCTAAAGGAGTTAGGAAAAATAACATATACGTCATGAAGATAGATAAAACATATAACAACAAACTTTGTCTAACAACATTAGATGATAGCTCATATCTTTGGCATAGACGCTTAGGTCACGCTAATATGTGACTTATACAAAATCTATCTTCAAAAGAGCTAGTTAGGAATTTACCTAATCTAAAATATGACCAACACTTTTGCGACGCTTGCAAAATTGGTAAACAAACCCATAGTAGTCATAAATCTAAAAATATGGTGTCCACATCTAAGTGTCTAGAATTATTGCATATGGACTTGTTTGGTCCATCCGCTATAAGAAGCTACGGAGGCAACTTATACACTTTGGTCATAGTAGATGATTACTCTAGGTTTACTTGGACGTTGTTTTTGAAAAATAAAAATGACGCTTTTGATAAATTTGAAATTCTTAGCAAGAAAATTCAAAATCAACTAGGCGTTAAAATTGTGTCGATCCGAACGGATCATGGTCGTGAATTTGACAACGAAACTCAATTTGGAAACTTTTGTGATACAAATGGTATAATGATAACGCTACACGCGTCGTTCGGGGTCAAAGGAACTTCCTTTTCGTCGAGCAAGTTTTTCAACACCCTAGGTAGTGAACCTAATCGTTGTAGTGTAGTATTAGGGTAAGCCACGGGAATTGATATCGTTCTCTAGGGGAATAGGAATGCTAGTGAGAAGTTACTACGCTAAGTTTGGGGTTGAGGAAGATTATTTTTTATCTTTTTATTTTTTTTAGAAATTGAAAGGTACGAATCTCGGGGTATTGGATTTGGGGGATTGGTATTACTACCGATTACTCTACTTATCTAATTATCTAATCTAAGGTGTATGTAGTCTATGTCTAATTAATGTGTGCTCGTATGATAGTTTAAAGATGTGTTTACTTAGGTTTTACTACTCCTTAATTATCTCCTATTGGTGGTTGAATTGTCACGTCCTTATTCCTAGTTGCGTTGTGTGTCTAAGGTTGTAGGGTATGCGTTTCTCCCTAACTCTTTGAACTTACCAAAGGGTCTCGTCTACAAAACCCACTAGGGATGATAAACTCTTACTCTAAGGCACTCTTTGGATGGTTTAGCTTACAACTACTCAAGGAGTCATATTCTAAGGTTCACAAAGATTTAATCAAGCATTAAGTACACAACGAATGACCTATCGCATTACTAGATCATTAATCAACTAAGATAAGAGACAACCAATCAATATTCAATAATTAAGTTTCATATTCCCTAAGAAAACACACAAGTAAATTAGCCGGACATGGAGAACATGCAAGCATACACACAAATAATCGGATCGCCGTCATTAGGGTTTCGTCTTGGCCACGTTAAACTTGCGACGGCGTCACCTTAAGCTTGTGACGCCGTCCTCTTCAGCTTCTGACGCCGTCTGGATTGCATCTAGGCCGTCTGAGTTGCGACGGTCTACTCTTTTATAACCAGACGTCGTCACTTGAAAATACGAGTTTTGGCTTCGGCCGTCACAAAATCCTCCGACGGCCGCATTTAACACCGACGTCACCTTGTGTTTTCAGAGACTTTGAGTGTCTCGATTCGACTTTGGCCAATTTCTTCGTATATTCGCGCCTTTTCGTCCAAATAAGTGCCATTCCAAGATTTTGCCTTCAAGAGACCTAAAAGTGAAAAGGAACGATATTAAGCAATAACGGATACAAAAGTGATCAAATAAGGGCTTAAACGACCCTCAAAAGGTACCTTTTAAAACCTTATCAAATATCCCTACACTTGGTATTTGCTTGTCCTCAAGCAAATGTGCTTTTAGCCAATTAATTTATAAGTTGGGGTCATGAACCATTGGTTTAAAACGGTCCACAACACATATAAGCCCATAAAAGTCATAACAAGCACAGAATTACATACTAGCACCTCACATGGGGTGTTTGGATACTCGCATCTCTCGGGTGTATATGAAATATAACAAATCGGAAATGGAAGATAAACACTCATTAACCGGTCCTAGTACATAGATTACCATAGGCTTGAGAATAGATCAAACCTCCATCGCTTTGGCGTAAGCACCTAGGAAAGACTATCAAAGAGGTCTTTAAAGGGTTGTAACGTTAGGCTTACGGTAGGAAACAAAGGGTTTGGTGGGATAGGCTTTTAGTGGTGGCAAGTCAAAATCTCTATGTTACAAGCATACGAAGAATGGCGTTGCTAAGCCAAGACTCGACACTCTAAACTCTAGTGATGAAATAAACAAACATAAATTTAAAAATAGATGTAGGATGGTAGTCCGTATGTTTTTTTTTTTTTTTTTTTTTTTTTTTTCACTCTATTTTTTTTTCTCTTTTCTATTTTTTTTTTTCGATTTTTTTCATACACTTTTACTCTACCATCCTCTACGGTAACATCAAAATGATAGGGATTTATAGCCACATCCCTACACTTGAGTTTTTATTACTCTAATACTAATTTGACCCGAATTGAAAAGATCAAAACACTTGGGGTACATTATTACGCAAACAAAGGGAATTTGAATTTAACGTTCCCTTCCTGTCATTTCATAAACTTTAACTTTTCCCATGAATCCCAATCGTCCCAAAACTGTATACAAAGGATATGACTCGACTTAGCAACTCATGCAAGCAACCAGATAATTGAACTAAGGGTTTAGGGTGATAACAATAATGCACTAAAAGTGAGTGCATATAGGGTAGGCTAAGGCTATTTGGGTGTATATTTGGGAGTGGGGTGTAAATAATGCTCTTCATTGATATTCCGGAAAACCGAAACATCACGAGAACCGCGAAAAGGATAGGCTCGAGGGTTAACTAGGGTATCGTGTACTAAAGATGAGTACAACGCAAAGGGTGTGGGGATTACTCAACCGATGTGGAAGAAGTAATTATATTACGGGTATCAAACAAGGGTTATCCTAGTGCCTCTTATCATTTAGTTATTCCTAACTACACAAGTGCAGTCTCACTAGCGATCTCGGAATGCATCACAAAACAAGTTCTAGAATCTATTATACTACCGGTTCACACTCTAAGCATTAAAGATGAATGCTTTAATTCCTACTAATATAAGGGCGATCCTCACATTTTGGGTGGAATTTAGGTGGTAAAGGGTTTTTGTGCTAGTCATACAACTTCCTATCCGTGAGACGCTTTTGTTAAGACTAATGGCCCACTCCTATATGTCATGAAAAATTTTAAATTTGGTGCCAAAATTACCCTAACCGACATTTTCGAATGGTTTATTACACAAATACAATTGGACAAAACAAATAATCAAGGATAAGCATAGTTTCAAAGTTCCGCTTTATTTTCCCTCCCTACACTTAAACCGAACATTGTCCCCAATGTTCCCGAAAGTATCAAAGTTATGATAATGGAAGGTAATTAAAACGAAAGAAACTAGTACTCCACGATTAGCTCGGTAGGATCCGTGTGAAGTGGTGGTTAAATCCTTTCCAAGAAGAATTTATGCGTGAAAAGCTCCTTCCAATCTTATGTAACTTCTTCTTGATAAATTAAACCTGCACACTTGAAGAAAACAAACGAAACCCTCGCGTAAAATCGGCGGTAATAATATATATAAGACTCGATTTAAACTAGGATATAATGCTTGTGGAATGGATGTTTATAGAATTTCGGAAAATTAAGACCGAAAATTCCAAAATTTATAAGTAGCTCGAAAACGAGAAAAAGTAATCATTGTTTTACTCCTTCCCGACGCCGTCAGTTGCGATCCCGACGCGTCAGTTATCCTTACAAAACCGGTCTGCGATTTTCGCAAAACATTCTGGAAAATTTACATCTTTAGAATCTAGAAAAATTTCTGCAAAACATCCATTATGACTCGATACAAGCATTTGACTCGAACAAACACACAAATATGTCTTTTAATTAATTGTTATTCTCATGTTTACGTTTCTTTTGAAAACGTGTGTAATCCTCCCTACACTTATCCTTTATGTAAAATACCTTTATATTCAATTAAGACGAGATTAAAAACAAAATAAAGCATTTTTACAAATTTAAACATGAGGATAAACAATCAATAAGAGACATATGACACTAACAAGCAAACAATTAAGCATGGGTTGCCTCCCACGAAGCGCTATTCTTTATTTAAGAGTCTTGTAGCTAGACGCGTAGTCGTGCTCCTACGTACCGATATAAGTAAGCCTATCCTCAACAATGTCATAAGGATCAAACTTATCATTCAAGTTCCTAGTACTACGCTTCGGTTAGATATGCCTTTTCAAACTTCTCCATCGGGATCATAGATTGTTATCCTAATGTGCCACTCTCCATCACCGTCACTAGGCGGTCTATCCCAATCCCATTTGTGTTTAGATTTCTCAACTTTCCACTTATTCATGATAAGGTTGACGGGCAAGCTCCTAGAACTCGATCATCTTCCTTAATACTAAGGCGTCCTCGAACGGGTTCAGCCCATGTCCCTAGCCATTTCTTTTTCTTGAAAGTTGCTTTACTAGTGAAGGCTTCATCTAGGTAAAAAGGTCTTTGGGGGCCTATGAGGTTTTTATCTATCCAAGGTCCATATCTAGAAGGCTCTCTATCCATCCTAATCTCATTCGGGATTTCCTCATCTTTGTAGTACGTATGCTTTTTGACATCGTAAACCGACCTAGCACTCCCCTCTCCTACCATTATCTTGGACATCTTACAATCGATGATGGCACTAGCGGTAGCTAAGAATCCTCTTCCTACTAGTAATGGGCATGTCGGGTCCTTATTCATGTCTAGCACATGAAAGTCGGCCAAAACAGTCAACTCTCCTACGTGTACTACCATGTCTTTTATTATTCCTACCGGTCCTGCAACACTACCGTCCGCTAGACCTAAGATGGTTTCCGTTGGTTCTATTTTACCTAAGTTAAGGCTTCTATGAAGGGACAACGGAACAAGATTGATGCATGACCCTAAGTTGGCTAGGCGTCGAGAGGTTTGGAAGTTCCAAGCCTACACGGAAGAGTAAATAGCCCGGGATCGTCTAACTTCTTAGGTAAATTATTTCGCACAAAAGCGGACCCATGTTTTCCAAGCTTAAGTTCTAACTCATATTTTTCTTTTAAAGCATTATAATAAGGTGCATGAGCTAAGACCTCAAGAATCGGTTTTTCTTGATGGAGTTCCTTGTACTCCTCCTCTAAACTAGGTTTGGATTCTTGGTTGACGGGTTTCTCAAGAGTAGGTTGTACCAATGGTGCAGGGCCTTGGTACCTCATTTGGATGGCTTGGAACCCTTTTTGATAGCATTTACCGAGTGAACCGTTGGGTGTGAGGGGCATGGATGTGCACTCTCCCATGGTGAACAAGAACATGAAGTCGATGAAACCGAATTCACTTTTGGGTTCTTTATAGTATCACTTGGGAGTGCTCCAACTTCCCGTTCATTGAAGGCTTTTAAGAGGGCATCAAGCTTGTTTGTCATCTCGCTTTGTCTTTGCTTAAAATCGGCTTCAAGCTTAGTCAATCGAGTCTCTTGAGATGACAGGAATCTAGATGCAATTGCTTCAAGATTAGTGGGGTTCCCGGTGTTTAGAGAGTTGAACCTATTAGGTGGACTAGATGAGCTTTGGGGTGTGCTTGAGTTTTGGTTCCACTTAAGGTTAGGGTGATTTCTCCATGAGGGGTTGTAAGAGTTTCCTAAGTTGTTTGGTTCGGGCTTGAAAGTGTACCACTTCTCTCCTGCTCCGTCGGTATGCATGGAGGCGTAGTCCGTAAAAGCTTGTTCGGGGAGTCTTGTACAATCACGAGTGTCATGGGGACCACTACATAACTCACAAGGTAGAGTGATTTTATTCACTTGACGTGAAGACTTAGGATTTTCGTAGGAACTCATTAGGAATTTAACTTGATCTTCAAGTTCGATCATCCTACGGTTGGAAGGTTGTGAGTCAATGGAAAGCAAGGAGATTGCCTTAACAGTTTTGGGTAGCTTACAGGGGTCATCCCAACTTTCGTTGTCATAGAGAGCAAGGTCCTCTATTATACCCCATGATTCTTCCGCGGTGAGATCACTAAGTTTTCCACCGGCCGCTTGGTCAATGGATCGCTTAGTGGGGAAGTTGACATGATCATAAAAGATTTGGACTTGGAGCCAAAGATCAATGCCGTGATGAGGGACTTTGTGAAGTAAGTCATTGAATCGGGTCCATGCTTCGTAGAGAGATTCACCTTGGAGTTGTTGAAACGTCAAGATGTCTCGCCTAAGTTTAGTGGTTCTCCCCGGTGGGAAAAATTGAGCAAGGAAGCGAGAGGCAAGATCATCCCAACTTGAGATAGAGCCGGCGGGAAGTCGCTCAAGCCAATTACTAGCTTGGTCCCGTAGAGAGAATTGGAAGAGACGCAGGCGCGTGGTCTCCCGAGTAGTAGCATCGAGGTCGATGGAATCGACAATTTAAGGAAATCCCTAAGATGCTTATTTGGATCTTCTAACGAAGTCCATGGAATGCACATCCGTTTTGCACCAACCGGATGGTGTCGGATCGCAGGGCCGTAGTTTGGGCTTGGTCAGGAAGCTCAATGGTGTTCCTATAGCCTAAGTGGCTTGGTCTCGAGTATTCACCAAGAGTACGGGCTCTTGGCGGGTCATTTGGTGGTGGGTTGATGAGTGGTGGTTGGTCATCACCTTCCATGATGAAAAGTGATGGGATTACGAACAAAGGTCACGAAGAAGGGGGATAGACTAAGAGAAAGCTAAAATGAGAAAAAATTACTTGATAGGAATCAAGCAAAGAAACCTAAACGAGGTTGGACTACTAACTAGCTATTCTATTCCCGCAATGCGCCAAAACTTGATAACGCCACACGCTGCTCGGGTTAAAGGAACTTCCTTTCGTTGAGCAAGTTTTCAACACCCCAGGCAAGTGAACCTAATCGTTGTAGTGTAGTATTAGGGTAAGCCACGGAATTGATATCGCTCTCTGGGAATAGGAATGCTAGTGAGAAGTTACTACGCTAAGGTTGGGGTATTGGATTTGGGGTTGGTATTACTACCGATTACTCTACTTATCTAATTATCTAATCTAAGGTGTATGTAGTCTATGTCTAATTAATGTGTGCTCGTATGATAGTTTAAAGATGTGTTTACTTAGGTTTTACTACCCTTAATTATCTCCTATTGGTGGTTGAATTGTCACGTCCTTATTCCTAGTTGCGTTGTGTGTCTAAGGTTGTAGGGTATGTATTTCTCCCTAACTCTTTGAACTTACCAAAGGGTCTCGTCTACAAAACCCACTAGGGATGATAAACTCTTACTCTAAGGCACTCTTTGGATGGTTTAGCTTACAACTACTCAAGGAGTCATATTCTAAGGTTCACAAAGATTTAATCAAGCATTAAGTACACAACGAATGACCTATCACATTACTAGATCATTAATCAACTAAAATAAGAGACAACCAATCAATATTCAATAATTAAGTTTCATATTCCCTAAGCAAACACATAAGTAAATTAGTCGGACATGGAGAACATGCAAGCATACATACAAATAATCAAAGACATAATTGTATTAATGAAGTAAACACTTATCTTGATGTAAGATAGGGTTTGGAACCCTAAAATACTGTACAAGACAGCCTTGGTTCGGTTTAGGTTTTTACTCCAAAAGACTACACACTAAAAACTGAAAAATTCAGATTCTATATATAAGATTACACTTGCGACGGCGTCACCTTATGTTTCGTAACGCCGCCGGATCGCCGTCATTAGGGTTTCGTCTTGGCCACGTTAAACTTGCGACGACGTCACCTTAAGCTTGTGACACCGTCCTCTTGACTTCGGCGCCGTCGATTGCATCTAGGCCGCCGAGTTGCGACGGTCTACTCTTTTATAACCCGACGCCGCCACTTGAAAATACGAGTTTTGGCTTCGAGTCACAAAATCCTCCGACGGCGCCGCACTTAACACCGACGCCACCTTGTGTTTTCAGCAGACTTTGAGTGTCTCGATTCGACTTTGGCCAATTTCTTCAGATATTCGCTTTTCGTCCAAATAAGTGCCATTCCAAGATTTTGCCTTCAAGAGACCTAAAAGTGAAAAGGAACGATATTAAGCAATAACGGATACAAAAGTGATCAAATAAGGGCTTAAACGACCCCTCAAAAAGGTACCTTTTAAAACCTTATCATATAACACATAACTTTTCCGCTCCACAAACACCTCAATCAAATGGAGTAGTAGAACGTAAAAATAGAACAATTCAAGAAATGAGCAGAACAATGCTTAATGAACAAAACATTCCTCAAAAGTTTTGGTGTAACGCCGTTGACACTTCCACATATATATTGAATAGAGTCTTAATACGTCATTTCTTAAACAAAACACCATATGAGCTTTATAAAGGTAAAAAGCCAACGTTAGGATATTTTAGAGTCTTTGGTTGTAAATGCTTTATTCTTAATACTAAAGATTATCTCACCAAGTTTGACCCAAAGTCTTATGAAGGTGTATTTCTTGGTTATTCTCAAACTAGTAAAGCTTACATTGTCCTAAACAAATAAACAATGATTGTCGAGGAATCGTTGAACATAACATTCGACGAAAGTCCACCTCCCTCTAAGACATCACCTTTGGTAGATGATGACTTAGTTGAAAGTCAAATGATGGAAAGTCAAGAAATAATTAATAATAACAAGGAAGATGAACCATTAAATAAAGAGATTGTAAACATCAAAGAATCTAAAAGTCATCATTTAGAAAAGGTAATAGGACAACTTAATCAAAGAACCTTAAGGTCACAAGCCCAAAATCAAAGTAATTATTTTTGTTTTGTATCCACCATTGAACCGAAAAAAACATAAATGAAGCAATAAAAGATGAATCATGGGTAATTGCCATGCAAGAAGAGTTAAACCAATTCGTTAGAAATGATGTTTGGAAATTAGTTCCAAAACCTAAAGATCAAACCATAATTGGAACGAAATGAGTTTTTCGAAATAAAATGGATGAAAATGGTATAGTATCTAGAAACAAAGCTAGGCTTGTTGCACAAGGTTATAATCAACAAGAAGGGATTGATTATGATGAAACTTATGCACCGGTTTCTAGACTCGAATCTATTAGAATATTACTTGCTTATGCATGTGCTTATGACTTTAAATTATTTCAAATGGATGTTAAAAGTGCTTTTCTTAATGGGTTTATTAACGAAGAAGTGTATGTTGCTCAACCTCCCGGTTTTACCGACTTTGAGAAACCACATCATGTCTTCAAACTCAAGAAAGCATTGTACGGTCTTAAGCAAGCACCAAAAGCTTGGTACGACCGACTTAAGACTTTTCTTATTGATAACAAATACACTATGTGATTAGTAGACAATACTCTTTTTACCAAGAAACATATTATCATTGTTCAAATATACGTTGATGACATCATATTTGGATCAACTTGTCAAGAGCTATGTGATGATTTCTCTAAAATCATGCACGACGAGCTTGAAATGAGTATGATGGGTGAGTTAAATTTCTTTCTAGGACTTCAAATTAAACAACTAGAAGATGGCATATTTTTAACCAATCTAAATATATAAAAGACATGCTTAAAAATTTGGTCTTGAAGATTCTAAACCAACTAAAACACCCATGTCCCTCGGACACTAAACTCACCAAGGACGAAGAAGGTGAATCCGTAGATAACACTAAATATAGAGGAATGATTGGTAGCCTACTTTATCTTATGGCTAGTAGACCCGACATTATGTTTAGTGTTTGTCTATGTGCTCGCTTTCAAGAAAACCCAAAGGCATCACACTTAGAAGCCTTAAAAGGATTTTAGATACATTAAGGGAACAACGTGTTTAGGATTATGGTATCCCAAAGGAACGGTGTAGAAACCATAGTGTATGCCGACTCGGATCATGCCGGTGACTATGTCGATAGAAAAGTACAAGTGGTATTTGCACTTTTGTTGGACATTGTCTCACCTCATGGTTTGCAAAGAAGCAAAATGCTTTAACCATCTCAACCATCAAGCCGAGTACGCTTTAGCCGGAAAGCATGTCAACAAGCTCTTTGATGAAGCAAGCTCTCGAGATTACGGAATTCATCTCAACGATATTGTTATACTTTGACAACAAAGGAGCCATCGATCTCAAAGAAGAATCCCGCTCAACATGCTCGTACAAAGCATATTGAAATCATTATCATCACTTTCTTTGCGACAATGTTCAAAAGGAAACATCTCAATCGAGAAAGTATCCTCCAAGACAACATTGCCGACATCTTAACTAAGCCTCTTAAACGAGAACCTTTAATCTTCTTAGACTTGGTTTAGGGTTAATGGAACCAAACATGTAGGATAAACATAGCCCAAAACATTAGAATAGTCAAACAAAACAATTTTGTTTTGTATCCGCCATCGTAGCCACGACACCAACGACAACACGGACGGAACCAAATATTTGGTACCGTCTCGTCCGTGGTGTCTCTGTACAAAACTGCTACCTACAAAACATCTTCTTCCTCAAAACCCACTTTACCAAAACGTAAACATTAAACCAAGCTCATTATTGATACCTTCCCACTCACTAATCACTGAAGATAACATCATTGTAAGTATCCTAACTACATTTTATCTCTCAACTCTGAGTCTAGGATTCTTATTTATGCACAAAACCATTACAAATCATTACATGGGTTTTTATGTATGCTATTATACTAAATATGAATTCAATAGGCAAATTGCATAACTAGTCATTGAAATTAGGTACTACATTATCATATTGCATAAACAAATCATGCTTCCCACTAATCAATGGATAATAACTATAAGGCCTTATTCAAATAACCAAACACCCCATGTCAAAATTTTTGAAAAGATTCTCACTTATAGGAAAACAATTTTTTCATTATTAATACAAATAGAAACGTTAGACTTTCATCACTTGCATGCTCTTGAATACTAAAGGTATTGCATAACTAATATGCACTCCGGGTATATTCAAATGAAGCCACATTGAATTAGGAGCATTTGGGTTATCTCATGGTATTTGCCAAACACCCCACTAAAACCATTATTTTGCATAAATGAGTCGAGATAACCACAACTCCAAATCGCTTTCATGTAGGCACACACTAGAACCAAAACGTAAAAGTTTAGTCTCATTTTTAACATATTAATTCTTGCTCTTAGGAATAACCATGGTAGCCGCAAGATTTTATGATCACAAGGACACCCCGCTACATTCCCAAACATCACAAAACCAAAGGACTTTCCAAGGAACAAGTAGAAATCTTTAAGAGTCTAGAATCAAGGTATTTCCATGAGGTAGAACCATTCACCCATCCTTCCTTGAAAATACCAAGAACTAGCCGCCATTCAATTCGATTGTCTTCTTGACATCGATGAACCAATTTGTCCTAGGTTTGTGTTAGAGTTCTATGCTAGTGTGACCGGCTTTAGTGATGAAGACGATGATGAATTTTGTCTTAGGTTTAAAATCAATCAAAACGACTACACCATCACCTTAGCCAACTTTGCTCAATTGCTAGGAATTCCCAACCGAGGACTTGTGTCTACTCGGATAAGTGGTCACTCACCGCTTTTGATGCAATCAATGACCGCCTCCTCCCTACCAAACCCGTTTGGCCGATAAGGATGTTATCCGTGAACACCTATTTAACCCAAGGGGTGATACAACCCGAGTTACCCGAAGGGAAAGGAGGTAAACCGAGATCCATATGGAATGGAGCTAAATGAACTTAAGCCCGAATTTAAGAAATGGGAGGAGCTACTTAGAGCCAACGTCATTAGCACCATAGGAAATAGGGATCACATCAACGCTGCCTTTGTCACATGCTCTACAACTTGTCCACCACAACCATTCAATTTAGCTTACTACATCGCTAGGAGAATGATTGATATTCCAACTCAAGGATCGGTTGCTCTTCCATACGGGATGCTTCTCACCCGTCTCTATAGAAACTTTGCACCAATTCCACCAAGTCCAAAAGGGTTGCATCTTCACTATGAGCTCATCCCTCACATCTTTGTGCCCTTGAGTGACTTGCGAGTTGCTAAGACAAAGGGCAAGAGAGTAAAACCTCCAACTCCATCATCATCATCATCATCAAATAGTTCCGAAGATGGTCTTCCAAGCTCTCATCTTCCACCTCATGAGTATTATGCGTCTCTTCCCGAGATCGAGAATGAATCAGCAGAATTCAAGCAAACCAAGGGAATGTTCAAGTGCCTTGGTAGGATGATGAGCAAGATTTACAAGAAGATTGGACAAATAAGGGTCCATTAAGGAGTGTTTGGAACAATACATTATCGTTAATGATTGATACAATTTGGTTGTTTTCATTATGTAGGATGATAATATAACTTAAAACAATGACGTATACTAACAATCTTATGCGGGGATAGCACAAGTATGCTATCAATTTTACCCATTTTCACTATAATGTGAAAATCCATAGGCCTTGCTCAAAATCTATGCTCCACTATGTTTCTACATGTGTTATTTACTTTTCCTAACTAGAAATGTTTAGTGTCACATGTTTTGAGAAAATTTCGTGTTTCGGAAAAGTCCCCGACACTTAAAAATACACTCTGTGAAGTTTTCTCGATCAAGACGGATCGACGGCACCAACGTTTTGGTACCGTCTGTTATGAAAATGGTACCGCCGTGCACATGCAGTGGACCAGACGGCACCCTTTTAAGGGGTCCGTCCGTGTAAACTTTTGGTGCCGTGGATCCTCCAGGTAACTTTCTGAATTTCGATTATTTCGTGATTCCAAATTACCATCCATTGCTTATGGGTCAATCTTAACTAGTTTATACCCTTATTAGAACTAGTATAATTCACTTAGGCATATAGGAAATCCATTTCCCACCAAAATTCAAAATTTTGAAAAATTAACCCAAGGAGCCCTTTGGCATAAAGGAAGGAACCAAATATTTGGTACCTTGAAATCCGTGGTAATCGATTGTTAGGACATTCCACTCATTAGAACACATTTATTGCAAATCTTTGCTTATTCACTCCATCTCCCTTGTATGGCTTGACTTGGGTGATATGACTAGCATTTAACCCCACTTCCAAATCATTAGGAACCTCATCCTTCAATGGTTTAACATCAAATCAAACACATTTCTCCATAATTTTTCACTTCTATAAATTGAGAGGTTTTACCATGATCATCCCCACACCTTCTTCATTCTTACCATCATCTAGCAAAGAAAACACAAGTCAAAATGACAAAATCCTCTCCTAAACCTTGCAAGAAAACCGCTAGAATTAGCGTGAGGCCTTGTTGCTTCAAACTTGAGCTCCTCATCCGAGTCTTTTCCACTCACAATCTCATCTCCCATCCGAGATGATACAAGCCTTACCTTGTCTACACCTACTCAATCACCAATTGTGATCAACACTCCACCACCTACAAAAACACCAACTTCACCTCCACCGCACCCATCCAAACATCCAAAACACCCTCACTACCATCACCACCAAAGTCTCCAATTCCTATGGAGTTATTTTCCACACCACCCACTTCTCCAAATCCTTTCTTGGAGGACTTGGATGACTTGCCTCCTAGGCCAAATCATCCACCACCATTGCCTTCCTTTGGCACAATTGAGCGGATTGCTCATGAGTCACCTAGGCCATCCTTTGACCCAAACGCCCCCTTAGGGACAAAACCTCTTCTCTTCCACCCCATTCACAAAGACATTCATGGTCCTTTTTATGGGGACCAACCACTCTCCACATCAATGTCCCCTCATCTAGAGGACATTGAGGAGTGCATGTGGGATACTAATCCCACAAGAGAGGAGATTCAAGCGGAACTCCACAACCTCTACCAATTCAAAGGCATTGTGGATTCTCACCTTAGTGAGACTATGCAAATGCAAAATGCTTTGCTAGCCTCCATCATGACCACCCCAAACATCCCCACCAACACCAACACATCTACCATTCCACCACCACAACCTCCCCAAACATACTACCCCCTAGGCATGGTTGCTCAACTTGTGAGCAAACGCCCAAACTGCTGATAGGACCGGGTTATGGTCCATGACTTCCAAGAGGAAATGAGGTTCATCCTCAATCACATCCTTGAGCGCCTCAACGCTCTTTCTCATCCACCATCTTATTAGAATGGTCATAGATTAGCATCTCTAAGTTTTTCTTTTCTTAGGATTATTCTCTTTTTCTTGTACTAAAACACATCATTGTGTTCTCTTTTCATGATCTTTATTCATGAAAAATTTTAACTAATGAATGGTGTTTTTTATATTGTTGGTACCCTTACATAGTGTTTGGAAATGCTTATGAATGATCATTATTACTAACATTTTTTTGTAGTTTTACTTTCACAATCCATGTATCTTCCCATTAAGCACCCAATTTAGGGGGAGCTTTGATCAAGGTGGAGATAATGGCTCGGCTCATTACATTCCAAGATCGCCTCTTCTTTTGTTGAGACAAAAGGGGAGAAAATATAGAACTTGTTTATATTTGACTTTTCCGAAAAGTCAAACTGCATACGTTGACTTTCTCGAAAAGTCAAACATGATACTTCATTGATAATACTTGACTTTTCTTAAAAGTCAATCGATACTTTGACTTTCTCAAAAGTCAACATCATGCATCAACTAGTGAATACTTTGACTTTCTCAAAAAGTCAAACATCATACACTTGCATTATCATTTCCTTTTCAAGTTCTAAAACTAATATTTTTATAACTCTTGCACAAACTTTGTATCTTTTATAAAATCAAATTTATATTTTGTCCTCAACAAAAGGGAGATTGTTAATACAAATATCGCCATTAAAAGTTATTTATATTTTGATCTTTACCTAAGTTTTGTTAACGACAAAAGTAAATTTAATTTGTATAAAGCTTAAAGCTTGTCAAGTTTAATAGATATTAAAACAAGCTTTTTCAAACAATATCTTCATCATTTAAGTATTTAGATTGTGACTAATCATATCTTAATATGAGTCTAAGCATAATGTATGATAGTAGTTTTAGAATGTTTTAGTTTCTTAAAACTAAACATTACTTATACTTGCATATTTCTAAAATAGAAATACAACATATGACATCATGTGATGCATCATGGAAATCATTGAAAGATTTCATTAGATATTTTGTGTAGATTTGTACTCTTCATATCCTACACAATCTTGCATAGATATGGTTGACTTTGACAAGATATTGACATCTTGGTGTCGAACCGCGGCACCAAAGTTATAACGACGGAACCCTTTGAAGGGTCCGCCATCCGTGGTGCTCTACGATGGTTTTGGCTATAAATAGCAAAGCCAAACCAAGTAGTTTTTCATCCCTTTCTATCATACTCTCTTACATATCTTCTCTCTAACCTTTCTAACTCGGTTTCATATCATATTAGTGATCTCTTTGTAGCAAAGAAGATCAAGTCACATTCAAGCTTCAAACGAGAAGTTGGAAGTCTTGTTTGTTTAGTGTTGTATGATCTTGTGTTGATTCATACTTCATTGTTGTATTAAACCATCATAATCTTGTGAGTGTGAGTGGTTAGTATTTTAGTCCTCAAAATACATTGTGTGTGGGAGTGGTTGTACCCTTGGAAAGAACTCGACATCTAGCTTAGTGTCGGAAATAGTGTAAGCGAAGTGTAAAGGTTTTCTCCGCCGGTGAAAGGAGCTTGTTGACTAGTGAAGTAAAACTCTCGAGTGTGAGACTCGGGGAGTGGAGTAGGGCAAGGAAAAAGAGTCCGTGTAGACCGAACCACTATAAACAACTTGTTGTGGTTTGATCATTTCTTTCCTTATTTACTCTTTACATATTGCTTGCATATTTCATTAACATATCTAAGATCAATATCAATTGATCTTTCAATAAGTTTGAAAACAAAGTTTTTAATTGGTAAACTATTCAACCCCCCTTCTAGTTTTCTACATAGACTTTTCAAGCGAATTGCATGCTTTATAACACAAGTACTCTTTAACCAAGTCACTTCATATCGTCTCATCAAGAAAACATAAACTGTTATAATCCCATTATACGTTATAAATCATTGATCAACTCAATGACTTCTTGTATATGTCTTAATTAAAAAACATAACAAGTTAACGTCTTAGTTTATTATAAGTCTTAAAAGACTTTATGTTTATATCTTTAAAATGAATCATAAAAATGTTTAACTAAAGTAATTATGAACACAACTCTTGGTTTCAATAATAATTTCAAGTTAATTTATTTACTTCACAATAATGTAGGACTACATTATTTTTCATTTATGTCATTCCAAAATACATAAATAAACAAATTGAAGTAGTATTAGATTACTTCATTTATTTATGTCATTCTAATAATACATAAATATTTAATTTTAAGTAGTCTTATATATCATTTTGACACATGTTCTAAATACTTGTCTAATTTAGAAACTGTGAATTTATTCCAGATACGATCCCACGTAACATGGAGATTTACTTTGTTGTTGCAATCTCGCCAAGTTTTCACATGACGTAAATTGCAACACCAACTGTTTCTTGAATTAGATATGTACAAGTCATATTAGACCGTTAGTCTCTTACCTTGCAGTCAAAATAATCCGTTAAATCATATACCTATATGTTGTACCTTGAACACAAAATAGATTTCTCCCACTTATGCATGGAACAACATCATGTAGCAGATAAACAACACGACATATGTTTGTTTATGTGACCAATATGATTGTGTCATTGATATTAGCATAACTACTAGATGTAGAACCACTTCATTGTCTAATAAGGAAACGTACATGAATATCCTTGAAAACATAAGTGTCTGCAAGTGGAAAGTAATTATCTTAAAACATTCTAGAGATAATCTGGGTTACTACCAAGATTACAAAGCTTGTAACTCCCACTGAATTAGAGATTATTACATTAATTCCTTATTCATTAATAAGAACCCAATACTCTCACTGGATTTGACAACATTGTAAGTGTTTCATTAACTAGTGAAAGAAAATAGTGTTCTATTTATTTCCCTACACTTTTGAGAAAGTCCATACATAAAACTTACTTATGTACTAAAAGAGTGTATTCTAATATGTAGATGATGAAATATCCATCAATGCTATTAACTTGAAAAATTGGGCATGCAATTTCTTTCTTAATAGTTCTACTATTCCAACAATTATAAGTAGTACTTTTAAATGGTCAAAGCACAACAACTAGATAAAATATGCTAGTTTGTCTTTTATCAAATTTGCAGTAAATTAGTCTAGCTTCTAATTTAATAACTCAGAAAATATGCAATTTTCTTAACAATTAAAATTTGCTTACGAGTTATGTATTTAGAATTTAGACAATTCTAATTTGTCCTATCATACCTTTCTCATTCATGAAAAGAAATAGGATTGAATCTCACTCTTTCTTATGAAAAGAGGACTAGGTTTAATCTTTTAGCAAAGTTTACTCTACCAAAAACCCTTATAGGTGTAGATTAATTTACCAATACAGGAATAACCTACGTTTACGGTTTAATGTTGCATTAATACATTTAAAGAATTTGCAAAATTCAATTTTAGTATTTTTGATAATTAAACTTTTCAAGAAAATAAAATACCCAAGGTAATATTCATATAACCATAGAATTTTCTCGAAAACTAGGATCCAAATTATCATAGTTCCATTACATCAGTTGATCTGCTAGTAACGAAGGCACATAATAAGGTAATCTGTCGAACAATAATTGGCAAACATTTTTCAATTCCTAGATCATTATGGGATTTACATTTTCCAACGTTATTGCAAATGTAAACATGTTTTATCCCATCTTGTGCCTTGAGTCAAGTTCTCACTTACTACTCAATTTAAGTCGTCTAACTTAAAGAACTGCAAATATGTCTATGCAAGGTCTGACTTCACATGAAGATTTACCTTTCCATCACAATCTCGCCAAGTTCCCACATGACGTAAATTGCAACTTCGAGTGTTCCTTTAACTAGATGGCACTTAACTTAAATTTAAAAGGGTACGAGTTTTGATTTATGGTGTCAAATCAAACATGTACGAAGAAGCATGCATACAACTTCGGATCAATAGTTTTAATAAAAAACTTTTATTAACCAATTCAGAAGATCAAATTATCAAAGTATTGATTGAGGTATTGGTTTCGCCAATCAAGAAATTTACCTTTAATTATCGTTCATTATATCGTACTTTTGCATAAGTCTAAAGACTTAGTGTTTCGGATAATTACCACAAAAGTGGCGCATGGAATTAAAGCTAATTCACCCTTAAGATGATTTTGTACATTTATAGCCTACTTGGTAACTCCAATTTGACGCACAAAGAAGCGGAGAATTTGGTCAGCGCTGAAGCAATAACCTCCTTCTTTCGGGTCACAATTTAATGTGCTCCCCTCCTTGTACCCCTCATATAGTTTGTCAAAATTGGATGAGCCGTTCTCACTATTTGTACCAAAACCATCAATCAATTAAACTTATTGAAAATTTAACTCTTCAAAAACAGATCAAATTTCACCATTGTTTAGTCCAATTTATTTTTCTATTCAAAATTACCCTTTGCTTAAAACTTGTCGCACATAATAAACAAACAAGTAACAATAAAAAACAATAAACTAAAACAATGCACACATAACTAACAATTAATACGTGTAAACAAGTAGCCACATGCAACTTATTTGATAAAACCTATTAATAATCAATATCTAGGTTAATTAACGTATATATTAACTAGGGCTTTCACTCGCACAATTGAAAGTGAGCCACACACATTGACGAATAGATTGCGTAAGCCATGAATAAAAATATACCAAATTGCACATAATTGATTCATTAATATATTATTGGAGTCTTCCCCAATTCAAGATTTATCAGAATATACATGTGATTAAAATAACTTAACACTTAAAAATTCAAGCAACCATCCATGACGAACATGTATGTATCATCATGGATATAACATAACAATTATTCAGGTAAGTCACAAGATCGCATACAATTTCATGTCACATAAAACTTTATTCATGAATTTATCACGTAACAAATATATTAATTCTAGGTTTCGATATTGATAACATAACAATTATAATAAACCCTAAAACAATTTTTAAAAACAATCGACTAAAAAAAATTAGGGTCTCGACCCATCAAAATTTTGGTCAATCCAAATTTTTTTTAAAACAAATTAGGGAAAAAACCCTAAAGGGTTTACATAATCAAAACCAAAACCCTAGAACAATCATATCAAACAACATACAATATTTATTTTTTTACGTATTTAGTAATTAATTATTCATTAAACAAGTCTCTGATACCACTGTTGGAATTATAAACTATGACAATCATATATATAAAAAACACATAATACATCAAAGAACATGCGGAAACGTATATTAACATATAATGAATAATTAACTAACATAAACATAAAGTATGCGTACCTTTTTTATTCTAGCCGAACAAGAATCAATTTCACAAAACTAGCAATTGATGAACCCTAATTAGGGTTTATAGGATTATAAGAATTACCCCTTACCGTTTTTGTAATTCAATCCAAGATACCAACAAAAGTATGTTAGTACCATGTTCTTATACACACGTACTAAATTAAATTAAAGTAATGCTAGTTTTAATCACACGAAAATATTTGTTTTGCAAAAACAAAGGTATCGACACCCTAGTGAAGGTGGTCGATCGTTTGGAACAAAGAAACACACAAAACGATTTTGGGTTTAGACAATGAGTACAAGAGATGGAATACAAAGACCCTAGGCTTTGTATTTATACCCAAAGTAACTTGGTGACCAATTAAGTTAGCAATGGATTGGGCTTTGGAACCTCTTGGCCAATCGGTTTGAGTAATCCCCAGGATTCCAGAATCTTCCTAATCTTTATTTTATTATTTAGTCCTTCCAATTAACATTTAACGATCGTTAGTCCATTACACTTAATTAACTTAACGTTCGTTATATATTTCGTGTAATTAATAAATAAATATAACATTTTACATTTAATTATTAACTTTAATTCTCATACGTAAAATGTGCAATCCCGTGATGTCGAGTTCGATCCTAACTAAAGACTACTAATTTATATCCATAAAACTAACAAGATTGATCTCCACCATTTTTAGTGTCAACAAATTTGTGCACACTTATCACTGCATACCTTTTTAATACAAGTGTAAGCGTAAAATATTTCATGGTTTATATATTTTTAATGTTATTGATAAACTAAATTTTTTATACATACTCTTTACAAATAAAATTTCTGTTGTATTGAACCATGGGGATTAATTAATAAGAGATCTTAAAAGTGAGCCTAAATGTCTATTCTTTCTGTGTGAAATCAGAATATAAATCTAATGTATTATACCTGTTGATGACTTATGCAGAAGTTCGCTGATATTCTGGTCAAACATATTTCGGACCAGATACTGTTTTATAGACCGTATCACACATCCAAGCAAGATAAAAACAGGTATTCAAGAAATTTATCATCATTCCCAGCTAACTTTTCATTTCCTATCCAAAAATGGCAAACTAATGTTAAGGTCATTAACAATTTTTCGTTTTGATCGGCAATTAAATATCTCATACTATATATACAACAAATCAATCTAGTATATTTTAAGGTAGACTTGAACAACAATCATTTGATTGGGGACCTTATCACACAATAAGAGATATTATGAGAGATAAACCTTATCAGTTAGGTGAGAATTATTAATCGGAGATTAATCAGATTGGATTTTTCATATATAACATATAAAATTATAAAATTTTGAAACTATAAAGTTAATTGGTTAAGCGGGAATTAATCGAGGATTAATTTTGATATATTTAAACTCTCCCATGTTTTTGGATAAAGAAGATGAAGTAAATGGGTATCATTTTTTATATAATCAAAACACACGTATAAATCTAGAGCTATCAAATTGTGACCAAAATGTTCATTATTAATATCAAGGTTGTAAAAATCGCTAGGCGTTAGTGAAACGGTCGGGTAGGGCCTAACGATTAATCGATTAGACGGGGATTAATCGGATTAAAACTTTTATGCACAAAATTGTAATTTTAGATATTTTATCATATTATATGTATGAGATAAGCATAGTGCATGAAAGTTCAGATATTTCAATTGTTCAAATATAAACATAATACATAATCTTCAAAGTTCAAAGTCAAACATAGATATTGCTACGTTTGTTGACCATTTTTAAGCGATCTTTGACCGATTAATCAGATTGTTGACTGACTTTTAAGCGATTCTGTTGACCAATTTTTAAGAAATTTTGTTTGATTAATCCGATTAGACTGATTTGGGTCGATTTTACCCGATTAATTGGTTTGTTGACCGATTTTTAAGCGATCTTTGACCAAACCGATTAAATAGACCGATTATGATAAATCAAGACGCTTAGTAAGCGATCGGCGATTATGCGAAGATTAATCGGTCGCCTGAACCGATTTTTACAAGAGAGATTAATATTAATGAAAACTAAATGTTACATAGTACCAATCTTGTTTAAGGATAGCTCGGTTACAATCTTTCATGAAAAAAATACATTAGCAATCGTAGCTAATATTCCCTATTGTTTATCCACTCCTCATACGGAGTAATCCATTCACTTGCACTACAGAGCTCCACAACATCAGGCTCCGGGTATCCTTTTCTTAATAATAAGTGGACATAATGATTACCATTCACATACCCGAGAGAGATAAATTTAAGTTTATCCCATGACGGCGGAGGCGAATAAAGTGGTAAGTAAGTGTGACATTCTGAATTGGCTATGACATGTAGAATCACTTCGAAGTGTGTTGCAATCAAGACACCAATTTCTGGCATCTGCATCCACTTTTCCACCGGTGCAATTTCATCATCTTTAAAGAAAGTTAAGCGATTTTTAACAATATCGTAATTGTATTCACCGCCAAACATATTGCGATAGTCTTTTTCGGGGTTCTCCAACTCTTGCAGTAAACCACGTCGGATGTTTATCCATTCATATTTGTTTACAGGATCGCGTTTGACAGCGTTTAGAGGATCGCGTTCGACAGCGTTTAGACGATCGAGTCCGACAGCTACAGCTTGAAATCCACAATTTCCATCACCGGCGACATCGTCTACATCATCGATGAAAGTACGATACATTTCTGGTAACTTGTCAACGTATTTACGTCTTTCTTTATAAAATGGTGGTTTTGAAATTGATGAGCTGGTAGGTGTAAGCAATTTTTGTGCTTGTAAAGGCGCCTCAACATGGGTTTTTTTGTCTGAGGGACCCCCACGAGTAGTATTCGGAGTAGTGGGATCACCAACCCAAGTTGTTGATGACTTATGCAAAAGTTCGCTGATATTCTGGTCAAACATATTTCGGACCAGATAGTGTTTTATAGACTCTTGCGAAAACATGTTAGCAATTTTGAACATTAGTGCTCCCATTACACTATCACAGATCCAGGCAAGATACGGCACTGGTGTCCATAAACTGAATCTTTTCAGCATAGGCTTCCAATGCTTCCGATCTTCGCATGCTTCGGATACGTAAACCAACAAATACAACAACAACATACTCAAATCGTCACGTGCATTAATAGTGAACAATAGTAATCGCATTCCAGTATCACGGATCCAAGCAAAAAACTCCACTAGTGTCCATAAACAGAATACTTCCAGTACAGGCTTCCAAGCTACGCATATCTGGGATACATTTATAACGTATTAGTTAATCATACCATTCCGTTTTTAATATTTTTTCTCATATTTTTAGTAAAATATAATAAAGCTACAAATAAAATAACAGAAAATGTAAGATGTCTTGTTATAAAGGAAGTAAGATTAACTACTTAGTTAAGTATATGTTGACGAATCCCTAACTTTTGCGATTCCCTAACTCCCAAAATATACGACCTCCAATATGCTTTAAATCTCTTTTTCTATTGCGTTAAGCTGTTATAATTAGTTATATACATTCGTGTTTTACTTGATTATTCCAGGTTTTTGTGATCGCTAAGAGTTTTAGGGTTTATTGTTCTTCGTTTTCTTTTAAAGGTATCGCATAGGTCTGAATTTAATTTGTTAATCTGATTGGGTTTCGTATAACACTGATCTTAATTCATCGATTGATTATGGGTTAGTCTTGCTCTTCATTGTGCATAAACCCTAGTTTTTAACTAGGGTTTCCATTACGTTGTGATAATGAGGACGTGTTTTCTTGTTAAGTGGATCTTCTTGCTCTCCTGGTGGTTCGTTTTCTTAGGGTTTCGATTACTTCTTTCTGGTTTTCGTTTTTTTAGGGTTGTTTTCCTTTCTTGTTTGTTGTTATGGACAAGGTTGATGAATTAAACGATGATGAGTCTACTGTTAGTCCTGGTGAGTCGATTCTTCAATCGACAATGAACCCTAATAGTAGTGATTCTCGTTCTGATGGACAAGTGGAGCCGGTTTCACTTGGTTCAAGCCCTAGTCATGTCGCAACTAGTCATGACAATCCTGAGGGTCATGATACTTTATTGAAAATTCGTGCTATTGAAAAACAAATCTTTGAGGGAAAACTTGTTCTTGTGGGTGATGATGGGCAACCATTAAAACCACCGTGATAATGGATACTACTACTTCACTGGGGCTAATTTTGAGCATCTTAAGGTACCGCAATCAGAAGGAGTTTGAGGAGATGCTTATCGCTATTGGTTATTATTCGAAATCTCCTCAAGATACGAGTGGTCCTATGGCTTCTAATGTTCATGGCCATAATAACGCTAATGGTAAGGTTGATACGAATGCACATGGGGCAGGTGGTATTGAGAAGGTTGGTGGTTTGAAACAACCTTCTTCATCGTATGCTGGTGTTACTTCTACTGAACCAAAGAAACACACTTCAAACTTTCGTAGGTTGGAGTGTAGTAAGAACGCTGATGGTGTGGATCTTTCTGTTCCGATGAAAGTGGTTGAAGAGGTGAACACTAGGTTTGAGAATACTTTGTATGGGTATTTCCTTGGTCAACGCCTTGCTTTTTCGGTTGTTGATTACTTTGTACGCAATGCGTGGGCTAAGTTTGGTATACACAAGGTAATGATGAATGCAAAGTGGTTCTTCTTCTTTAAGTTCAATTCGAAGAAAGGTGTTGATGATGTGCTTGAAAACGGTCCGTGGTTGATTAGAAATGTTCCTATTATTCTTAAACCATGGACCTTGAACACCAACTTACTCAAAGAGGATTTGACCAACATCCCGGTGTGGGTTAAATTCCATGATGTTCCTCTGGCTATGTTTTCTGATGATGGCCTTAGTCTCCTTGCCACATTGATAGGCACGCCTAAAAGGTTAGATGCTTTTACTAGCCAAATGTGCAAGGACTCGTGGGGCCGTAGTAGTTTTGCTAGATGCATGATTGAAGTGAAATCGGATCAGGTGCTTAGGGGCCGCTTCTTCGTTGAGATACTGTTACTTGATGGATCGGGTTCGACTATTGAGGAGATACGGGTTGAATACGAGTGGAAACCACCTCATTGTGATAAATGTAAGATTTTTGGTCATACTCTTATTGAATGTCCTAAAGTTGTTGAACCTCCTGCTCAGCCTACTAAGCGTGTTAATGATGGTTTCATGATGGTCAATAATAAGAATAAGGGAAAGCATGGTGGTTCTACTATTCCGGGTCAAGGAGGGTTTACTAAACATGTTGTGGGTAAGCAGTTTCAATATCAACCCAAAAAGACTCCTCCTAAACCTAAGAAAGTGGAAGTTACTAAGAAGAATGCTTCTGATGTGGCTAGTTCGAGTGGAACTAAGATCCCTACATCTAACCAGTTTGATGCCCTTAATATGGAATCTACGGATGCGTTTGGTACTCCTCCTAATGACACCAATAAGGATGTGGATTCTGGTCGTACAATGGAAGCTAATGAAGATAAGTCTACTAAGACAGGAAATGCATCACATGAACACCCTGTGAGTGATTTGAAAGAGATGGAGTCTGATGTGGCTCCTAAAACTTGTGATTCTTCTATTCCGCTTTGCCTCTTCTACTAAGAGAGTTAACCCTTTTCTAAAGTGGGAGATATCGTGGTGTCGATTCGAAGATGAGGTGGTTGCTAACCCATTTGATGAATCGCTAATCTATTATTCGGTGGTGGCCATGAGTTTGAAGATGAGTATGATGACTATGCGAAGCAGGTTTCTGATCTTTCGAGAAATTTGGATGCCTTTAATGCCATGTATGGCACCAAGCTCCAAGGACCTAGGAAGTAATTTTTTTCGTTATGTCCTATGTTATCATTTGAGTAGTGGTTTGTTTTGTTTGTTTTCTTCTCTAGAAAATAGGTAGTATCTTGTTATGTAAGCTTTATGCCTATGTAACGGGCTGAGATATGTGATTACTCCCCTTTACCCAAAAAGAAAGTAAGATTAACTCAATTAATATATATATATATATATATATATATATATATATATATATATATATATATATATATATATATATATATATATATATATATATATATATATAAAAGGTTTTAAAACACTAAATGTCACATGGTGGTAATCTTATTATATAGGTCGTGTACCTCACATCACCCAAATACTAATACTATTAAACATAAAATAAAATATTTGAAAAAAAAAAAAAAAACACCATACCCCACCTTGTTGTATAGAAATGGAACTACAACAACATACTTTTCCTGTAAAATAATGTAATGTCTAATGCACTAGGTGCCCACAATAGAAATTATAAATGAAAAAAAGAAGAGAAGCTTACCGAGATAAATCCCCAAATAGTGGTTATGATTGCTATAATGAACGCAAGCATGCCACCAAAATCAGAGTAATAACATGCAATAGCAAGGGCACCAATGGTTGCCACTCGACTGTTAAACTGTATCACCCAAATACTAATATTAAATATAAAAATAAAATATTTGAAAAAAACACCATACCCGCCCCGGGCGGGGTTTTGTAGAGAAAAAAAAAAAAAAGAAAGAAAGAAACTTATAATATAATATAATGTCTAATGCACTATCTGCCACCGCACGATAGAAATTATAAATGAGAAAAAGAAGAGAAGCATACCAAGATAAATCCCGAAATAGTGATTATGATTGCCATAATGAACACATGCGTGTAACCAAAATCATAGAAATAAGACGCAATAGCAAGGGCACCAATGGTTGGCACTCGACCGTTGATGAAGAACTGTATCACCCAAATACTAATATTAAATATGAAAATAAAATATATAAAAAAAACACCATACCCAAATTTGAGCGGGTTTTGTAAAAAAAAAAAAAAATATATATATATAATGTCTAATGCACCGGGTGCCACTGCACGATAGAAATTATAAATGAAAAAAAAGAAGAGAAGCATACCGATGTGAGTACCAAAATAGTGGTTACGGTTGCTATAGTGAACGTAAGCATGTCACCAAAAGCAGAGTAATAATACGCACCAGCAAGGGCACCAATGGTTATCATTCGTTTGTTGGAAAAGAAGTGTATCACTTGCTTCTTCTTGTAAAAGACCTGTAAGCATAAAACAACATTTTTAGATTCAGTGTTTTGAGCAATTCTTTCAAGTTGCAATGTTAGATTTATGTACCTCATAAAGGAATAGAATCACCACTAAGCAAATCCAGGGAATTACACAATTCTACAGAAGTATATGCAATTAGCACTCTCATACATCAAAATGGAAGGTTAAATAGCCAATAAAGACCTTGCTAGCATACATAATGAAGAAAGTTCTTACCGAGAATGACTTTCCTAACCCTTGCATATCGAGTTTGTAGCGTACAACCAACGGGAAAATGAAAAATCGTAGACTTAAAATGGTCTCTATAACCGTTCCTTCAATAGTTCGGATGTGAGACTGAAAATTACATTTCATAATTATTAGTTAACCTATCAAAGCTACAGCATGCAATAATATTTGTCTTGATATAAATGTCCACCTTAATGGAAAGAAAAGGAAACAAAGCCTTGTAAACATGAGGAAGAAGTATTTACACCAACAATGAAAAGCAATGAAAAAAGAAAACAAACAAACTTATGAGGGTTGAATGTTACCAATTCTTTATTCCACCAAGCTTCCCAACTTTTATCAACTGGGACACTTTTTTTAACTGGGACAGTTTCTTCAACCGGGACGTGTTCTTCAATTGCTACGCTTTCTTCAGCTGGCACGTGTTCTTCAAGTGCGACGCTTTCTTCAACTGGGATGTGTTCTTCAGCTGGGGCGCGTTCATCAACTGGGATGCCTTCTTCAACTGCGACGCCTTCTTCAACCGGGACTCGTTCATCAGCCGCGACGTGTTCTTCAACTGCGACGTGTTCTTCAACTGGGACGCCTTCTTCAACCGGGTGACTTTCTTTAACTGGGACACTTTTACAATTGCGCCAATTATTCCAATCATCCCAGTCTTCCCATTTTCTGAAGATTGTGAAAGAAGTTGAAATGCATCTGGAAACAAAATGAAACTCAAATGACAAACTTACATGTAACGGTCAAACGGGGATGAATCGAACAAAAATGGAGCGACAATCCATGAAATTGACAAAATTAAACCGCCAAGTAAAAGAAGGTTGTTATAAATCGCCCGAACTGAGTGGAACCCGTATTTGCAGTACACCACTAACAGGAAAAGCATTTCCATTCTGTTTAAGATATATTAAACATACTTGTTAAGTTCGAGAGCGAGAGAGTTAGAGTTCGAGTTCAAGTGTGTGAGAGAGAGAGAGAGACCCTTTGATGAAATGACTTCGTGAATAACGTCTGTAATTCTCTGAAAATTTGATATGATGCAAGACAAATCCTCGACCAGTTGCTTGATACTATATTCGGATAAAATTTGATTACATTGCAATAATAGATCATAATAGAGGTAAACAAGATAATATCGACATAGTTAGCCTGAAAGAGCACAACGTATGAGAGCTTTTAACATGCCAAAGATTCATTTTTCATGCCATTGCTGATCCAAACCATACCATCACTTGGTGTCATTGGTGAGCCAAAGGTATTTGAACCATTCTAATGGCTCAAGCCATTTGTGATGTTTTTTTTTTTTTTGTATTATGAGTGAGTGGGTATTTTTAGTGGGATATTTTGCGGGACCCAATAACATGTTAGTGGTGTGTTATGAGGGAGAGTGTTTTAGTTATTGGTGAGTTATTGAGAGGTGTATGATGTGGCGCTAAAATAGCATACCAATAACGTGTTATTGGTATCCATGATACCTTGTGCTCTTAGCTTATACCAAATCACAATTCAGTCTATTTACTAACTCGTCAATTTTAACTTTTAAAAATGGGTTATATGACTCTATGCATGTTTTAATGTGCTAGTTTCTAAGAAAACATCATATTTGATATCACTACATTTCTATGTCATTCAAAAGATATTCATAATAGGCGAGAAAAAAATTGAAAAACGAAACCAAAACTCAAAAATCGAAAAAGAAACCGAACCTGTTTAAAAAACCTACGGTTTGGTATATCTTTTAAAAAGACCGAAAGTTTTGGCTCATTTTTGGTTTTATATGAAAACCCAAACCAAAAAACCCGAACCGCCTTATACAAATATCAAATCAACTTTTAATAAATACAAATTTAATATCTTTACAATTACTAATAAAAGGTATCGAAAAATGATATACACATATTATAGTCGTAAGACATATCAGTTTAGCAAACATCATGACAAAATCACACTTTATTTTTCTTTATTGCACATCAAGTGTCACAAGCAAGATAATGTTATTGTAATGAAAATCATTGATTAAAAATGGAAGACTGCAAACTGTGTGATAATAAATCAAAGCCGTTATTCTTAATACGCATAATTCATATGTTATATAAATCTTTGATTCACTATTAGAGTGGAAGGTGTGGAGCTCGCCGTCTGGCTCGTCGCCACCGTGGAGCTTGCCGTCTGGCTCGTCGCCACACCGGCCCCCCTTGTCGTGGCTCGCCGTCGGATACCAAATCGTGGGGACGACGAGGTGCAAACACTGACACAAAGCAAAGTTTACGTTATAACGTAAACATTTTTCAAACGTATACTTTTTTTTTTTTTTTTTTTTTTTTTTTAATTTTTTTTTTTTTAAACCCACCACTCCTATATAAACTATCATCATCTTCTTCATTTTACACATCTTCAAACCCAAAATACATAACAAATCTTTCTTAACCAACAATATCATTTTACACAATGTCTCAAAACCCACATGACGGAGGATACTTCACAAATCTACTTAACTCAAACGCACAACAATACGGGGGTTCTTCAAACCCGTCTACCCCTTCTTCGACCAATTCCAACCCGTCTCCACAAGAAATAATGCTTAACCAACAATATCAGTTTCAACAAGGTTTCGCAAATTACCCCAACCGATTTCCATCACCGCAGTTCTTTAACCCGTTACAATCTCCACAGTTTTTTAACCCGTCCCAGTCTCCACAGTTGCCCCAAATGGAATCACAACCGACCGGTTCACAATTCAAAGTTCCAAAAGCACGTGAACCGGCAAAAGGCAGGGCAAAAATCAAGGCAAAAACTGCAGAGATTTGGACAGGACGATGACGAAGATGTTGAAGTCATAGCACAAGTGAACAGGAGGAAGTGGAACAAGTCTGAAGAAATGTTACTTGCGCAGTGTTGGATAGAAATTTCCCAAGATAAAGATATGGGCAATGACCGTCCGGAGGAGCACTTTTGGAACGACATTCTCGAAATGTTCAATTCTCAGACAACCGAGGACCAGCGTGGCAAGAACATGATAAGCGGTAAATGGACAAGGATTAACGGTGATTGCCAGAAGTTCAACGCTATTTACAAACATCTTCAGCGTCGAAGTGGTGAAAATGACCAAGATCATGTCGAGAATGCCAAAGTTAGCTTTATGCGGCTTTGGTGGGAGGAATTTTGTATGAAAATGTTGGGATGTTTTGAAAATTATCCCAAGTGGGATGCCAAGATCCTATTGACGTTACATGTCTCGAGGATATATTCGGGCGGACAAACGACCTCGGCCCGAAAGAGATGTATGCAAACGAGCCAAGAAAGCAAGTCGACTTCAACGCTGTTACCGCAAGCTCGGTGGAAGTCAAACGAGTAGTTTTTCGGGACATATATCCGAAATATATGCTCAAAAGCCGATGCTCAAAGGGCTTGTTACGAGGCGAGGCGGAGAAGGAAAACGTGGCAAGAGAAGATCGAGATGGATTTTCTCATGATAGATCCGAGTACCAATCCTGACCCGGTGAAAGCAGAAATCATCCGCAAGAGGCAGGAACGTCTAGTCAACAAATATCATCAAATCATGGACGACTAGTATTTTTTACTCGTGTGTTGTATTTTTTTTTACCCGTGTCGTTTTTTTACCCGTGTGTTGTTTTTTTTTACCCGTGTCGTTTTTTTTTCGTATCGTTTTTATTAGTAAGTGTTTTTTTTTATGTATTGTATTTTTAATTTGAATGAAATGAATTTATTTAGTTTATTTGAAAATGAAAATTGAATAAAAAAAATAAAGTGGTAATGGTGGGGCCCAAATGAAGAGGTTGAGGTTTGTTATGAGTGAGGAGGGGGTTTGTTGTGGTTAGTTGTGGGAAAATGAGATGCTGATGTGGCGCTGAGGTGGCGCGACGATGAGGTTGAGGCTTGTTATGATACCTAGCACTCTTATAATGGATGAATCGATGCATTAATAATCGTTTCATTAAGAATTTCTGGGACGCCAATAAACTAGGTCATGAATAGATCCCTTTGGTCAACCCAGCCCCATTTTGACCTGTTAAATAACTCTTCCATATTGACACATCTAGAACAAAGTAAGCAAGATAGAAGAGTAAACAACAAACCGATGCACCACCATGAATAATGGTTCTGCCAAACCAATGTATTCTTGTGGCCAAAGAGAATCTGAAGAAAATGGAACCAAGACTAAAAACATGGCGAGAAAACTCTCAACAGCCTGCAACACCATTCAAAGTTTAATACGCAACAAGTTAACCACATAAAATAATCAGTAATTATTTATCGATGATTCATCCCGTATAAATTAAGCCTATATAAAAACGTTTACACAAATGTACCTTTTCCAAACCCCGCTCTAAGTAAGGAACCAAAAGCATGTATATAGCCGGAGTAAAACAATCATTAAAACCACTCAGAGCCATATCGTATCGTTTAACGCATGGGGACTCTCGTTCCGCACAATGCACGTAACAACGAAAATAAAACAATCTATAAAGATGGTGCTATGAAACTTTAATAAGAAGCTTTATAAAAAGAATAATACTAATTACCATAATCAAATTGCCATACAGTAATATGTATAAGGTTATCACCATTAACTGCAAAATCACATAAATTGTTAGATGAGCAAATGTGCGATCTTAGAATAGTAACCTTAATTTACTGATATTGTGCATACCAAGGAAGAGAAGTAATATCCAACGGTTGTATAGTAGAGTGAAAGCATCCGGAAGAAATCAAACCGTTGACCAAGTCTGTATAAATCTCTACTAAGAACCTGCTCCCCGTTTCCTCCCGCCACTTTTCCTTCAAAAGTAGCAATTTGATTGAACCCAACATCTCGCCCCTTGCCCACCTTCAAAACAAAAAATGAAATACATAATAATTGAGCATATGTATGTACGGATGCCTGATGACTTAATTTAGAGCTTAATATAAACCCAATGTGATTTTATTTCTGGAAAGTAAGGAGTTTTAAAGATATATAATACCTGGATGTATTCATGATGAGTGACACTTCCTTGACGCAAAGTTGAATTAAAACTCAGATTTCAAATTTTAATATGTAGGCATATTACCTAGTAAAACATATCAAAATCATCACAAACCTCCCATTTTCTTTTCTATTGCAATTTCTAGATTATTATATGATGATTTTGACCCTTTCCATAATATATAAAAGAAATAGAAAGGATAGACTAGAAATGACATCTGTTATGTTAATGATGCGGATTCAAGGTCGCGCATCCAACTTGGGGTTTAAGTGCGTGGTAACCCAAAGCCTTGATTACGCGGTAGATCTATGTTTAATTTTATGTTTTCGAGTCAGATGTCAAAGCTACGCCGTAGCTTGTAACCCCAAAATGCCGTAGCTTGTAACCCAACTATGTCGTAGCTCGTGTCAAGTTTTAGTTTTCCATTCATTGTCCAACTACGCCAGTAGCTTGATTCTCAACTACGCCGTAGTTATGAGTCGGTCGATTTTAGGTTTTTTATTTTAAGTCGGTTCTAGAATATTCTAGTTAACTTTCTACCCAAGTCTGTCTTCCCTATAAATATAGGGCTTGGGTTTACTGTTTTGTATTCAGTAATTCTGGAAATCATTAATAAACTTTGTGTTTTAAGAGTTTATCTCTTGTTTGGGTTTTATTCCCGCAAGGTACGCCTTGGTTATCATCCTTGGTTTAGGGTTTATCCAAATTCGCTTTCGCATCCTGCGTCAATTAATGACAGCAAAAGGATATTAAATGAGTGAAATTGAGATATGGATGAAATGTAATGAAATAGAGCCACTTGGAGGTTCCTTGTGAAATGAGGCATGGGACGGAGCCACTACGAAAAAGTTTCGAGAGTTACGAAGGAAGCTTTGGCCTCATATCGGTCATGGGTTGAGAACATGGATAGAACTCTATGCGATATAATCTTCTGTTGTTCCTCAGTAGCTTAGTGGTATAATTAATTGGTCAACGTTTATATAGTCTTAACAATAAGATAGATAATAAGTTAAAGATAGAAAAAGAAAGACAATAACATATATAGTCTTAACAATGGATTCACTAAACTATATTGTTGAATCAACATTTATATGACTAAGTTTAAAAGATAAAGATACTACAAGTTGATTGGAACTTAGGTTTTGCAAACGTAAAATCTTACAAAATCCCGATCTTACTATAGGATATTAAGATCAAACCTGATCCGACTTTTCCTGAACCACATGCTAATTTTCTTAAACTTTGCATAATCATAATTTGAGATGACATTTTCATGAAATATTCATATAATTATGTGTTGATATATAATAATCTTTAGATTTGTGTAATATTACAAGGAATATTGTGAAAATGACACCATAGTAGGATTTAAACGATCTCGATTTTACAAAGAAGAAAATGATCTTGAGTAAGAATCCCATCTTGAAAAGCTTGAATGTTATGTATGCTTCTTTTTTCCCTATTAAATATACTAAAATGTCTAAACCTTTTAATGTTTATTAAGAACAGGAAATTAAAATAGAAAGTTCAGTCATTTAGTAAGAAAAAAAGAGTTTGATAAGATAAACAATTTTTTTTTTCTTTTGGCATGTTAAATACATTTTGAATTAATTATCTCAAATTGTATATATATGAGAATGATAGTTCAAGAGTTGAGTGAAAGTTTTAGTTAACAAGAAGTTGACGTGAGGAGGTGTCTGTTTGATCTTCCGAATTTGATCAGTTTTGTTTTATTTAGTACTTATAAAGTTTTTCTCCCCCTCATCTCCTACAAATAAAGGTGAAGGGGAGCCTCAAATGCTCAATTGTATCATTCTTTCTAGCTCAATAAATTAAAAAATTTGAAGGTCCACTTTCACTCGATCCGGAAGAGACTTGTCAGGTTAAAGCGCCTGTCATTCATGTTCCTTAGCCGATCGAATAGGCTTCTTTGAAAGAGGTTTTCGATTGAACTTGTGTTATCTAAGATGATTGTGTTTCACTCTAGATAACCGGTATGTTGTGTTTATACTATAAAGGGATATGACTGTCTGTATTAAATGATGATATTGTAATCACGTTTCTCTCATTGCATAGTGCATATTTGTATAAGATCAAAAAAATTTAGACAAAAGCATTTCAACCCGTCCTATGTCAACCTCCAAAACATATTCATTTTGACCCAAACTGTTTTAAATCTGTAAACCTACCCATTTTCCAACTCGATTATTTGGAGAACAAAGTAAGTAAAAAATACCTGCGTAAATATCTTCACTAATGTTTATCCCACGAGATGCTTTGCTAATACCACCCGTGTTATGTGGAACACTCTATCAAAGACATCGGGATGGCCATAGTGCATGCGAACCCTAGTCATATTTGAGTGAAAACATGATGACGTTAATCACATATAGACATTGCTTCGATATTAGAACTTAGTAAAATAATTTTAAAAAACGTACTTTAAAGGGTTAGCGATGACACGCTGCCCAAGAGTTACAAAGCCGGTTTCTTGATTGGACATGAATGATGCTAAAGAAGAGGCACTGTGAAATTGCTCAAAATTTGAAAGTGGATCTGCAAATTGTACGTGTAATATTAACAATAAAAAATAAAACTACTTAGGGTAGGTTATACCTTCCAGTAAATATGTGTTCCCTTATTCCAAGAATGGTAGGAGGACGGATAACATGTTTCCTATGAAATTCTTCAAGAAGGTTTCTCATCTTTAAAGTTTCCTCGAAATAATTGTCCTGAGAAAAAAGCGGAAACAAGCTAAATTTAAGTACTTGAACTCTTGAACACAAATCATTGATCTCAAAATTTCATTAAAAAGTAGATGGTCAGAATTTCAATCGGGGAGGGGGTGCATACCTGATTCATGTCAATGGTTTGGATAGCATTTCCACGAGTAAATACAATTGCATGATTTTGATTTTCAGGTTTTCCTCACCAAGTATTGGATTCCCAGGCAATTTAATAGAATAAACTTCCTGCATAATATCAAATTAATTCTGACTTAAGTAAATATAATAAAGACAAAGCCCTTGCTTAAATTAATAAATAAAACACCATTAATTTTAATTATTAAAGAAAAAAGGGTCTGCCTAGAGAAACAATGTAAATTTAAAACACAAGAAAAATATCAACCATGTCCTCTCCATTCTTATCAGCCTTCACAAGCTTAGAATAGAACTCCTTGTTGACTTCATCAATAAAAGCAACTCGAAGTCCTTCATTTCTAAGAAAAGGAAAACCAGCAATTAACATAATTGTAAATTATCTATAAATAAGTTTAAAGTACAACATTAACTTAAACATACATAACTCACTTTTTCAATAAAAATGCAATATCAGCAGCCATATCTTTGCCCTTTCTTTTCTGTTCCCCGTATATTTGGCATGAGACAACATATGTAAATTTAAGGTCAACATGAGCTTTTGCGTTATCTAAACATTGAGATCCTGCATACCCAACCAATAATATTAGAACAAAAAGTAAAACACGAATAGTAAAAGTACAAATATTTTGGATAAAAACGTACAACGTATCAAAAAATTCTACGTGATATCAAAACTAAATTTGATTTATATATAAACCCCGTGGATTTGACTTATGTTAAACTAAAAAATTAAACTACTTAAATAATAACCCTGAAAAAATTGATCGTATTTTCAAACCCAAACAAATATAGTTGAAATATTATTATTAGTTGTACACATTGACCGAACCCTATATGCGTTTGATAATCCATGCGTACACGACTTAATAGTTTTAAATACGACTAAACTTAAAATAGATTGATTGTAATGCCTAAAATTCGAATATGCACGGGATAATAAATTTCAAAATGAAAGCAGTAAACACCGAACAAATATAGTTATAGAATAATTATTACCTAATTTTACTTTTAATCATTAATTTTACTTTTAATCTAAACCTCTGCGTGGGCATTGAAACTAGTGACATGTAAAATAAGGCAATTATTTTTCTTAAAGGGATATCATAATCGAGCATTTGGTTTGAGGATATGAATATGAAGAATTGACTTTTATTCAATTCTAGTTGTTTGGTTAATGGGTTTTGTATTTATGAATGGATATGAAACCCTTAAGACTAGGCTTTCTCAAAACCCACCTAAAGCAATGGTTTTACTCTTGTGTGAACATTTAGTACATATAACCACAAGGACCATGTGTGCAATTACCTCTTAAAATTAAAAATTGTAAGAGAGTATTGATTCAGTGATAAACTTAAATCGATCCTATAGAAGTGGTAAAACTGTAAATTTAATATAGAACAGTATAAGTCTCTCATTATTGATCAAATCAATTTATAATAGCTGATTAGCTAGCAGAAGCATATATATCTATTTTGTGAAATTTTTATTTGAAACTCACGGAATAAGTTTCTAAGAGATGAATCCTAAGGAAGTCGTTAGAGTTGAAGGTAAAAAGAGACTTTAGCAAAGACTTTTAATTTTATATACAGATAATTGTGTTGCTAATTAAAATCGATACGTAATGATGTGAACGTTAAGTTGTACAGTATTTATTTTGTTTAAAAAGATGAAGCTCTTACTGATAATTTCTTTTAACGCATCCCACATTTGTTCGGCTGTCTCACTATCTTTAACGGAATCACGCATTGATTAACTTAATGAATCAATGATCCAATTCCTGACTTGTGTATCCAACTCTTTCCATCGTCCAGAATATTCTTTCACAGTATCCAGAGAGCTCTTCCCTTTAGGATCAGGGTCTTTTAATTTACCATTAATGTAACCAAACATTCCCTTTTCTTGTAGAAACTTCTCCATTTGTAACACCCACCTGCGATAGTGGTCTTTGTTAAGCAACTTGATGGGCACATGCTTTGTTACATTCACAGAAGAAATTTCATCGGTATCTGCATGACCATGACAATAGTATTAGGAACTTCGTGTGAAACTCTTATATAACCGCATGGACGATCTGTATAAGTAACCCTGGAATTGAGATATAATATGTCATTTAGTGATCAAGTCCTATGGAAGTCGTTGAGTTAAAGGTAAAGAGAAACTCTAGCAAATATTTATAAATATACACAGACCGAGAATACTATATGTGTAACCGATTAAATCAAAATTTTATACGCAGAATAGTATAACTAACTGATTAAAATCCATACGCAATACGGTGAACCTTTCATGCATATATATTGTAGATAGAATTTGAAGCTTTTACCAATACAGAAATAAGTTCTTAACATGTGCCATATAGCTTTCGATGTCTTAGACTCGATTTTTAACTACTTCCTTCAGTGTATCATCTATTGAAAAACGTTTCTAATGAGTTGTTTCTTTTGTGGAAAAATACGAAACTTTTACCTGTACTGAAAAACATTTTTAACGTCTCCCACAATTCTTTTGCTGTTTTCATCTCTTTAACCATATTCTTCAGTATATCATTTAGTGAAGCCATGATCCAATCCTTAACTATTTTATCCAACTTTTTCCATTTCTGAGAATAATTACACACATTTGCGTTTTGACTCTCCCCTTTAGGATCAGGGTCTCTTAATGAACCATCAACGAAACCTTTCATATTTTCTGACTCCAACAGTTTCATCATCTGATCCCTCCAGGGATGGTAACTTTCTTTGTCAAGCAATATGATAAGATCGGAGGTCTGCACTAAAAGGTCACCGGGAGAACTTCGCTCCTCAAGTGATTCATCCATGGATACATTCGGCACAGGAGAAGTGCTCGGTAGACCATCCCCACCTAGAATAGTGCATGTATAATTTATGTATTTGACATTTTGAACAAAATGATCACGATAACTGACAACCATATATAGCTGTAAGGTTAGCGGGCCAACCTAAACCAACAGCAATCAACTTTTCCCTATAAGCTTGAAGTAATAGTGCTTTTTGGTAGTACATGGTTCCTCTCACTGAATAAGGTTGAGCATAAAGTTTAAAATTGTACAACACCAAGTACATACAATAATATATCGGTCTATATACCATATGAAAAAAATAAAATAAAAAAATACATACCAGTTCTTGCTAATGTTTGTCCACGATATGATGCCCATAAACGATATTCATATCTCTCTTCGTCGTCATCAGTATATCTTGTATCTATTCGCTCACAATAGTTAGTCCACTCATCTGCAAAATCCAAATGGTATGGTTTGCTCATACCCTTTAGTTTGACTAGAGATGATAAATAGCTTGGGCTAACCCAGAAACACTTTATATTACTTTATTTTATATAAATAGGATTGCTGCATGAAATGATCAGCATTATGAATTGGGCTTTGGAAGACTTTCAAACAGTTTGCTTACTTTCCCTTTGACTAATTTGTTAATTTGATATGTTTGAGTTAGAAAAGCTAAGCCAAACTTGACACATTTAGAAGCAAATGGTTCGAAATTGCGACGTCTAGGTGTTCCCAACTATCTGATTCTGTCTTAGTTGGAGGTTTGAAAGTCAAAATTACCTGGATAAAGATTCTTGAGATAATCTATAAGTGTAACTCCATCAACATTTCTTGAGTCAAGTTCATCTAAACTATAAAGAACAGTCTCTTCAAAATACGGAGTTAATACACTGGAAAATTCATAACTTCAGTTAGCATGCACCCAATAATATGGTGTGTACAGAATATTCAAACTGAAATGATTTACCTAAAAGATAACATTTCCCGGACTGGCTTAGCTGTCGGCATCGACATGAAAAGTGAATTAGTAAAAAACTCCAACCGACGTCTAGCCTCACGGTTTCTAGGGACATGGTCTGCTGATCTCATAGTTAAAATCGAGTGGAGCCTTTCAATTTGTAACCACTTTAGACAAATAAAATAATATTTAATTAGAAGGCCAATACGAAAAATACAGTAAAAAAAGTCAACTAACACAAGATTGACTCTTAAAAGAGAGAGCATACCAACTCAAGATTTGTCCGCCAATCGGAATCTGAAATCAAAATCTGCTCCCCTGCAAACTTTTTTTTTCTGTAAATGTATCAAATGATTTCATCAAAACTAATTGGAACTTGTTAAGATATATGAACATTTGTTGGCACACCCACCCAAGAAACTCATGCTTGATAACTTTTTTAAGATATTTGTCAGCATATTCCTTATTATGAGGCAGGCCCTTCAGAATAAGTTGAATGATTGCTTTCACAAAACTGTCTAGCTCCTTAAGTTGAAACTCAGAGCACAGGTTTCCATTTCCCGCTATACTGTTTTTAATGTCTTCATATATTCCATCAACCCTGCTCAAACAAATAAATAGGCAAAAAGTTAACTAATCGATTGGAGTAACACCACAAAATTGGTATATATAAATGCCTTTTTGTTTAGTTAGCACAAGAATAAATTAAGTGAAGATTTTGTGTTGATTGTTACTCCTACTAACCTGCTAGCAGTTGAGATACTCCAGGTATTATATGTTTCAAGTTTCTTCGCGTAAAGATCATTAAAAGATGAGCATCCCCAAAGCAAGGTTTATAGGAGCTCAATGGATAAAAAGGGGGTTTTGTGCGAGAATGATTCTAAGCAAGTTTTTGAAAAATTTCACTCCAATGAGGAGTTTGGGGAAAGGTTTTAATATTCTTATTTTAACTCTCCCAATTAAAGTGTATAATGGGATTAGATGATGGTGTCGGAGTCCAACAGAAAGGGACAATTTTAAATCCAACCTACTTTGCCACCTAGAGTTTAAAGAACAAACAATATACAGTCTGCATGTTTCACTGGTAGCACTTACCACTTATTCCCCTCATTGTCCAAAACAGAGCACAAAATAAACTTGACAGAGTGAAAACACTCCTCAACTGCATATTTCATGTATACATCATATCTTGAAATCTTATTCCACAGATCTTTATGGGTACGTTGTTGTTGTAGTCTTTGCAACAATATTTCCCATAATCTCTCCCATACCCTGCGCCAGCGGGATTGGGTATGTTGTTGTGCTGTTTGCAGCCATCTTGAGGCACGGAATGCCTACATATGGTCATACATTAAAAGCAAAAAAGAAAAGAAAAAAATGTTATAAAGAAAATAAAAAGAGCAAAAATGTGGAGCTTGAAGACAAAAGTATTTGAATGACCTTGCCGACTAGGAGAAAAAGAGGCCACTGAACCACATCAATACACCCAGATTTTTCAGGCATGCTAAGCGCATATCGTTCCCTGTACGCAAGATGCGTCATAAAGTTACCAAAAATCATTAACCAAGTAAGTCTTGTCATAGCAGTAAAATATATAACACTCACAAATCAGAAATATAATCTTCCTCTCGCAAATGCATCACGATCTGATTCCAGAAGGGTGAAAATCCTTCTGCATCAAGCTTACCTTTTATTTTAACTGAAAATCCTTCTGCATCAAGCTTAGCTTTTTTTTTAACCTTTGCATAGAGGAAATACTATTTCATGTGAGAATGCAAGTTACACAATTAGTAGATAAGAAAAAAATATAAATAAGTCTTTATGGTAATAGTTATTTACTTTTTGCTGATTATTCTCCTGAGGGGATTCACTGTAAAATATAATATAGATTAAATAGTTTACATCGAATTATATTTGAGAGAGAGAGAGAGAGAGAGAACCTGCTGTGAAGATGAGCCATAAATGCTGTAGGGACACCGTCAAAGCATTTTTGGACATCACCCAACGACTTGATCTGTGAAACCTTTTAGTCAACACATAGATACGAAACACAATTGCTAGTAGTCTAGTACGGGTGAGTCAATGTTATCTGACTAGATTTAAACCTGGATTATTTTAAGTAAAGAAGACTCGCTCAGTGAGCATCTCAAGAAGACTCACAGATAATGAAATCAGCGAGCAATCTCAACGAAGTTCAAGTCAAAGACATCGTCAATATGAATCAAAGATAACTTGAAGACTCAACAACTAATGCTGAAGGTTAAAGTTTCATTAGGGGTTGAAAATACCCTGATGAACCTATCAGCTCTAATAGAGCATAGCTCGAAATCTTTTACGTGATTTGGGTTGGGCGTGACTTTTCAAGAATGCAAAAGAGCGGGATAAAATGCATTTTGTATAAAAGTCAAAGCAAGTACTAGTTAGTGAAAATGAAGTGAACAGTTGGGAGAATTGTTTACTAAAGCACGTCTGGTGGTTTTCCAAGTATAAAAGCATTTAATGAAAGATATATTGTTTCACAAGATGCTTGACACGTTTCAACTACCCCACTAAGTGACATTCTCGTACTCACTATATAAAAGAATGTTGGTTGGAGTAAATGTTATCACATCTTTATTGTTTGTAATTATTGAAGTGCGTTTACTCTTCTTGAACTTACAATTGGTCCTTGATTCCATCCGTGACTTTACAAGTTCACTTGAAAAATTATTAGGTGTATAAGTCTGCTTGGTCAAAAAGCATAGTTATTGTCAATCAATTAAGTGTTAACTTCATATAACACTTTGTAATTTTTTTGATTTAGTCAAATAAACACAATTGAAAAGTTAATTACACGTTTGCTTATTAACTGTTTTACACATTGTTTCACAAAACAGTCATAAATTTGGGAACAACAAATACAGTGAGTAGCATCACCTAATATTTGTTACTAAACAAGTTATAATTCCATTTTCATCCATATCAAGGGCATTGCAAATAATTCAGATGCTAATCTCATAAAACAACGAATATTTCTTATCCGTTGCAAAATTATCATTGGAAAAAGCTGTTGATTTTCAGACGTTTTCCTTAGGTAGTTTTGGAATTCAAAATCATTACATTTCGGACTCTTGAGGATTGTAAGAAATAAGTTAAAAATATTTTGTTGCTAATTTTGTTGGTAACATTAAAAAATTAGCGGTCCTTGGTACATTTTATAATGTCAATTGCAATTAACATCAGCTGATAGATATGTATATATAAACATACCTTACCAAGACCATCCTTGTCTCCAACAAAAGTACCCACAACAGCAGACGCCGCATTGTAAACGACGTGGGAGCCTACAATGTATGCCTGAAACATAAAGGACTATCAATTAAGAAAATATAAAATAGTACAGTATGAATCTTAAGATGTTCACAAACTACAGGACACATGAAACGAAATGAAAAGAATAATGGAAGACCAAAGAGTTGTGAAGTTAGATCATCGTGTCAGCAGATCTTAAGTAGTAAATTTTTAACTTACACAAATCACACCGGCCCACAAGCTACCAATAGCCAACATATTATGGATGTCTGCAGGTCAAATCATGAAACAACATTTCAGGCATATAATCTTTAACGAAAATCCAAGAACTAAATGATATATCGGTAAATATCATAAGCAAATGGGTCCAGTTTCTGGTATGTATCTTTGATATCAGAAAAGACGACCTACTTTTTGATACATCAGTTATATCTCTAGTGGCTCTCACCAAGGGCCTGATCTGCAAACATTATAATCAACAAATTTAATTAGAAATACTGAATTACAAGGAGAAGACAAAAACAAACTAAGTTAGTTACCAGGCCGTAACAGTTTCTGGTATGTATCTTTGGTTAAGCTGACTCAGAATCTTGTGAAACCTGTCGTATCCCTTGTGGATACCTTCTTCTTCAGAGATATTGAACTCTTGGAAGTGTTGTCTCAGCATGGACTTCCTCATTCTCCTGGACTCTTCATTCCCACCAAATCTTGCTTTCAGAGCCATCCAGATGTCCTTTGCATCAACCATGTGGTGAAAATCACCCAAGTGAAAATCACCCAAGTGATCTTCAGGAATAGATTGAAGAAGGATGGTTCTTACTTTGTGCTTTCTTTGTACTGCAAGAATCTCTTCAGCAGTTTTGGGAGGAGCAATGGTAAACTTACCATCAAGATCCGGGATAGTCTTCTTGATTGTTGCCATTCTTCACAATCTCCCACAAATTCCAATCAATATTGGAGATCCGATTCTGCATCTTCATGGTCCACGATCATACTCTTCCTTTTCGAGATAAGAAAACTTACCATTCTTGTTGGAGAGACTCGGTTGTTGCATAGAGGTGGTGTTGTTTTTGGTGTTGTTGGTGACTTTTGATTCATCATCGTTTCGAGCATGGTGAATATGTTTTTGGTTGTATGGGGAGAGGTAAATAAGGTTCTCATATCGTAGAGACTCTCCCGAGGCTCGATACCACTTGTTGAAAACTCTCAGACCTTGACAGATCTTTAGCACTCGTGGATCGTTAGTGTTGCCTATGTAATCATAAGCAAACTAATAGATAGTCTCTAAAACTCGTATTCTATAGTGGAAAGTAAATACAAGTTGTTATAACTAAGAACACTTAGATCCTCTATGGTTCTTTTTATTAACTGAAACTCTATGTTCCAGATGAATTCTCTTTTTATTACAAACTATGAGGTTCCTTTTATAGACAAGGAACCCTAATCTATTACTACCCAATCGACTAAACATGCAAGCATGCATTTAATGACTAATACACTAAACTATATTGAGCAGGACAATAAAACCCATGCTAACCTCGGGCGTTCAAGAATAATGATGGGTTAGCATTTAAATAATACAACAGATGTCGATCCTAGTCGACTTCCACCCTTCAAAGAAGAACACGATACGGCTTTTACACTTGAAGAGAATCCTTCTTCAAAGATATTCTACTTCTACTTGAGAGAATCCTTCAGCGAATGAATGACAGTGAAATCCTACTTCACATAATTCCCAACATTACCGGATATCACTTGAAATCGTGTGATCACTTTCCAAAGTAAACTATTCGACCCTAATGCCTGGGTTACACGAATATCTACTTGGGATAAGACCAAATGTAGTTATAGAATTAGGCACAATTCAATAACCCTTGCGCTTATAAGTGTTAATCGTTTTCTACATCATACATAATCAGATCTCCTATTTATAGGAGGTTACTCTTAGCTATTCCACTGGAATTATGAGTATTAATCGGCCCATTAATAGCCTCATAATTATCCCCATTATAGCCGTTAGTGGTTACATGACCAATTAAACGTGGTCATTATGCAGTTGTAACTGCCACTTGAATAGGTCAAAGCCCGTTACAAGCAGTACTTTCATCATTACTTTCATAGCGCTATCAGTGGTTACACTGCTTCAGTGGAAACCACAAGCACTACCAATACAAACCACTTAATAGAGTCAGGGTGTTCATGGACCTTATGGGTGTACACTCCGTACCTCCTAACCCATTACAAGGTGTGAACTAATCCCACAAGTGCACTAAATTTTCCAACATGAGGAGTATGGTATGGTGTGTGTGATGGATGAGACTCAAAGAAGGAGGGGGTGGGGCGTTTTATATAGGAGTGGAGGTGCATGGACTCCCAAGGTGCTATGTCACCTTGTCTAACATGATAAGGGACAAGGTGATGTGTTTCAATAGACATGGAGGGTACATGTAATCTCAAGGAGACATGAAAAGTTGTGGTAAAACTCTAGCCATGAGTTTTACCCACAACCTTTGACCATGGTAAAATTTCATGGTAATTTGGTGATGTGTGTCTCTAATGTGCATGTAACTAGGTTGTGGTTAGGATGTTTACATGTAGTACTTAGGTAACTAAATGGTCACTAGTTAGTTCATTTCTAACCATGGTAATTAAAGGAGGCGTTAGGCTTGAAGGGTAGTACCTAGGGCATTTTATGTTGTACCTATTGTGTAGTAATGTAAATACTTAGTTAAGTTTCTAATTTATTTTAGATAAAATCTAGTTTAGGTTAATTTACATGTAATAAATAAAAGTAAAGGCTTAAGGTTGGTGCATTATTGTTTGTACATTAGCATTGTTTTGTTGTACTTACTAAAAAGAAAATATATTTTTAAGGCTTGTGCTTGAAAGGTTTGTACAATGTGTTTAAAATTAAATACACTAAGGTTTATAATGAATTTTAGGTTAAGTGAAAATACTTTTATGCATCAATGACTTGTACATTGGCTTGATAAACCTGTACTTTGAAAATTGGTAAATGTTTAATATGTATTTTTAATTTTAGTTAGTGATCTCATTTACATAAGATAGTAGGATTTGCAAACTAGGGTTTTTAACCGGAAAATATTTTAGAGTTAGGGTTTTATGCCTTGGAAACTTGTACATTAAGTTTAACAGTTTGTACATTAGGGTTTATGACCTAGTATCGAAATTGTTATAAATCAATGCTTTAAGAAAACCCTAATTTACATAGTGACATTTTATTAGAAATGACGCTAATGATATAAGGATGCTTTATACCAGACCTTCCGTATCTTGTGTGAGAACACAATTGGCATGGGTGACCATGCCGGGAAGTTTCAAGTATGACATTGTTGTGAGAATTCCTTTGTCACTTAAGAGTGTGTATATCAAAGGCATTGACTATGCAAGAGAGCAGTTTGTGAGTTCGGCATATTATCTATTTGTAGTAATCAAATAAAAAAAATGTACGTAGAAAATGAATTATCATTGATTAATATAAAGGCGGATTTTTACTGGTGATTACACATTATCTACAGTTGAATGCTAAATAAGCATGGCATACAGTATTATCCAAAATCTACAGTTTGAAGCTTAAAGCGCCAAGCATAAACAATTAAAACATAAACGAATTGGGAATTAGGGAAAAAAAATTAGAACCAGGGAATTAGAGAAATTGATGTCAAAGCATAGTTATATACCTAGTGTGCCTTCATGTTTATACTTCCAGGAGCAAATCAAGTACATCGACACTCAAATATTAAGCTTTTAAGCCTAGCTTATATTCAACTTAGCTCATTAGGTTCACAAATTAAGCCAACCCAAATCACAAAGAATAAAATTGATCCGCCTAAGCTAGCCTAGCACAACCCATCGTATAACTCGACATATAAGTTTAAAATTACCCTTTCATTCGCAGCAGTTGAGCAATATATGATAGGCTTTGTAGTGTCCTCCTTAATCTTTGTTTTGTGCATCCACTTAGCAATCTGTTAACCAGAGATGACATCAGAGCCCATAGAAGCCTTTCGCTTTGCTTCTTTTATAGCAAAAAACAAAATGCGTATCACAAGAAACAGTGAAAATCTTTTGATTTGACTATTCCTCGCTAGTTGTATTAACAAAATCAACATAAGTAAATCAATAATATTAGTAAGCTAAGGCTGCAAACACAAATGTTCTATATATCTCATCCATAAACACTTTTCTATATCCAATCTATTTTTCATTTTTTTCTTATAAGTTATAACCTAAGAGCTTAAGCATCTGAGATAGATTCTATTCATGATTACTCATCTGTTTTGAAAACATATAACCTTCTTTTATTTCTTATCTCATTTAAGCATTTGAACAAAAGTAAGCATATCTTCAAATTAGAAAAACATAACACAATTCTAACCCAATCCCCTAATTAGGAGTAAAAGCTTAAAAGTATGCTACCCGGAATTGAAATTAAAACAAGTTGCTTACTTGATTCTTTCTTAATGCAATAAGCTCTAAAAAAAAATGTCACAATATTTAGCCAAAACTAAATTTACCTCATCAGGAAGATCAACTAATCCATTCCAAAGACTAGATCCATAAGTAAAATCTTCCAACAAATTGATGGCAAAATGAGTATATGAAAAGTGTAGTTCACTATATGTCGAATCATCAGGTTCACTAACGATTTCATGATTTTGATGGTAAGTAACTACTGGGAACACATTCATAAGTTCATCTTCCGCATTGGAAAACAGATTCGAGTGTTCTTCTGCATTTAAGGACGGTTCTATATTTTCAATGGTTCCCTCATCTGCTTTGCAACAATAGATCAAATAAGCAACTCTAGAAACAGAGTTCAACCAAAGATTGGAGTTTCCTAAGTGATGCGTTCGTAGTCCATAGATTGGATATTTTAGTCTCACACAAGGATAAGGACTTTAAACATGGCATACAGGCAAAGAAATCTTTTCCAAAACTTGTTAGTGATGCACTAAAATCAAGATTGGGTGTATGCATATCTGCATAAACTTTCCAGTCATATTGACCTTCCGAAAATGTGAAAACTTAAGGTTTAAAACTTGGCATGTCAAGCCTCCTGGTGAGAGGCTGAGAGCCCCCTAGCAGAAGAAGTCATAAGCAAGTTGTCAGTTTAAGTAAATAATTAATTCAAAGTATGCTGCAAATAAACAGCACAACTAGACTTTTGAAGGATTCGCACAACTGCACACGCACTAGTAGCGGTCATTTGACTTTGTGTTTCGGTACTGATAATCTGTTCCATACCATAATAATGAAAGTAACACTAAAATTAATTATTTAACCCTTTGTTAAGCCTAACCGGAGCGACTGATATCCCCATATACAAACCATCTTTACCGGTTTCACAAAAATGTCATTTTTGGTCATTTTGTTCTTAAATACTTAGAAGTAATCAAACACTACCACAACTAAGTAGCTGATTATTAAAACTTCCAACACTATTATAACCAACAACAGAAGCACATCCATACACTATTTCAACCAAAATCGAAAATTGAAATTTCACTTACACTTGAAAGTAACAGCAGAATTTTCTCATCCAGCCTTTGCTCAGGCAGCCCTAATTTCGAGCCTTCATCAAGAAAACATGAAAAAGGTCATGAATATAACAATAACTAACTATGAAATAGAAGATAAGACACATAACATACCTGTTTTCTTGAGAAATTAACTCGAAATCCCATTTGAAGCATGAACAGGGTAGAATGTTTCCAGGTGGTGGGAACAAGTACACTCTAAATCCCATTTGGGGAATTGACGGTGATGGAGAAGCAGAGGTAAAGTAACGGTCAGAGTTAGGTGAGGGTGGAGCGGCTGTGAGAAACTGCATATCATATATTTAGGGCAAAACGGGTTTGGGTGAAATTGGGGGGAACTGTTGGAGTTAGAAATTTTCAGATGGGCGGGAAATCAATTATTTCTGAAGGGGAATGAAATACGGTATGGATTTTTTATTGAATTTCAGATGATTTAATTAACTCCGTCTCTATATAATTACGTTTAGCGACATAATTGTGATAAGTGCGTAATTCTTCTCTTGTACTAATTTGCCACTACTTTACCGCTAATTTATCAAGGCCAATTTTGTAGCTAATCCGTCACTATGAACCATTTTTCTGTGATGGACTAATTCGGTCGCTAATTTTCGTCGTTGTTGTTCAGTATTCTAGTAGTGAAGCTTTTACTTCTTGTTTGACTCCTATCGAAACAACAGACGAATTATTAAAACAACTTACAAAGTCTAACTTGATCCCTACATAATATCTCATATGATTGGTATGATAACGTCATTGTAACAATTACCTTTCATAACCTTTTTAAAATTATAAGTACTTAAAGCTCAGCTCACACATAAATGCTTAACATCTTTTAATTTTTAACTTCAAAAAGGTCACGATGGCTATATGAACCCAAATATTTACTATATTGATTAATCAATAAAACCATTTAAATTATTTGTTTCAAAATCTCGGTTGAGATACACGAAAACAAGACATGGTCTTTTATTTTTATTTTATTTTTTCCATTTTTTAACCAACACCAAGACATATAAACATATTTTGACTCATGTTCTTCATTGGTTCTAGTGATTGGTTTCAAAAGCTCTATTTTGCATTTTTGACGTATGACACATAACAATATTTTTTTTATATATATAACAAATAGATTCAATCCTTATAATAAAAGTAGTGGTTTGTTGACATCATTTATGAGAAAATAAATCTGATTCAAAACTTAGCCATTATATTCTACTATATGTGCAAATATTCATATATTCTATTATATGTGCCAATGAACATAACTATCAATATACTTAATTGAAGATCAAGAAGAAGAGTTACCTTGTAACAAAAACAGCATATATGAATTATCTACACAACTTCTTTCTTTCCTTCTTGCTGTCACCTCTTTCTTTTCTTTTTTTTTTTTCTCTCTTGTTTTGATTTAGGGTTTTGCATGTACAAGCAATAAAATGGTTTAATAGCTATACTAGTGGACTCGGCCCATTAAATGAACCAATCACAAAGATAAACATCCCAGCCACGTCTATGTATTTGATCATTCAACTTCAAGTTATATATACGACCCTTTTACTTTAAATTCATTTCACTTTATGACCTTTCATGTTTAAAAAGTTTTTAATCAACGTCTCTAATTAGTTCATTGAAATCCGGGTTCTTACACTAGTAATTTCTTTACTCTTTGCGGTTTAAACTCATACATCGTGACAAGTGCAAAATGTCATTTATTTTGGTAGCTATAGACAAAATGTTTTCTAGTTACACAAAATATTTTATCTTTCAATTATTTCTAGACCATAAAGGGTAATGAAAGATCATAAGTGAGTTTAACAATTTTTAATCCTATCTTAGTTTGTCAACTAAGGAGAAAAGATAAGAATAAGTCTCACTCTTCTAACCAAGAAAAGAGACTAAGTTTGTCTTTTTAAGAAAAACAACTTTTGTTTACGAATTATGTTGCAACAACACAATTTAATCAGAACATAGAAAGTTCAATTTTAGTATTTTCGATAATTAAATTCTTAAAAGAATTAACTACCCAATTAATTACTAATTAAGATTAAGATCCATCTTGACCTCCCACTTATTACCGAAGGTCTGACCATCGTATAAACAAGTAGGGCAAGAGGTAAGCGACAAGCGTTAATTGCACAATGCAACTCTTAGACTTATGAGACTGATCAAGACATTAGTAGACAGGTAATAATGTCTTGAGCATGTTTCGTCCCATCTTATGCCTCGAGTCCAAGGTCTGACCAAGCATTCTCGAAATAAGTCGACCAAGTAAGAACTTGAAAATATCACCAAAGGTCTGAGCAATGAGCAATATTCGCCATGGGTTGGAATGGCCCTAAGGTCTGACCAAAGAGGTCAAGCCAAATGCACGTGTTCTTAGTTGGTTGGCATAGACTTAAATTTTTCACATAGGGTCGTGCACAAAGAAGCATGCAAAACAACTTTGTAACAATTATTTTAAAAACTTTTAGTAATGACACTTTAGTGATCATTATGGACTGTAGCTCCAATCGAACTCACAAGGAGGCGGAGGGCCAGGTCAGCGCGAGGCAATAACCAAAAGTTCTTTAGGTGTGAATGTGCGCATCTCCTTAAACCCTCTTTATAGTTTGTTTTAGTGGGTGAGCCGTACATCCCATGTGTCCATAGCATCTAGTTTTATATTTCATAAAAAACTTGTTTCAATAGTATAGGTCACTTAATTTTACAAAAAACAATTATCCATCAATCAAATAACAGGTCACAATGAGCATGTTATTTAGGCGTGTAAATTATGACCATTATTAATGTCATAGTTACGATATGTATTATTCCATATTACATGCAATTAGGTGTAAAAAACATGTAACAATTATGCACATAAGGAATCACAAACATATAAACATAAAACATTAATAAACACATATTGATCCGAGTTCTCTCGCGAGTCTTCCCCAAAAGGAGAACCATAAGACCCTCACTAGGTTTTCATCAAGTACCTAGATTGCCACATGCATCAAAATAATGATTGCGTAGGTCTTATAGCCGGAAAAACACACATAAAATAATCATGGAAAACTAATTAACATTTAATTGTGCAATTTTATGTATCTAATTAACCATTACTTCAATTTGTTTGTGTCTAGGTATTTTTTATTAATTATTGACAAGTATTGCATTATAGTTGTCAAAAAAAAAAAAAAAAAAAAAAACTAATTCGATTTCATGCAGCCTTTTTGCGTGTTTATTAAAAAGTGTAACCCATAATCACAAAAACGAGATGGCTCTAATACCACTGTTGGGATTTTAGAAACATGTTAACCATTTGACACTACGAGTACGCAGCGGAATATGGATCTAGTTAATGTAATCCAGTTAACACGCAATTAATAAACAATAGAATATAAAAGGAAACAAGAACACTAACCCTCGCAGCCACCCGCAAGTTTATCAAACAACGAAACTAAGTGATCAAGATGATCATCTCTACGAGTGCTCACACAAACACTTTAACACGAATACGCCTGATAAAGCTAGTCGTATATGTTTAACCAAACAACCATTGTTAATACATGAACTTCTCGAACCAAACAACCCTTAGAACACTTTCAGTGGTGCGCAAGTAATGGTGCGTAGGCATCAGAAATGACCAAAAAATGTTTATACAGTCCGAATACATCATTTTATGAACATACCCTAGTAAATACGACAATTTATCCAAATCACACTTTCTTATATAATCAAAACACACTTATAAATCTAGAGCTATTAAATTGTGACCAAAATGTTCATTATTAATATTAATGAAAAGTAAATGTTACATAGTACCAATCTTGTTTAAGGATAACTCGGTTACAATCCTTCATGAAAAAATATATTAGCAATCGTAGCTAATGTTCCCTTTTGTTAAACCACTTCCGATACAGAGTCATCCATTTACTTGGACCCCTTTTGTTTATCCACTTCTCATACGGAGTATTCCATTCACTTTTAATACAGAGATTCACAACGTCTGGCACTGGGTATCCCTTTTTTAATAATAAGTGGACATAATGATTATCATTCACAAACCCGAGAGAGATAAATTTAAGTTTATCCCATAACGGCGGAGGCGAATAAAGTGGTAAGTAAGTTAGACTACCTGAATTGGTTATGACATGTAGAATCACTTTGAAGTGTGTTGCAATCAAGACACCAATTTCTGGCATCTGCATCCACTTTTCCAACGGTGCAGCTTCATCCTTTTCAAAGAAAGTTAAGCGATTTTTAACAATAGCGTATTGATCTTCAAACATATCGCGATATTCTTTTTTGTGCTTCTTTAACTCTTGCAGTAAACCACGTCGGATGTTCATCCATTCCTTTTCGTTTAGAGGATCGCGTCCGACAGCGTTTAGACGATCGAGTCCAACAGCTACAGCTTGAAATCCACAATTTCCATCACCGAGGACATCGTCTACATCATCGATGAAAGCATGATACGTTTCTGGTAACTTGTCAATGTATTTACGTCTTGCTTCAGAAAATGGTGGTTTTGAAATTGATGAGCTGGTACGTGTAAGCAATTTTTGTGCTTGTAAAGGCGCCTCAACCGAAGTTGTTGATGATGTCGCTATCTTTTCCTTACCAACTCCTGATTGCATCTTCAACTCTGTGGATGGATAGATTATCATTTCAATGCAAATGAATAAATTTTAATCATTTCAATGGATATTCAATAATATCTCAAAACACAAAAAACATGTGGGATAATAATTCTAATATAACATACTCTTTTAAATTTACAAATACATATGTTTAAGGAGTATTTATTTTGACTAGCAAAACATATTCATCAGTACATTATTGCGTTAGACATAATCATTATATGAAGGGATGTATGATGGGCTTTTCAATCAAATGTCACGATTTCAAATATACAAATAAAATTTATGTTGTAGTGAACAATGGGGATTAATTAATAAGAGATCTTAAAAGTGAGCCTAAATGTCTATTCTTTCCATGTGAAATCAAAATATAAATCTAATGTATTATACCTGTTGATGACTTATGCAGAAGTTCGCTGATATTCTGGTCAAACATATTTCGGACCAGATAGTGTTTTATAGACTCTTGCGAAAACATGTTAGCAATTTTGAACATTAGTGCTCCCATTCCAGTATCACAGATCCAAGCAAGATACGTCACTGGTGTCCATAAACCGAATATTTTCAGTAAAGGCTTCCAAGCTACGCATATCTGGGATACATTTAAGACGTATTAGTTAATCATACCTTTCCGTTTTTAATAGTTTTTCTCATATTTTTAGTAAAATAAAGCTACAAATAAAATAACAGAAAAAGTACGATGTCTTGTTATAAAGGAAGTAAGATTAACTCAATTAATATATATATATATATATAAAAGTTTTAAAAACACTAAATGTCGCATGGTGGTAATCTTATTATATAGGTCAGGGTACCCTCACATCACCCAAATACTAATATTAAACATAAAATAAAATATTTGAAAAAAAACACTATACCCCGCCCTGGGTATGTTGTTGTATAGAAATGGAACTACAACAACATACTTTTCCTATAAAATAATATAATGTCTAATGCACCAGGTGCCCACAATAGAAATTATAAATGAAAAAAAGGAAGAGAAGCATACCGAGATAAATCCCCAAATAGTGGTTATGATTGCAATAATGAACGCAAGCATTCCACCAAAATCAGAGTAATAACACGCAATAGCAAGGGCACCAATGGTTGCCACTCGACTCTTGAAGAACTGTATCACCCAAATACCAATATTAAATATAAAAATAAAATATTTGAAAAAACACCATACCCCGCCCCGGGCAGGGTTTTTTATAGGGAAAAAAATCTTATAAAATAATATAATGTCTAATGCACCATGTGCCACCACACGATAAAAAATTATAAATGAAAAAAAGAAGAGAAACATACCGATGTAAATCCCAAAATAGTGAATATGATTGCTATAGTGAACGTAAGCATGTCACCAAAAGCAGGGTAATAATACGCAATAGTAAGGCCACCAATGGCTACCACTGGACCGTTGAAGAACTGTATCACCCAAATACTAATATTAAATATAAAATAAAATATTTGAAAAAAACACCATACCCAGCTTCGGGTGGGGTTTTGTATAGGGAAAAAAAATCTTATAAAATAATATAATGTCTAATGCACCATGTGCCACCACACGATAAAAAATTATAAATGGAAAAAAGAAGAGAAACATACCGATGTAAATCCCAAAATAGTGATTATGATTGCTATAGTGAACGTAAGCATGTCATCAAAAGCAGAGTAATAATACGCAATAGCAAGGGCACCAATGGTTACCCTTCGGTTGTTGGAAAAGAACTGTATCACTTGCTTCTTCTTGTAAAAGACCTGTAAGCATAAAACAACATTTTTAGATTCAGTTTTTTGAGCAATTCTTTCAAGCTGCAATGTTAGATTTATGTACCTCATAAAAGAATAGAATCACCACTAAGCAAATCCATGGAATTAAACAATTCTACAGAAGTATATGCAATTAGTACTCTCATACATCAAAATGGAAGGTTAAATAGCCAATAAAGACCTTGCTAGCATACATAATGAAGAAAGTTCTTACCGAGAATGACTTTCCTAACCCTTGCACATCGAGTTTGTAGCCTACAACCAACGGGAAAATGAAAAATCGTAGACTTAAAATGGTCTCTATAACCCTTCCTTCAGTAGTTCGGATGTGAGACTGAAAATTACATTTCATAATTATTAGTTAACCTATCAAAGCTACAGCATGCAATAATATTTGTCTTGATATAAATGTCCACCTTAATGGAAAGAAAAGGAAACAAAGCCTTGTAAACATGAGGAAGAAGTATTTACACCAACAATGAAAAGCAATGAAAAAAGAAAACAAACAAACTTATGAGGGTTGAATGTTACCAATTCTTTATTCCACCAAGCTTCCCAACTTTTTTCTTCAACTGGGACGCCTTCTTCAACTGGGACACTTTTACAATTGAGCCAATTATTCCAATCTTCCCGGTCTTCCCATTTTCTGAAGATTGTAAAAGAAGTTGAAATGCATCTGGAAACAAAATGAAACTCAAATGACAAACTTACATGTAACGGTAAAACGGGGATGAATCGAACAAAAATGGAGCGACAACCCATGAAATTGACAAAATTAAACCGCCAAGTAAAAGAAGGTTGTTATAGATCGCCCGAACTGAGTGGAACCCGTATATGCAGTACACCACTAACAGGAAAAGCATTTCCATTCTGTTTAAGGTATATTAAACATACTTGTTAAGTTCGAGAGCGAGAGCGAGAGAGTTAGAGTTCGAGTTCAAGTGAGAGAGAGAGAGAGAGAGAGACCCTTTGATGAAATGACTTCGTGAATAACGTCTGTAATTCTCTGAAAATTTGATATGATGCAAGACAAATCCTCGACCAGTTGCTTGATACTATATTCGGATAAAATTTGATTACATTGCAATAATAGATCATAATAGAGGTAAACAAGATAATATCGACATAGTTAGCCTGAAAGAGCACAAGGTATGGGAGCTTTTAACATGCCAAAGATTCATTTTTCATGCCATTGCTGAGCCAAACCATACCATCAATTCCAATGGCTCAAGCCATTTGTGATGTTTGGTGGTTTTTTTTTGTTTTGTTTTTTTGTGTATTATGAGTGAGTGGGTATTTTTAGTGGGGTATTTTGTGGGACCCAATAACATGTTAGTGGTGTGTTATGAGGGAGGGTGTTTTAGTTATTGGTGAGTTATTGAGAGGTGTATGATGTGGCGCTAAAGTTGCATACCAATAACCATGATACCTTGTGCTCTTAGCTTATACCAAATCACAATTCAGTCTATTGACTAACTCCCTCAATTTTAACTTTTAAAAATGGGTTATATGACTCTATGCATGTTTTAATGTGCTAGTTTCTAAGAAAACATCATATTTGATATCACTACATTTCTATGTCATTCAAAAGATATTCATAATAAAACTTAGGGGCGAGAAAAAAATTGAAAAACGAAACCAAAACTCAAAAATCGAAAAAGAAACCGAACCCGTTTAAAAAACCTACGGTTTGGTATATCTTTTTAAAAGACCGAAAGTTTTGGCTCATTTTTGGTTTTATATGAAAACCCAAACCAAAAAACCCGAACCGCCTTATACAAATATCAAATCAACTTTTAATAAATACACATTTAATATCTTTACAATTACTAATAAAAGGTATCAAAAAATGATATACACATATTATAGTCGTAAGACATATCAGTTTAGCAAACATCATGACAAAATCATAAAGTTTATTTTTCTTTATTGCACATCAAGTGTCACAAGCAAGATAATGTTATTGTAATGAAAATCATTGATTAAAAGTGGATGACTGCAAACTGTGTGATAATAAATCAAAGCAGTTCTTCTTAATTCGCATAATTCATGTTATATAATTCTTTGATTCACTATTATAATGGATGAATCGATATTTTAATAATCGGTTCATTAAGAATTTCTGGGACGCCAATAAACTAGGTCATGAATAGAATCCCTTTGGTCAACCCAGCCCCATTTTGACCCGTTAAATAACTCTTCCATATTGACACATCTAGAACAAAGTAAGCAAGATAGAAAAGTAAACAACAAACCGATGCACCACCATGAATAATGGTTCTGCCAAACCAATGTATTCTTGTGCCCAAAGAGAATGCAAAGAAAATGGAACCAAGACTAAAAAACATGGCCAGAAAACTCTCAACAGCCTGCAACACCATTCAAAATTTAATACGCAACAAGTTAACCACATAAAATAACTTTAATTTTTTATCGACGATTCATCCCGTATAAATTAACCTACATAAACAACGTTTACATAAATGTACCTTTTCCAAACCCTGCTCTAAGTAAGGAACCAAAAGCATGTATATAGCTGGGAGTAAAACAATCATTAAAAACCACTCAGGAGCCATATCTGTATCGTTTAATGCATGGGGGACTCTCGTTCCAGACAATGCCTGTAACAACGAAAATAAAACAAGGTCAAGACTGATTCTTCTACTAACAAGGTCAAGACTGGGAAGTCTTCTGGTACTACTAAGGAAGCAGGTATTGATGGATCTCGGGGGTCGGACTCTCGTATTGATATTGGTGAGGCGTCTAAGCCGCCGGAAACTGGGACTTCTTCTGCTGCCAAGCTTGTTAGTGATTCAATGGGAACAATGGATGTTGGTTCTACTCCATAGTGAGAAAATTGGTAAGCTTGAAAAGCTAATTATTGATGGAAAAGCTACTCTTGTGGATGATGATGGTCAACCTATTCCGTCTACCTCTTCTACTAAGAGTTAACCCTTTTTCTAAAGTGGGAGAGATTGAGGTGTCGATTCAAGATGAGGTTGTTGCTAACCCATTTGATGAGTCTGCTAATATTTTGGTGGTGGCCATGAGTTTGAAGATGAGTATGATGACTATGACTTCGATGACTATGCGAAACAGGTTCGTGATCTTCTAGGAAATTTGGATTCCTTTAATGCCATGTATGGCACAAAGTTTCAAGGTCCTAGGAAGTAATTTTATTTTGTTGTGTCATATGTTATCATTTGAGTAATGGTTTGTTTTCTTGTTTAGAGAATAGGAAGTATCTTGTTATGTAAGCTTTATGCCTATGTAACGGGCTGAGATATGGGATTTCACTCATATCCATTGTACTTAAACGTTTATTTGGTTAATACATTTACCAGGGTGCAGGATTACTCCCCTTTACCCAAAAAAAAAACGAAAATAAAACAATCTATAAAGATGGTGCTATGAAACTTTAATATGAAGCTTTATAAAAAGAATAATACTAATTACCATAATCAAATTGCCATACAGTAATATGTATAAGGTTATCACCATTAACTGCAAAATCACATAAATTGTTAGATGAGCAAATGTGCGATCTTAGAATAGTAACCTTAATTTACTGATATTGTGCATACCAAGGAAGAGAAGTAATATCCAACGGTTGTATAGTATAATGAAAGCATCCGGAAGAAATCAAACCGTTGACCAAGTCTGTATAAATCTCTACTAAGAACCTGCTCCCCGTTTCCTCCCGCCACTTTTCCTTCAAAAGTAGCAATTTGATTGAACCCAACATCTCGCCCCTTGCCCACCTTCAAAACAAAAAATGAATTACATAATAATCGAGCATATGTATGTATTGATGCCTGATGACTTAATTTAGAGCTTAATATAAACACAATGTGATTTTATTTCTGGAAAGTAAGGAGTTTTAAAGATATATAATACCTGGATGTATTCATGATGAGTGACACTTCCTTGACGCAAAGTTGAATTAAAACCTGTATTTCAAATTTTAATATGTAGACATATTACCAAGTAAAAACATATCAAAATCATCACAAACCTCCCATTTTCTTTTCTATTGCAATTTCTAGATTATTATATGATGATTTTGACACTTTCCGTATATATAAAAGAAAGAGAAAGGGATAGACTAGAAATGACACCGTTAATGATGCAGATTCAAGGTCGCGCATCGAAGTCTGGGGCTTAACTACGGCGTAACCCAAAGCCTTGATTACGCCGTGGATCTATGTTTAATTTTATGTTTTTGAGTCAGATGTCAAAGCTACGCCGTAGCTTGTAAACCCACTACGCCGTAGCTCGTGTCAAGTTTTAGTTTTCCATTCTGTTGTCCAACTACGCCGTAGCTTGATTCTCAACTACGCCGTAGTTATGAGTCGGGTCAGTTTTAGGTTTTTTATTTTAAGTCAGTTCTAGAATATTCTAGTTAACTTTCTACCCAAGTTTGGCTTCCCTATAAATATAGGGCTTGGGTTTATTGTTTTGTATTCAGTAATTCTGGAAATCATTAATAAACTTTGTGTTTTAAGAGTTTATTCCCGCAATGTGCGCCTTGGTTATCACCCTTGGATTAGGGTTTATCTAAATTCATTTTCGCGTCCTGCGTCTGACAGCAAAAGGATATTAAATGAGTGAAATTGAGATATGGATGAAATGTAATGAAATAGAGCCACTTGGAGGTTCCTTATGAAATGAGGCATGGAACGGAGCCACTACGAAAAAGTTTCGAGAGTTACGAAGGAAGCTTCGACCTCATATCGGTCATGGGTTGAGAACATGGATGGAACTCTATGCGATATAATCTTCTGTTATTCCTCTGTAGCTTAGTGGTATAATTAATTGGTCAACGTTTATATAGTCTTAACAATAAGATAGATAATAAGTTAAAGATAGAAAAAGAAAGACAATAACATATATAGTCTTAACAATGGATTCACTAAACTATATTGTTGAATCAACATTTATATGACTAAGTTTAAAAGATAAAAAAAAGATAAAGATGCTACAAGTTGATTGGAACTTAGGTTTTATAAATTAGTGATTCTATATATAATTTAGTATATTACTAGGACTCAAATCTGAATCGCAAAATTTGAAGATGGTGCTCTTATCGTTCGTCTTTTGTACCAATTTGTGATGCTAGGATTATTTCCCAGATTTCTCACATCAAAATATTTATCTTTAACAAAATGGAAGATTGATAAAAATACATTTGATGGTACAAACAACACAAGATGGAAAATATATTGCTCCTTTAGATAAAAACTATCTTGTAGAAGAGATCTTTGTTGTTGGTGTTGTCAGCTATGTACTCATGATTTTTGACTTACTGATTTTTATTTTTATTTTTATTTTTTTGTGTTTTTTTTTTTTGTCCTTTTTTCTGTAGTTTCAGTTTTACAATTTTATAACGAAAACATTATTAGAAAAGTTTTAAAAAAATAATAAAATAAAAAAAACAAAAGAGGGGGGTTGCCATTTGTTTTTTGGGGTATGGATGAATTGTCCCTAGGTAAAATTGAGGGTTGCACGTACTCGAAAAAAGCATATTTTCTAAGAAAAAAATTTTATTTCGTAACCTAAAATTGGTTATGATTGCGCCACACTCGATTTTCATGTAGGTCCGTCCTTATGTATCGTGCTACTAGGAAAGAAAAACTTATGTGGAAGTGCTTTTGATAAATATTTGAAGGCTCTACATCAACAAATGGCCAAAAGAAAAAAAATACAAAGTTCTATTGTTTACTCATATAATGTTATATGGTTTGTCATGACACTACAAGAAAAAGTGGCTTTAGTGACCAATTATTTTGTGACCACTCATGCTTTGGTCTCTATTATCATAGTTTAGTCACCAATATAATTGTGGTCACTGCATTTTCGTCATTGCCACATAATTAGTGACCGTTACAAATTGTGGTCACTAATTTGTCACAATGACAAGTATTAGTGGCGACAAATAATGGTCACATAGTCCCTAAAACCGTAAATCTAACATTTTTGAGTGAAACAACAAGTTACCAAAAGTGGTGGTCACTGTCGAAAAAGGTATTTTAAGTTTAAAGACAAAAAGTAGTGGTCAATGGGTTTCTAAGTTAGAGACCAATGTTGGTGGTCACTGATTTATAAAATATTGAGACAAAAATCAATGGTCACATAAACCCTAACTCCTAAACTTTAACCCTAACCCCTAAATTTTAAAGACCAAATATCAGTGGTCACTAGGTTTTCAAATTAGAGACTAAAGTTGGTGGTCACTGATTTATAAAATATTGAGACAAAAAACGGTGGTCACATAAACCCTAACCCCTAAATTTTAAAGACCAAATATTAGTGGTCACTAGGTTTTCAAATTAGAGACCAAAGTTGTGGTCACTGATTTATAAAATATTGAGACGAAAAACAGTGGTCACATAAACCTTAACCCCTAAACTTTAACCCTAACCCCTAAATTTTTTATGACCAAATACCAGTGGTCACTAGGTTTTCAAATTAGAGACCAAGGTTGGTGGTCACTGATTTATAAAATATTGAGACGAAAAACAGTGGTCACAAAAACCCTAACCCCTAAATTTTTTATGACCAAATACAGGTGGTCACTAGGTTTTCAAATTAGAGACCAAGGTTGGTGGCCACTGATTTATAAAATATTGAAACGAAAGACGGTGGACCCTAACCCCTAAACTTTAACCCTAACCCCTAAATTTTAAAGACCAAATATTAGTCGTCACTAGGTTTTCAAATTAGAGACCAAGGTTGGTGGTCACTAATTTATAAAATATTGAGACGAAAAACTGTGGTCATGTATCTTTAAATATCGGCAAGATGAATAATTAAAATGAAATATTACCAAAATTTCAAATAAAAAAAAAGGTACATTTAAACTTGTTCAATTTAAAAGCCAACTGAAAAACGACAATGCATCCATGTTATATACTAAAGTTATATATCTTTTCTAATATGATATAAATACACTGACAATTTAAGACATACTGATTTTTCGTAAAATTTTGTTATATTGTATACTTTTTTTCTTTTATCTAAATAACTTTAATAAAATTAAAATTGAAATTAATTACATTTAATTTAAATGAGTTAATAAGTGAAAATATTTTATAACTCTTACCTGGACTTTTTATAAAATTTCCTCACTTAAATAAAAAAAACCCATCACATTTATATCATTCACCACCCATCGTCTCCCATCTCTCCCATCTCTCCCGTCGTCTCCCACAACCCGCCACCGCCATCGTCTCCCACGCCCGCCACCGCCATCGTCTCCCACGCCTGCCACCGCCCACAACCGCGCCATCGTCTCCCACGTCTCCCACAACTGCTACCGATTTGAGGTATTAGTTTGTTCAAATTCAACTCAACCGTTAACAATCAGTTAGTTGTGTGTAGATTGGAAGTGTCGATCAAGTGTTTGACGAAATGCATATAAAACCTAAGCACATTTTTTAAACTTATTATTAGTTCAGTTAATCACAATTGATAGATTAAATTTTAGTGAAGCTTAGTGCACGTAATGTTATCGAATTTGTGTTTGTTTAATCGATTATTGCGTATGGTTATTATGTGTATTAGTTTGTGTTTTATGATATCGAATTTGTGTATTGTTCATATTTCAAGTATATTAGTTAGTTTGAATTTAGGTTAAGCTAATTAGTGCATAAGTTATCTTTCAAGTATATTAGTTAGTTTGAATTTAGGTTAAGCTAATTAGTGCATAAGTTATTTGTAAATGATTGTGTATGAATGTTGATCATGATAGTTACGAGTTTGTGTTTCTCGATATCAATTTATTAAGCTCTATGTGTATATTAGTTTGAATTTAAGAAGTTTAGTGCACATATGATTATCGAACTTTCATTTGCTAACTAGTACTTTAGATATCAGCTTGAGTATTGGTCTTAAATTTCAATATCAACAACTTGGGCTCACATATGTTTTGGTTACGTATAGCTTGGTTATGGCTCTGTTTGTTCTAATTATGCATTATTATTGTTTTGCATCAACTTTGGTCCTTATGTTTTAGACTTGGCTGGTTCCATTGCATCTAATGCCGGTTTCTGCATAGGCATTCTGATCCATCTAAATATCTAATTATGCTATGATTCCTCGTGTTTTGATCTCGTTTCTTTATATTATAGTGATGACATGGCATAAAGTAGCTGTTTGCTTCAATTATTTGATGATACCCTGCATATATATACGGTTATAGCCGCCCACTGCCGGAGTAAACAAATCTTCATCATCATCTTCTCAGGTTTTAGGTTAGGTCTAAATGCCATTTCAAAAAGCACATTTTGCTATTTGAAAATTACGCATAAAAAAAGAAGCAATTTCAAACACTCTTTGAATATGGTATGTGAGCTGACTTGTGAAAAATTGAATAAATTGTTCGTTGTAAGGTGTATAGCGTAGACGTTTATTGTGTGGTGTATAGGCGATACCAGCAGGCAGTGTCAGTTTAGTGAACTACCTGACAGTAACAAAATAAGCCAAGTGTGGATTTCCTCAAGAAAATGTATAGGCGATACCAGCAGGCAGTGTCAGTTTAAGTGACTTGATTAAAGTTCTTCTGAGACGGGTTATGAGAAGTGGTGGATATATTAACATAATAATAGATGACAATTGCGCCTCCCACTAATTCTTAAAGAATTCAGGCAATATAGGTTTTGAACATAGTGTATGCCTGGAGAGGTGGTAGCAATTTATTAAAGGTCATATCAGATTTGCAAGTTATATGCTCTGTAGTTGGCTGTATAATGTGATTGTTAAGTAGTATTGTTTTAATTGAGTTTTTAAAGTTCTTTTCACATCGACTGAGTTATTATACTACATTGACAGCATGCAAGAGAAGATTTTACAGAATTGAGACAAGAAGCCATTGATCTTCAGGAGTACTCTAATGCAAAACTTGATCGAGTAACACGATATCCTGCATATATATACGGTTATAGACGCCCACTGCCGGAGTAAACAAATCTTCATCATCATCTTCTCAGGTATAACTCCTCTTCATTAACGTTAATCATATAACAATACTGTTGTTTATACTTTACATTAAGTCATTCAAATCTGTTTCAGTAAGTAGTATTTGGTGTTTAGATATAATATGAAGATATGTGAACAATGTTACTATGGGTGAAAATGGTACAAATATTTGAGCTGTTTGGTTTGTAGTTAATGGTTCATGTTTGACTAACAAATGTGGGTTATAAGTTTTTTAAAATTTTGTTTTATACTACTTTTTTTTTGTTATTGTAGTTTTGAACATGAATTTTTATATAATGTTTTATGAAGATTTGATGGTTTTTCTGTGAGTAGTGTCCCGGATCTATTAGATAAATGATATTCCACACATCTATTAGGCATATATTCGTATACTAAAAGCCGTTGGATTCCTTTTTCATGATCTTCCGCACAATATCCAACTAACTTAACAAGATTTGGATGTTGAACGATTCCAAGCATATTCACCTCAGTCACCCACTCCTTGTGCCCCTGATTAATCACAAAACCGTAATTGAATAAAACCAATCGCATATAAATGTGATCCAAACTTTGTACAAAAGCCGATAAATAAACCTGAAATCCTCTCGTGCCGAGTTGCTTGACAGCCACTTTGAGATCTGTTGCTGCATCTCTCTGACTCTTAATGGTTCCAGTATAGACAGGACCGAACCCACCCTCACCAAGCTTTGAAGTCAGGCTAAAGTTGTTGGTAGCAGACTTGAGCTCATACAGTCTGAACTCTTTAAGATTACCTGACCTGCTTGAAAAACTAGGATACTTCAACTTTCGAAATCTTTTTTTTGGGACATGGACACTTTTGGACTCAGACTCGGGTCCGGATGTGGTATTATCTGTAGATCCAGAATTAAAGGAATAGATTGTACTTAATTGTGCTGGACTTGTGGGCGGTTCATCCATGTTTACACTTTTAGACAACTGAAAGCACTTCATAGTGTCTTAAGATTTATTTCTCGGCTGCAAAAGTTAGAATCAACATAGAAATTAAACTTTATTATGTCTGACTTGATCTATTGTTTAATGAAAGATTGACCTATTAGTAATAAAAGCTTGTTATTCTGTTAATAAGAGGAAATGGAGCAAACTCTAAAGCATCAATCAGCTTAACCGATATATTTTTATGATTTGTAGTGTGCAAATAGGTTTATTTGCTATTACTCTCAGAAGATGAAAACCACTGATAGAACTCGCAATATGATAATGGAGCATGTTTAGGTTTATAGAGGTGGTTACATTAATGATGAGAGTTCTTACATACGTATATTCGTGTTTTAATATGATAATGGAGCATGTAGATTCTGATCATGGTATATTTTTTTTTCATATAGTTTTCAGAATGAATGCCAAACAAGTTCTTGAACAGAAACGACGTTCTTCTGACATACAAGTTAAAACTAATGCTCTTTCCAAGCCTTCTGGTCATAATCGCAACGTTTATCAGGTACCTTTCATGTGTTTGTTTATTACATCTCTTGCTGGTACAATTCTTGTTTTGTTTTTTGATTAACATGTGGGCTTTTAATGCTAATTAAACACGTAGATGGCTGGTCCCGGAAAAGGAGTCATAAAAAGGGTTGCTTTTCAGAATTCAAGCAGTAGCCAAGAAGTTTCAAAACCCTTTCACTCAAGTAAAAGTCAAATGGTACCACAAAAGTACAAGCTAAGTAGCAGTCATGAAACTAAAGGCTTGGCAACTGCATGCAGTGGTGTTATTTGATTACTGGATATTAGTCATAATATATAGCTCCCATAGTTTGCGTTAGTGCAGTAGATGTGGTAATAACAAAGAGTTGTTAGCGTCACTTTTCTGGGGTGAAAATTAAAATTAGGAGTAGATCTGTTACTTGCAACTAGATTAGATCTTCATTAGAATGGGCGGCCATGAGAAATATTTTTACTTGCATTCACTAATAAATTGATATTATATACAGAAAAAGTTATGAAGTGAAGAAGCTGCTGGTTCGGGTACACCAGTGGAAATATGTTTGAAAGTCTGAAACATGTTCCGGACATCTTAGAGGACGTTCACTCCAAAGAAAGAGATTCAGCGGTGGAAAATTTAAGGACAACTGTGGAACTTGAAAAGAAGAAATCCAGCGGCTTTAGAGGAAGAGGTGCGAGTACTTAAAGAGGAGCAAGTCAAACATCAAAAGGAGCAAGCTAGTTTTAAAGTGGAGCAAGACGAAATGAAAAAGAAAATGGGATTGATGATGCAAGAGATAAAGCGTTTGTCGGGATTGGTATCTCAAAATTCGTAAGTTAACATCATATACTTTACTTTGCCAATCATTTTCATTGCATGTTTTCCTTTACGAGCATAGGTCTGTTTTTTTTTTTTTTTACTATATAGACTTTGAACAGATAAGCTTCTTGCAACCGGAAGTTAGGACACGATATATATAGGTGGAGTAAGGAAGGAAAGAGAGGCTAGCAATAACGTATGCTAATAAACATAAGAGACATGTAACAGGTGTTTTGAATTTCCATCCAACCAAATACTTTTGCTTGCATTGGTCTGCAGATTACCTATGTGTGCTATGTGATTCCAAAATCGAGAATGTAGGACCTTAGTTATGACAAAAAGTGTAAACCTTTAAAAGGGAGTTAGTAATGCTTGATTCAATGGCATGCACCTCTTTCCTATACTAGTGATGCTAAACTCTCTTAGGGGAGTGATCATGTACCAGAAGAGAGTATCATTTTGATGTTGAGGAAGTTGGGCTTTCTATATTAGGCTTTAGAATTGATTGTAGGCATTCCGATGGGCAACGGTACCACTAAGTGCTGTTTCTGTTTTCACATTGTAACTCTATTTTAAGATCAATTTTAGATGTTGTTATTGATATTTTAAGCTTTTATAAACTTCCATATAGCTTTTCAAGTGCTTAAAACTTATCTACTCAGAATCTACTCTAAATACTCAAATTGGTCAAACAAAGTTAATTCTGCAGAAATTGTTCTGAATTGCTGAATCTGATGGTGAAATGGGTTGAGTTTGGATCTGAGTTAGGTTGATATCAGGTTTAATTGGTAGTACTCTGATCTCAGTAGCTAACCATAGTGGTTGGACCTTTGTAAGTGCCATTCTCTTGTTGAAAGTTATATCAGTAGTTTAGTTTCGGTTATTATAATTTGATTGTGTTTTAATCAGTGTAGAATTTCTTTAAAATAGTTGTTAATAGTTTTGTTTTAATATCTGAATTTTGATTTGAGCATAATCTGTTTCTTTAAACTTAGTCTGCACAATTTAGGAAGAGTATTTAGTGTTGTTAGTTATTGATTTCTTGCATCATCTAGTTGTTAGAATCTTATTCAAGCATGATCATGGTTTAGATAGTAGTTAGATCAGTAATTGGTAGTGGTCAATTTGCATATTAGCATCTTAAGTAGTGTTTGGGATAAGGGATTAAACTGAGCTTATGGCATGATAAGTGGTTAAGTTCTGTTGATATATGGTCATTGAGATTATTTGAACTTAATTTTGTCATTAGATTGCAGTCATATACACTAATGGTCAATATAACTTTAAAACTGATCTTATGATTAAACTGATCTTATTGGAAGATGGGCTAATGGGCTAGTATTTGAGGTTTTAGGCCTCGTGTTTTTGGCCATACTATAAGAGGCTAAGACGATGTTATAACTGATTTATTTATTTCGAAATATTGGAAAAGCTAGATTTACCTATATGTCAAACTGTCAATACGACCAGCTTGCTTTTTTTGCTGCTAACAAAGGTTGGTATAACTGGATAACCAAATGTGATTCACAATATGCAATCACACTTGCTAAAACTGAAACGTCCCACCTTGGGCGTGGTCGGTTCTTATTATGGATATTTGTCATTGGACATTACATATGAAATCACAACTTTTGTGGACACCTAGCGAGTGCAACCATGCGTCGCACTATGTTGGGAAAGTTTCATTTGATTTGTCTATTAGTTTCGCTTGAGACAAATTATTATATTGAAATTAACTATTGTGAGAAGTGATGCTATTTAATACAGTAAGATTTAGCTTTAGCTTTTATTCAGATGAATAAATGCCAATACGTACGAACAAGCCAACATTGAAACAATAGCATAAGACACGGAAATCTCAGTAATGAGACTGGAAATCTCATATAATGCACATGCTTTTTTTTTGACTTTCCTGCAACTATGTTAGTTCAGATCATTATTATTTTCTCTGACTCAAAGTTTATCGCATTTGTAGGGTGACTAAAAGTTCGGTTGGATGCAAGGGCGAGTAGGATGCAAACTGTTTGGTACAAAGTTGGATACAAGGGTCGTTTGGCTCCAAGTATTTTTCAATTGTCATTATTGAAGGTGGATATGATTCAAGACACGATGTTAAACACTTGAACGTTACATTTTTCTCTTTTGTGGTTATTTTTATTTCCTTTGATTAGCGAGATACAAAAAATTATATGTTAAAAGAATCTTTATGTTATGCAATCATAAGTGATATTTGATATCTTTGTTGTTAAAAGTCTTAGGTTTCAATTTTAATGCAGGTATATATTTTGTGAAATTGGTAAATCGTTTTGTAAATATGTTTGAATAAGTGACCACCTTTTTGCTTTTAAGAGTGACCACCAGTTGGTCTCTAAATTATATACGAAGTGACCACACGCAAGGTCACTGATGGGTGTTAACAGTGAGTTAACGGGTCCGTTATCTTTAATAAATCAGTGACCACTTTCATGACCATCATTATCGGTCACTATCTTTCAATTCAGTGACCACCTTCACCCTTAGTGACGAAAATTAGTGACCGAATATATCGTCACAAATATAGTGACCACTGTATTATGGTCATTGATTAGAGACGGATTTTTTTTGGTCTCTAATAAAAATAGTGACGGAGCTATTGTGACGAAAAGTGACCACCCAGGATTCGGTCACTAAACAGTGTTAGTGACGAATTTTATACTGATAGTGACCATATGCCTTTTGTCACTAAATCTAGTTTTTCTTGTAGTGTGATGTTATAATTTGTTATTCAGATGTTCTTTTATAGTAATTTTATCTTTTTGTTTTACCTTCAATTTTGTAATTTTGGGAATTCATGTAACAGTTGGTGCTATACCTCATGAAAACTTGAATAGTCTCCACATGTATTATCTTCAAATTAACTTACCTTTTACTTTTAACTACTTAACAGTGTAATAAAGAAGGGGAAAAAATGATTTTAAATATAAATAATATTACATGTTATCATGGTTTTTAAAATCATGATTCTGATAATAAAATTTTATGATATTTCGAAGCAACACAATCTTAATCTTACGAAAGATTTTGCAAACGTAAAATCTTACAAAATCTCAATCTTACCATAGGATATTAAGATGAAACCTGATCCGACTTTTCTTGAACCACATGCTAATATTCTTAAACTTTGCATAATCATAATTTGAGATGACATTTTCATGAAATAGTCATATAATTATGTGTTGATATATAATAATCTTTAGATTTGTGTAATATTACAAGGAATATTGTGAAAATGATACCATAGTAGGATTTTAACGATCTCGATTTTACAAAGAAGAAAATAATCTTGAGTAAGAATCCCATCTTGAAAAGCTTGAATGTTATGTATGCTTCTTTTTTCCCTATTAAATATACTAAAATGTCTAAACCTTTTAATGTTTGTTAAGAACAGGAAATTAAAATAGAAAGTTCAGTCATTCAGTAAGAAAAAAAGAGTTTGATAAGATAAACAATTTTTTTTCTTTTTTTTCTTTTTGCCATGTTAAATACAGTTTGAAATAATTATCTCAAATTGTATATATATGAGAACGATAGTTCAAGAGTTGAGTGAAAGTTTTAGTTAATAAGAAGTTGACGTGTCTTATTTGAGGAGGTGTCTGTTTGATCTTTGGAATTTGATCAGTTTTTTTTTATTTAGTACTTATAAAGTTTTTCTCCCCCTCATCTCCTATAAATAAAGGTGAAGGGGAGCCTCAAATACTCAATTGTATCATTCTTTCTAGCTCGATAAATTAAAAAATTTGAAGGTCCACTTTCACTCGATCTGGAAGAGACTTGTCAGGTTAAAGCGCCTGTCATTCCTGTTCCTTAGCCGATCGATTAGGCTTCTTTGAAAGAGGTTTTCGATTGAACTTGTCTCATCTAAGATGATTGTGTTTCGCTCTAGATAACCGGTATGTTGTGTTTATACTATAAAGGGATATAACTGTCTGTATTAAACGATGATATTGTAATCACGTTTCTCTCATTGCATAGTGCATATTTGTATAAGATCTAAAAAATTTAGACAAAAGCATTTTAACCCGTCCTATGTCAACCTCCAAAAACATATTCATTTTGACCCAAACTGTTTTAAATCTCGAGTATTTGGAGAACAAAGTAAGTAAAAAAATACCTGCGTAAATATCTTCACTAATGTTTATCCCACGAGATGCTTTGCTGATACCACCCCGTGTTATGTGGAACACTCTATCAAAGACATCGGGATGGCCATAGTGCATGCGAACCCTAGTCATATTTAAGTGAAAACATGATGACGTTAATCACATATAGACATTGCTTCGATATTAGAAGTTAGTAAAATAATTTTAAACGTACTTTAAAGGGTTAGCGATGACACGCTGCCCAAGAGTTACAAAGGCGGTTTCTTGATTGGACATGAATGATGCTAAAGAAGAGGCACTGCGAAATTGCTCAAAATTTGAAACTGGCTCTGCAAATGGTACGTGTAATATTAACAATAAAAAATAAAACTACTTAGGGTAGGTTATACCTTCCAGTAAATATGTGCTCCCTTATTCCAAGAATGGTAGGAGGACGGATAACATGTTTCCTATGAAATTCTTCAAGAAGGTTTCTCATCTTTAAAGTTTCCTCGAAATAATTGTCCTGAGAAAAAAGCGGAAACAAGCTAAATTTAAGTACTTGAACACAAATCATTGACCTCAAAATTTCATTAAAAAGTAGATGGTCAGAATTTCAATCGAAGTGCGCATACCTGATTCATGTCAATGGTTTGGATAGCATTTCCACGAGTAAATACAATTGCATGATTTTGATTTTCAGGTTTTCCCTCACCAAGTATTGGATTCCCAGGCAATTTAATAGAATAAACTTCCTGCATAATATCAAATTAATTCTGACTTAAGTAAATATAATAAAGACAAAGCCCTTGCATAAATTAATAAATAAAACACCATTAATTTTAATTATTAAAGAAAAAGGGTCTGCCTAGAGAAACAATGTAAATTTAAAACACAAGAAAAATAGCAACCATGTCCTTTCCATTCTTATCAGCCTTCACAAGCTTAGAATAGAACTCCTTGTTGACTTCATCAATAAAAGCAACTCGAAGTCCTTCATTTCTAAGAAAAGGAAAACCAGCAATTAACATAATTGTAAATTATCTATAAATAAGTTTAAAGTACAACATTAACTTAAACATACATAACTCACTTTTTCGATAAAAATGCAATATCAGCAGCCATATCTTTGCCCTTTCTTTTCTGTTCCCCGTATATTTGGCATGAGACAACATATGTAAATTTAAGGTCAACATGAGCTTTTGCGTTATCTAAACATTGAGATCCTGCATACCCAACCAATAATATTAGAACAAAAAGTAAAACACGAATGGTAAAAGTACAAATATTTTGGAAATTTCCAAAATACTTTTAATAAAAATGTACAACGTATCAAAAAATTCTACTTGATATCAAAACTAAAATTGATTTATATATAAACCACGCGGATTTGACTTATGTTAAACTATCAAATTAAACTACTTAAATAATAACAATGAAAAAATTGATCGTATTTTCAAACCCAAACAAATATAGTTGAAATACTATTATTAGTTGTAGTCATTGCCCGAACCCGATATGCGTTTGATAATATGCGTACACGACTTAATAGTTTTAAATACGACTAAACTTAAATTAGATTGATTGTAATGCCTAAAATCCGAATATGCACGGGATAATAAATTTCAAACACCGAACAAATATAGTTATAGTATAATTATTAATTTTACTTTTAATCTAAACCTCTGCGTGCACGGGCATTGAAACTAGTGATATGTAAAATAAGGCAATTATTTTTCTTAAAAGGGATATTATAATCGAGTGTTTGGTTTGAGGATATGAATATGAAGAATCGACTTTTATTCAATTCTAGTTGTTTGGTTAATGGGTTTTGTATTTATGAATGGATATGAAACCCTTAAGACTAGGCTTTCTCAAAACCCACCTAAAGCAATGGTTTTACTCTTGTGTGAGCATTTAGTACGTATAACCACAAGGACCATGTGTGCAATTACCTCTTAAAAATTAAAAACTGTAAGAGAGTATTGATTCAGTGATAAACTTAAATCGATCCTATGGAAGTGGTACAACTGTAAATTTATTATAGAACAGTATAAGTGTCTAAATTTAATATAGTCATTATTGATCAAATCAATTTATAATAGCTGATTAGCTAGCAGAAGCATATATCTATTTTGTGGAAATTTTTTATTTGAAGCTCACCGGAATAAGTTTCTAAGAGATGAATCTAAAACGTTTGTCATTTAGTGATCAAATCCTATGGAAGTCACTAGAGTTGAAGGTAAAAAGAGTGTTGCTGATTAAAACCGATACGTAATGATGTGAACGTTAAAATGTACAGTAATTATTTTGTGGAAAAAGATGAAGCTCTTACTGATAATTTCTTTTAACGCATCCCACATTTGTTCAGCTGTCTCACTATCTTTAAGGGAATCATACATTGATTCACTTAATGAAGCACTGATCCATTCCATGACTTGTTTATCCAACTCTTTCCATTGCTCAGAATATATCCTCACAAGTTCCTCTTGATTCTCCTCTTTAGGACCAGGGTCTTCAAATTTACCAATAATGAAACAAAACATTCTTTTTGCTTGCAGAAAGTTCTCCATTTGTGACACCCAATCGCGATACTGGTCTTTGTTAAGCAAGTTGATGGACACATGGTCTGTTAAATTCACAGATGATATAATATCTGCATGACCATGACAATAGTATTAGGAACTTCGGGTGAAACTCTGTCTGTTATATAACCGCATGGACGATCTGTATAAGTAACCCTGGAAGTCGTTAGAGCTAAAGGTAAAGAGAAACTCTAGCAAATATTTATAAATATATACAGATCGAGAATACTATATGTGTAACCGATCAAATCAAAATTTTATACGCAGTATAGTATAACTAACTGATTAAAATCCATACGCAATACGGTGAACCTTTCATGCATATATATTGTAGATAGAATTTGATGCTTTTACCAATACAGAAATAAGTTCAAAACATGTACCATATGTCTTTTGATGTCTTAGACTCTTTAACTACTTCCTTCAGTGTATCATCTAGTGAAAAACATTTCTAATGAGTTGTTTCATTTGTGGAAAAATCCGAAACTTTTACCTGTACTGAAAAACATTTCTAACGTCTCCCACAATTCTTTTGCTGTTTTCATCTCTTTAACCATATTCTTCAGTATATCATTTAGTGAAGCCATGATCCAATCCATTACTATTTTATCCAACTTTTTCCATTTTTGAGAATAATTACACACATCTTCGTCTTGACTCTCCCCTTTAGGATCAGGGTCTCTTAATGAACCATCAACGAAACCTGTCATATTTTCTGACTCCAACATTCCCATCATCTGCTCCCTCCAGGGATTGTAATTTTCTTTGTCACACAACATGATACCGGAGGTCTGCACTAAAAGCTCTCCGCGAGAACTCCGCTCCTCGAGTGTGCTTAACGTAGCTCGGGTATCTGAATGATCATGATAATATAACCATGAATCTGAAAAATCTGAGAATATATCAAAAATATGTATTGCAAGAAAGATATACCTTCGTCCATGGATACATTCGGCACAGGAGAAGTGCTCGGTAGACCATCCACACCTAGAATAGTGCATGTATAATTTATGTATTTGACATTTTGAACAAAATGATCACGATAACTGACAACCATATATAGCTGTAAGGTTAGCGGGCCAACCTAAACCAACAGCAATCAACATTTCCCTATAAGCTTGAAGTAATAGTGCTTTTTGGTAGTACATGGTTCCTCTCACTGAATAAGGTTGAGCATAAAGTTTAAAATTGTACAACGCTAAGTACATACAATAATATATCGGTCTATACACCAAATGAAAAAAAAAAAAAAATACATACCAGTTCTTGCTAATGTTTGTCCACGATATGATGCCCATAAACGATATTCATATCTCTCTTTGTCGTCATCAGTATATCTTGAATCTATTCGCTCACAATAGTTAGTCCACTCATCTGCAAAAATCCAAATGGTATAGTTTACTCATACCCATTAGTTTGACTAGAGATGATAAATAGCTTGGGCTAACCCAGAAACACTTTATATTATTTTATTTTATATAAGTAGGATTGCTGCTATTATGATAGTAAATTTTAAAAAACAAATTAATTGAGGCATGAAATGATCAGTATTGGGTTAATCTCAGTCTGTTGTAAAGCAGTTACAATATAGTTAGAAAGTTAGTTACAGAACAGTTATTTAGCAGTTATATTGGAAGGGTCATGACTGTTGGATCATTCGAACCAACACAACTATTTCTTGTACAAATTCGACATGTATATATAGTTAGCAATTGTATTCGAACAGATTTGATGACAGATTTATAATACTTATTATTCCAAGTAAAGATTAAATCATTTCTTTATGTCTTGGTATATTTTGACCATGTTATACACCATAGATCCAACGTTAAAGGCCAACAATTGGTATCAGGTTTGGTAATTTTTAACCAAATCATCATATACCAAGGTCTTTCTACACCTTGTCCTTGAATCGATACACTCACTGTGTCTCGGTAAATTTTTTTGCAAAACCAGTCAGACCACAATAATCATAAATCATTTTTATTGTGTTTTTTCATCAAGAGAATCCATCTTTCATCACCAAGGTATTAATCACAAAAGTGATTACTTTACCGACATAAAAAGGTTCCTCTTTATCTTTTTAAAAAAAAAAAAAAAAAAAAAGAGCCCAAGGGATCAAGATTGTACATGGTTAAGCACAACCGGTATCTAATCGATTTAAAAACAAAGAAAACTCATATACCAAATTCGATATAACACAAAGTCATCAAGGAAAATACAAGGAACAAACACACGTGTTCTTTCGTAGAATCAAACCAAGCACCCGTAATTGAATCACCTCTTGATTCAAATTGATACACGGCAGTAGAATCCCACCAGGTGAACGAAAGCACATTTTCGCATCAAAGGGATCACGGGCGTTCGAGAAAAGAACACATCAACTGTGGAGAAGAAGAGGGTTAACCAAAGCCAAAACACTCGGCGGTCAACCATCAAATGAGCAGTTTTTTGGTCTCAACAAAAGAGAGACGAATATTATCTCTTCTGAGATACACAAGAGATAAACAAAGAGAGGCGCAACTAAAGTGCCAGGGCAACACACCGATCCAACAAAAAGGGCACCGGGTTTATTATAACCCCCCAGGTCCCAAATTTGCAAAACCACCCTTCAACTTTTATTTTTTCATATATTGTATATTATTTTTTATTGATATATATTGCATAGTTTTATTTTAGATAAGTTACTTCTTTTTAATTTAGTATCTTGTCAAGGTTTAGAAAATATAATAACCTAGTGATTACACTGCTTATTATTTTGTTAGGAATAATTTTTAAGGAGTAACGAGTGTGGGAACCCGCGCGATGCAGCGGGATTGGCTTCAAAGGACTTACTTTGTAGCGACACTTAAACCTTAGGGACTAATTTTGGCAAGTTGCTATAGTTAGCAATTAATTCTACAGGACTTACTTTGCAACGTCGTTTAAACCTTAGGGACTATTTTTGCCAGATTGCTATAGATAGCAATTAATGTTGTAGGACTTATTTTGCAGCGCCACTTAAACATCAGGGACTATTTCTGCCAACTTGGGAAAGTTTGCAATTGATGTTTGCTACAGGACTTACCTTGCAACGCCCCTTAAACCTTAGGGACTGTTTTTGCCAAGTTGTGAAACTATGCATTTAATGTTTGGACTTACTTTGCAGCGCCACTTAAACCTCGGGGACTGTTTATGCCAACTTGGGAAACTTTGCATTTAATGTTTGGCTTGTGAGAGGAGCATGGAATGATCTTTAGTATATATAGTAATTAACCTTAGGTTATTCGTTATAGAATATATAATCTCCGAGGATAGTTTTTGGATTAAAACTAGTCCTAAAAAGTTTTGATAGCCTATAAGATACAAAACAATAAGACCGCGCTAGATATAGAAATTTTAACGCACCTTGTGTTAGAAATTTAGAAGATTTTGGTCAATATCCTAGAGATATGACGAAAGAAGGTGGAGATAACGGAAAGAAGGAAGTTAGTACAACTAATACTACACCTCAATTCCAATGCCCAATGTTAAAACCCGTGAATTACTCATTATCGGCAATTCGAATGCCAATCATTCTCGAAGCAAATGATTTATGGGAAAAAATAGAGTCGTTAGATACGACTCAACCCGATAAGAAAAAGGATAAAACTGCTATTGCATACCTTTACCAAGCCTTACCCGAAGATCAATTGCTTCAAACAACAAAGCACAAAACCGCGAAAGCCATATGGGATGCTTTGAAAATTAGACACATAGGCGAAGAGAGAGTTCAACAAGCAAGACTACAAACACTCAAATCTGATTTTGAGTTGTTACACATGAAGGAAGACGAATCAATCGACACATTTACAGGAAAACTCACAACTCTTGTAAACAAAGCCGCTAGTCTAGGACACACAATAGAAGATCAAACCTTACTAAGGAAACTACTAAATGTTGTACCTAATAGGTATCTGTAAATAGTTGCATCTATAGAACAATATTCTGACGTAAGTACAATGACAATGGAAGAAGCAGTAGGGAGTCTTAAAACTTATGAAGAAAGAATTAAGTTTAAGAAAGGAAAACAAGTGGACAATCAAGAGAAATCGATGTTCACATGACATGAAGGTAGAGGAAAGAATTTTAAAGGACGTGGAAGTGGAAAATATAAATTTTCACAAGATAAAAACCACGAAAAATTTAAGGGAGAAAAAAGAGATGGAGAAACATCTCAGAACAACTTCAAGAGATCAAATTTTGATCTTAGCAAAGTAAAATGTTACAAATGTACTAAGATGGGGCATTATGCAACTAAGTGTCACTCAAAGACAAATTATAGTATGCAATCTAATCTTGTCGAGGAGGACTTAGAACCAACCTTATTAATGGCAATATTGGAAGACCCGCATGTAACAGAACTTGAAGATCAAAATGTCTCACTACACGAAGAAAATGTAGGATATAAAGAGACAAATATTGATAGTCTATGGTATTTGGACAATGGAGCTAGCAACCATATGACTGGAGTGAGAGAACACTTCAAGGAGCTAGATGAGAAGGTTAGCGGAAAAGTGAGATTTGGAGATGGATCACACATAGAGATCAAAGGAAAATGTTCAATTTTAATAGAATGTGATGACGAGAAGCAAAGAATTATATCACACGTATATTACATTCCAAGCTTGAAAAGCAACTTATTGAGCCTTGGACAATTCACCGAAATTGGTTGTAAAGTAGTAATGGAAAACAATGAATTACTATTTTATGACATGGACAACAAAATCTTTATGAAAAGTTACAAGACAAATAAACCGTATATATAAAGTAAGTCTAAGGATAGGCACACCTATTTGCTTATTAGCAAACTTAAAGAATAACACTTGGTTATGGCACGCAAGACTAGGACATTTCAACTTTGAATCTCTAAAATCTATGGCTCAAAGGGAGTTAGTTCAAGGAATACATGCCATTAAACATACAACACAAATCTGTGATGTTTGTTTAGTTGGTAAACATAGTAGAGCGCCATTTCCAAACAAAGCAAAAACTAGATCAACATCACCTTTAGATTTAGTATATGGAGATTTATGTGGACCAATCACACCACCGACGCCATTTGAAAAGAAATACATATCTTTTTAGTAGATGATTACTCAAGATATATGTGGGCGTATTTCCTAGATACGAAAGATCAAGTATTTGATACTTTCAAGGAATACAAGAATACGATAGAAAAGGAGTTAAGGACAACATTAAAAATGTTAAGAACTGATCGTGGTGGAGAATTCACATCAAATGAATTCACACAATATTGCAAAGAAAATGGCATAGCACGACAACTTACCGCTCCTTACTCACCACAACAAAATGGAGTAGTTGAACGAAGAAATAGGACAATTATGTCTACAACAAGATGTATGATGAAAGCAACTAATATGCCACAAAACTTTTGGGCGGAAAGTTATTAGACATGCTATATACATCTTAAATAGTGTTCCTACAAAGGCACTAGAAGACATTACTCCATATGAAGCAATTAAGCGAAGAAAGCCAAACTTAGAGAATCTAAGAGTTTTCGGTGCATAGCATATCTGAAGGTACCATCACAACGCCTAACAAAGCTTGGATGATAGAAGCAATAGAATGGTATACTTAGGAAGCGAACAAGGATCAAAAGCTTATCGACTATTTGATCCAATAAAACAAAAGACATGTGTTAGTAGAGATGTGAAGTTTAAGGAGGATGAAACATGGGATTGGGAGGATTACATGAGTGAACACACTAATGATGAACCTGAATGGACTGACTTCAAAATAGAAAATCTTGAAGCCATAAATGAACATCATGATCAAGAAATCCAACCAAATGAGAAGATAACGATTTCTATAACAATGATGATGATGAACATACAACATCAACAACAAGCTCACCCTCACATTCAAAAACACTTCACACACCATCAACAATTTCATCACAAGTAAATCCTCAAATTACACCAATTAACTCAGTACAATCAACCTATCATAGTGATAGTGGTTCCAACTCAACCAAAAATTCACATTCATCCTATGATCATACACCGTTGAGAGGTTTTAAAACATTAAATGACTTATACGAGAACACCGAGGAATTAGTACTTGATGAAGATGAACCCAAGAAGAATTATAAGGAAGCATCAAACGATCAAAAATGGATTAAAGCAATGAAGGTCGAGTTAAATTCCATCAATAGGAATCACACATGGGAACTAACCACTCTACCCAAAGGACATAAAGCAATTGGCTTAAAATGGGTATTCAAGACCAAAAAAGATGCTAATGAAAATATAGTCAAGCATAAAGCAAGACTAGTAGCAAAAGGCTACATACAAGAGCATGGCTAGATTTTGAAGAAGTATTCATACCTGTAGCAAGGATGGAAACTATCAGATTATTACTCGCCATAGCTGCTAACAACAAATCGGAAGTACATCATCTTGACATAAAATCTGCATTTCTACATAGAGATTTAAAAGAAGAAGTATAGGTTACATAACCCGAAGGATTTATAAAAAGAGAGAATTCTGGAAAAGTCTATAGACTTATAGAAGCTCTATACGGACTAAGACAAGCACCACGTGCATGGAACATAAAACTAGATAACACTTTGAAGTCATTAGATTTCAAGAAATGTCCACTAGAACAAGCGATCTACACGTAGACATCAAAAGACTCAATTCTACTAATAGGAGTCTATGTAGATGATCTAATCATCAACGGTACACCAAAGAAGGAGATCGACAAGTTTAAAGCTCAAATGGAAGATAAATTTGAAATGAGTGACCTAGGATTACTAGATTAATATCTAGGATAAAAGTCACACAAACCGGAGGTGACATATCAATAAAGTAATCCGCCTCACGCAAGCAAGATCCTAAAGGAAGTTGGAATGACAGATCGCAATGAAACTCTAATACCTATGGATCCGAGAACAAGACCGACAAAGAACATCAAGAAACAATGGTCAACTCAACTGAATATAAAAGCTTAATTGAATGTTTAAGATATCTGCTTCACACAAGACCTGACTTAAGCTATCCTATTGGATTACTTAGTCGTTTTATGCAAGAACCAAAAGAGCAACACATGAAGGCCATAAGGCAAGTTAATGGAACAAAGAACTATGGTATTACTTACAAGCATAATGGAGGAAACAAGATACAAGGTTTCAGCGACAGTAGGTATGGAGTTAACACTCAAGAAGGAAAAGAAACTACTGGAATACTATTCTATTATGGTGAATCCCCAATTAGCTGGAGCACACAAAAGCAAGACACTGTAGCATTATCATCATGCGAATCTGAATTTATTACAGCAACTGCAGCAGCAACACAAGCATTATGGTTGAAAAGACTACTAAGCAGGCTTGCACACTCAAAGGAAGAAAAGGTAACTATTATGGTTGATAACAAATCAGCTATAGAGCTAATGAAGAACCCCGTATTCCATGGATGTAGTAAACACATTGATACGAAGTACCACTTCATAAGAGAATGCGTTGAAAGAGAAGCCTTACAAGTTGAATTCATAAGTGGAGATTATCAAAAGGCTGACATACTCACAAATGCACTACCGAAGATCAAGTTTCTAACAATGAGTCAACTTATTGGAGTTAAAGATCTAGGACAAAGCGATTATGATTAAGGGGGTGAATATTAGGTTAATCCCAATCTGCTGTAAAGCAGTTACAATATAGTTAGAAAGTTAGTTACAAAATGGTTATTTAGCAGTTATATTGGAAGGGTCATGAATGTTGGATCATTCGAACCAACACAACCATTCCTTGTACCCATTCGACATGTATATATAGTTAGCAATTGTATTCGAACAGATTTGATGACAGATTTATAATACTTATTATTCCAAGTAAAGATTAAATCATTTCTTTGTGTCTTGGTATATTTTGACCACGTTATAGACCATAGATCCAACGTTAAAGGCCAACAATCAGCATTATGAATTGAGCTTTGGAAAACTTTCAAACAGTTTGCTTACTTTACCTTTGACTAATTTGTTAATTTGATATGTTTGAGTTAGAAAAGCTAAGCCAAACTTGACACATTTAGAAGCAAATGGTTCGAAATTGCGACGTCTAGGTGTTCCCAATGATCTGATTCTGTCTTAGTTGGAGGTTTGAAAGTCAAAATTACCTGGATAAAGATTCTTGAGATAATCTATAAGTGTAACTCCATCATCATTTCTTGACTCAAGGTCATCTAAACTATAAAGAACAGTCTCTTCATAATACGGAGTTAATACACTAGAAAATTTAAAACTTCAGTTAGCATGCACCCAATAATATGGTGTGTACAGAATATTCAAACTGAAATGATTTACCTAAAAGATAACATTTCCCGGACTGGCTTGGCTGTCGGCATCGACATGAAAAGTGAATTAGTAAAAAACTCCAACCGACGTCTAGCCTCACGGTTTCTAGGGACATGGTCTGCTGATCTCATAGTTAAAAGCAAGCGGAGCCTTTTAATTTGTAACCACTTTAGACAAATAAAATAATATTTAATTAGAAGGCCAATACGAAAAATACAGTAAAAAAAGTCAACTAACACAAGATTGACTCTTAAAAGAGAGAGCATACCAACTCAAGATTTTTCCGCCAATCGGAATCTGAAATCAAAATCTGCTCCCCTGGAAACTTTTTTTCTCTGTAAATGTATCAAATGGTTTCATCAAAAACTAATTGAAACATTTGTTGGCACACCCACCCAAGAAAATCATGCTTGATAACTTTTTTAAGATATATGTTAGCATATTCCTTATTATTATGAGGCAGGCCCTTCATAATAAGTCCAATGATTGCTTCTACAAAACTTTTTAGCTCCTTAATTCGAAACTCAGAGCACAGGTTTCCATCATCCTTTATACTGTTTTTAATGTCTTCATATATTCCATCAACCCTGCTCAAACAAATAAATAGGCAAAAAGTTAACTAATTGATTGCAGTAACACCACAAAATTGGTATATATAAATGCTTTTTTGTTTAGTTAGCACAAGAATAAATTATTGATAAAGTGAAGATTTAGTGTTTATTGTTACTCCTAATAACCTGCTAGCAGTTGAGATACTCCAGGTATTATATGTTTCAAGTTTCTTCGCGTAATTAAAGACCATTAAAAGATGAGCATACCCAAAGCAAGGTTTATAGGAGCTCAATGGATAAAGGGGGTTTTGTGCGAGAATGATTCTAAGCAAGTTTTTGAGAAATTTCACTCCGATGAGGAGTTTGGGGAAAGGTTTTAATATTCTTATTTTAACTCTCCCAATTAAAGTGTATAATGGGATTAGATGATGGTGTCGGAGTCCAACAGAAAGGGACAATTTTAAATCCAACTTACTTTAACCCATAATGGAAATTACTCATTCCGACCCGTTGCCAACACACAACCACTTTGCCACCTCGAGTTTAAAGAACAAACAATATACAATCTGCATGTTTCACTGGTAGCACTTACCACTTCTTCCCCTCATCGTCCAAAATAGAGAGCAAAATAAACTTGACAGAGTGAAAACACTCCTCAACTGCATATTTCATGAATAGATCATATCTTGTCATCTCATTCCACAGATCTTTATGGGTATGTTGTTGTTGTTGTAGCCTTTGCAACAATCTTTCCCATACTCCGCCCAGGCGGGATTGGGTATGTTGTCGTGCTGTTTGCAGCAATCTTGAGGCATCGAATACCTACATATGGTCATACATTAAAAGCAAAAAAGAAAAAAAAATGTTATAGAGAAAATAAAAAGAGCAAAAATGTGGAGCTTGAAGACAAAAGAATTTGAATGACCTTGCCGACTAGGAGAAAAAGAGGCCACTGAACCACATCAATACACCCAGATTTTTCAGGCATGTTAAGCGCATCCTGTTCCCTGTACGCAAGATGCGTCATAAAGTTAACAAAAATCATTAACCAAGTAAGTCTTGTCATAGCAGTAAAATATATAACACTCACAAATCAGAAATATAATCTTCCTCTCGCAAATGCATCACGATCTGATTCCAGAAGGGTGAAAATCCTTCTGCATCAAGCTTACCTTTTTTTTTAACCTTTGCATAGAGGAGATACTATTTCATGTGAGAATGCAAGTTACACATTTAGTAGATAAGAAAAAAAAAATAATTAAGTCTTATGGTAATAGTTATTTACTTTTTGCTGATTATTCTCCGGAGGGGATTCACTGTAAAATATAATATAGATTAAATAGTTTACATCGAATTATATTTTGAGAGAGAGAGAGAGAGAGAGAGAGAGAGAGAGAGAGAGAACCTGATTTTTAAAGGAGTGTGAAGATGAGCCATAAATTTTTTAGGGACACCGTCAAAGCATTTGTGGACATCACCCAACGACTTGATCTGTGAAACCTTTAAGTCAACACATAGATACGAAATACAATTGCTAGTAGTCTAGTACGGGTGAGTCAATGTTATCTGACTAGATTTACACCTGGATTATTTTAAGTAAAGAAGACTCGCTCAGTGAGCATCTCAAGAAGACTCACAGATAATGAAATACGCAAGCAATTTCAGCAAAGTTCAAGTCAAAGACATCGTCAATGAATCAAAGATAACTTGAAGACTCAACAACTGACGCTCAAGGTTAAAGTTTCATTAGGGGTTGAAAATACCCTGATGAACCTATCAGCTCTAACAGAGCATAGCTCGAAATCTCTTAAGTGATTTGGGTTGAGCGTGACTTTTCAAGAATTCAAAAGAGCGGGATAAAATGCATTTTGGACAAAAGTCAAAGCAAGTACTAGTTGGTGAAAATGAAGTGAACAGTTGGGAGAATTGTTTACTAAAGCACGGTTAGTGGTTTTCCAAATATAAAAGCATTTAATGAAAGATGTATTGTTTCACAAGATGTTTGACACGTTTCAACTACCCCACTAAGTGACATCCTCGTACTCACTATATAAGAGAATGTTGGTTGGAGTAAATGTTATCACATTCTTATTGTTTGTAATTATTGATGTACATTTACTCTCCTTGAACTTACAATTGGTCCTTGATTCCATCCGTGACTTTACAAGTTCACTTGCAAAATTATTAGGTGTATAAGTATGCTTGGTCAGAAAGCATAGTTATTGTCAATCAATTAAGTGTTAACTTCACACTTTGTAATTTTTGATTTAGTCAAATAAGATTTACGATTGAAAAGTTAATTATGTGTTTGCTTATTATTTTTACACATTGTGTCACATAGAAAAAGCAATTAATAGAGTTAAGTAAGGGTTTTGGATCCTCCTTACAATTTCTATTTCTAGAAGAATACCACAAAAACGAAACATCGACAATTTGGTCTACTATTCTTGTCCTTAAAATTTTTGTTGTTACAATTACTCTTAGAGGCTGAATTAAGGCGTGTATGATCAAGCCAACCGAATACATCATTCAGTTGTCCAAATCGGGAAAAGGAAGATCCATCCATTTGAAGACAAGTAAAAGAGTGTTGCAAAGAGGGGAGAGAAGGGAAGGAAGCTCGAACCTTTCTGCTTACATTCCACCGAAGATAAAACCAAAATATTAATTTTTCTAGGAATGAAACGGCACCATCTTGTCTCAATCGAGTTCTAGAAATTGAATCAATATAAACCGAATGTCTTTATTGAAAGTATTGAACCTATTAAACTCCATTGCCAAGCATCTTGACCTTCCGATAATTGAACATTCATTAACATAGAGATCAACGAATCCAATTATGAACCGGTAACTCCTCCATGAAAATTACACGTCCAACACCGACGTTTACTATAGTTAGAGTTGTGACATGATTCACTAACACCAATTCATACATGTTTAAGTGGGATGATATATATAATAACGAGTTGCCCGTGCGTTGCTACGGGCGGCCGTGATGTGTTTATTACAATTATGTTAACGTTAGTGTTGCACACGATACCATCCTTGCCATCTCACCGCCGTGGTCGTAGTATAGTGGTAAGCGGAGCCAACAATTTGTATTGGTACCGTCCATCTCACGAGTCTCGTGGTAAATGGGAGTGTATTCTTTGTTGTTTTTTGCGAGTAAAAGAAATCACCCTTAGTAGTAACTTGAGTGATGTATCGTGACATATGTATGGTTGCAAAGAACATGTCAGTTAAATATAACATGTCGAGACCCAAAATGGTCACGAAAATAATCTATCCAAACAGTCCCTAAGAACATGTCAAGGCGCCTAAATTGGAACTCATTAGTATTAATTTTTAGTTAATTGCATTTAATAGCATAAAGAAACTATTATGCAAGTTACTCACCCTTTGTAGTTAGATTCATCTTGTTTCCATTACCGACGCAACAAACACTTTGACCATCCGAATGTCACCTTCCGCTACAGGCCATACAATGTATCTTACAACGGTAAAATTACATTGTAATACCATACCAAAATCATGCATACAAATTTAAAAGCATTAAACGAACATATTTATGAAAGGCGTCACTATATATATCCTATAAAGTTCAAATTTAATTTTTTTGCATAAAACATGTTGGTGCAATCAATAATTAACCATACATGTTCGGTATTTGGCGATGTACGGTCACCATGTCCCTCGGATACCAAATGCATTTAGTTGGTTAACCATAGACCAAAAAAGTAAGACTTTCTCCTTCTTGGTTTAGCAAAAGACATATTAATGGTCTTTTGCTTATAAATTAATAATTGTAAATTGATTTAAAATAAGCGTGTGAGAAAGAGTGTATACATTCATGAAGTAGAATGCAAATATTGCAAAAATACATATCCGTTCATTTCTTATTGGCTTTTGTAATCGATATGCATTTTAAGATCCAAAATAAGCAAATACGCACCGAAAATGACCCAACATCACTTGCTCAGGATAGTCATTTCTGCGTAGTATTGAAAATAAGCACATGCACCTTTTGAAAATGACCCAACATTTTGTTCCTATTTTACGTGCCCTACAAATCAAGCATTGAAGTGACCGGTTGTAAAATATTGCAATGGTTTAAATAGGAGTTTGGACGTGAGTTCGAATATTTTCTAATAAAGCAGTTCAAAAATAACGTTCCTACCTAATTCGACGCACTTTAGATGACGTTCCGACCCGCCAACCCGTTTACCCCACCGACCTTTTCATATTACAACTTGTCATAGTTCATTTTAACTCATCTATAGTGTATACAACCAATTAGAAATAGCAAAAGTTCAAGTGCACATAAAATAGACACAAAAGAATATGATCAAGAGGCGTGTACCGTACCCTTTCAAACCTTAGGTTTGGCGCGACATCCAATCTTAAACAAAACAAAGAACCACAATATACAAACAAAACAAAACCCTTATTAGTAAAATAAAATGAATCAATTCTGATTAACATAGATCAATATTCAATAACCCATCCGCCCATCAACAAAACAAAACTACCTTTTTATAAATGGTATCAAATCATTAAAAAAATAATAATAAAAAATATATATATATAAAAAAAAAAAAAAAATTAAGAATGATATTATTACAAAACTTACATAACCTATAATTTCCTAATCCACACTCACAATCATCCATCCGAGCTATGCTAACACACACAAAGCAGCAATGGGTGGCTTTTTTTTAGCCTCTGCGTAACGGAACTTAGGTTAGGTGTGGTTTTTTTCTTGGTGAGTTTACTATATGGAAGAATTAAATGAGGAGAATAGGTTTCGAATGGCATGAAACAAAACCTTTACATCATCGTGCAATACAACTTGAGCATTTAAGACCAAATTAATTAATAAAATCAACAATCTCAATTAAATCAAAAGTACACCGGAAGAAGCTTATTTTCATTCACGTAACTCGTTTATAGTCTTAATCAATTAAAGTAGTAGTAGGTGGGTTTTGATTGTAATTCTAGATGCATCTGTGATTCTATTTCTTTTGTTTTACTTGTTCTTGGTACGAGTTAGGAAGTTTCTAGTCAAGAAGAAAGTACGACGTACTTGGAGATTGCTTTAGTACAACAAAGTTGTTGTAGCATGTGTATTATGATTTAGTACATGTAATGTATTGAGAGGGTGAACGAAAACATGAAACACACTTAAATGTTAGTTTGCCACATCTTTTTTTTTGCTGCCATTTTGTATACAAAGCCAATGGACCAATTAAATGGTGACAACATGCCATGTATCAATACATTTTGTATACACCCCACAAATGGTGGTTAGTATATATATATAATTTGGGAGCAACAAATACAGTGAGTAGCATCACCTAATATTTGTTAGTAAACAAGCTATAATTCCATTTTCATCCATATTAAGGGCGTTGCAAATAAGTCCGATGCTAATCTCATAAAACAACGAATATTTCTTATCCGTTTGGAAAAAGCTGTTGATTTTCAGACATTTTCCTTAGGTAGTTTTGGAATTCAAAATCATTACATTCCGGACTCGGGAGGATTGTAAGAAATAAGTTAGAAATATTTTGTTGCTAATTTTGTTGGTAACACAAAAAAGTTAGTGGTCCTTGGTAAATTTTCTAATGTCAATTGCAATTAACATCTGATAGATATGTATATAAACATACCTTACCAAGACCATCCCGGTGTCCAACAAAAGTACCTACAACAGCAGATGCCACATTGTAAACGACGTGGGAGCCTACAATGTATGCCTGAAACATAAAGGACTATCAATTAAGAAAATATAAAATAGTACAGTATGAATCTTAAGATGTTCACAAACTACAGGACACATGAAACGAAATGAAAACAATAATGGAAGACCAAAGAGTTGTGAAGTTAGATCATCATGTCAGCAGATCTTAAGTAGTAAATTCTTAACTTACACAAATCACACCGGCCCACAAGCTACCAATAGCCAACATATTATGGATGTCTGCAGGTCAAATCATGAAACAACGTTTCAGGCATATAATCTTTAACGAAAATCCAAGAACTAAATGATACATTGGTAAATATCATAAGCAAATGGGGTCCAGTTTCTGGTATGTATCTTTGATATCAGAAAAGACGACCTACTTTTTGATACATCAGTTATATCTCTAGTGGCTCTCACCAAGGGCCTGATCTGCAAACATTATAATCAACAAATTTAATTAGAAATACTGAATTACAAGGAGAAGACAAAAACAAGCTAAGTTAGTTACCAGGCCATAATAGGTTAATGCAACATTGATCCCCAGGGTAAAAATCCAGAAACGCATATACCTGCATTACCACATATTATCCCTAATATGAGTATAACCAAAAGAACAAAAATATTAACTAAAACATAAGTAAAAGGGTGAAGTAATACCGGAAAATATCAGTACGTTTTTCACCCATGCCACGTCCAACATACTCCTCCTTAAGATACAAATCCAACAAGAAATGTTATCATTAACAAAAGTAAAACAGTTATGAAACATACAGAAGAATTCAGAGTGTCAACCTGATTAATCCACTTGATTAAAGGAGCTACAAAGGAATTCTCATATATTTGGGGCAGAAACTGATATGATATTGAAAACGAGATTTTAGAAAAAGCATAGACTCCTAGAACAATTATATAGTTTTTGAAACCTATCAACTCTTCAATTAAACTAGTCTTCTCTTGGAAACATTTCCAGAAGTTAACGGCATAGATTCCAAGAACAGTTATAAAATTTTTGAAACCTATCGACTCTTCAACTGAACTAGTCTTCTCTTGGAGACATTTCCTGAAATTAACAGCATGATAAAAACAAATATCGTGATTTTTATTTTTATTTTTTCCCTGATGTGCACATAAAGGACAACCAATTGAAGAAAAATACATACATGCGAGGGAAGCACATAATAAGGGTTGCCAACATAGACCAAAAGAAACGAACAAGAATTCGTAAAACATCTACGCAGCTTGTGTTAGAATAGGCACCATACTTCAGCCAAATGTCTAATATACCTGGAAAAAAGTAACAATAAGAACTAAATACGCTCTTTAAATACGCACGTTTTGGTTGAATGAAAATGAAAATTCCCCCTACTTTGAATAAGCTTCATCAAAAAATATGTTACAGGAAGAGTTTCTGTTAACATTTTGAAATTGAGTTCTCCATCATTGAATGCAAATATTACAAGTGCCTGGGAAGAGAAAAAACATTAGTATCTGAAAGTACAAGTCAAACTAATTATAAAAATGTGGTAAACCTCAAACATCATGACATGAAATATCCACATGCGGTGGAAACTATGATATAGATGCAAGAATGTCCGGCGCTCAACAAATGAGGTTTTTCCAAATACCTGAAACAGGAAAGTCAAAAGCTAGTTGCATGGAAAAGCCACATGTGTTTTTTCATAATGTATGTCGGGAAAAGAAAACATAATTAAGATGAATACCGTAGTTGACCCTTTTGGTGGGGAAAAGAAAGGTGAATCTGATCCATTTAAAGGCCAACGAAGTTCTAGACAGTCTTTGGACCTGGAAAAGAAAATATAAATGATATCATGAAACTAGAGATAATATAAAGCATTACTGTAGCAAGAAGGCATGTATAAGCGTAAAGCTTACCAGAAGTACTCATTAAAGTCGTCATAATTTCTCCATTTGGAATGTGAAGTATCCCTTTTTTTGTTGATCTCAGCCTCCTGAAAAATAAAGTGTACGTGGTTAAAAACTAGAGCTGAGGTGGGAAAAATAACGCCTCAAATCAGATTCACTAACTAGTGTGTCAAATATGATTAGATGAGTTTTTTATTTAAAAAATAACCGTGTCCTTTAATCTAATGATATAATTTGTTATGCGCTTTAAAATACACTTTGGGAGACATTTGAGCCGTTTGACCCTTTTCTTGTTGAGCTAACTGTATTCGATAATTTTTTTAACCAAAATTAACCTATTTATAAGTAAGTGGGTTAAATTTTGAAATTATTTACAAATCTAAATTCTGCAAAAGTCATCCATGTGATTTTTCCAGGTCGATACTAATTATCGCTGTTAAAAACTCTCTTGCATGTATAATCTCTATCCTTAAGAGGCCAAATGATAAAACTTTACATCCTTCATGGGATGTTTTTTGAAAAACTTTTCACCAATACTTTTACAAAGATCATCCCTGTATAAAGGAGGATTTTTGGTAGACATTTAGCCTTCTAGGGAGACACTTACCAAATCGACAAGCCAAATGATGATTTTGCAGTTTACTCTAATCACAATATCTAAAAGAGACGTTCATCCAATTAAAACAAACAAGTAATAACAAGACAATGATGTGTGTTCGAATGTAATTTTATGTATTGTTCAGTCTATCCCACCAAACCCTTTGTTTCTCTACCGTAAGCCTAACATTACAACCCTTTAAAAGTCCTCTTGGATAGTTTTTCCTAGGTGCTTACGCCAAAGCGATGGAGGTTTGATCTAGTCTCAAACATATGGTAATCTATGTACTAGGATCGGTTAATGAGTGTTTATCTTCCATTTACACTTTGATATATTTCATATACACCCGAGAGATGTGAGTATCCAAACACCCCTTGTGAGGTGATAGTATGTAATTTCCGTGCTTGTTATGACTTTTGCGGGGCTTATATGTGTTGTGGATTGTTCTAAACCAATGCTTCATGACCCCTAACTTATAAATTAATTGGCTAAAAGCACATTTACTTGAGTACAAGTAAATATTAAGTGTAGGGATATTTGATAAGGATTTAAAAGGTACCATTTTGAGGGGTCATTTAAGCCCTTAATTGATCACTTTTGTATCCGTTATTACTTAATTTCGTTCCTTTTCACTTTTTAGGTCTCTTGAAGGCAAATTGCTGGAATGACACTTATTCGGACGAAAAGGCGCGAATATACGAAGATAATGGCCAAAGTCAAGAATCGAGACACTCAGGCTGCTGGAACTGAAGGGGACGGCGTCACAACTTAGAAGGGGACGGCGTCACGACCAAAATGGCGACGCCGTTGTGCATATTTTGTGACGGCTCAATAGCCAAATTGCTTAATATCAAGCGACGGCATCAGGTTTTAAAAGAGTAGGGCGTCACAGCTCAGACGGCCTAGATTTGATCCAGACGGCGTCAGAGATTGAAGGCGACGGCGACACAGGCATAAGGTGACGCCGTCACAGTGTTAACGTGGCCAAGACGAAAGCTTATTGACAGCGACCCGACGGCGTCACAATTAAAGAGTGACGCCGTCACGATTGTAACCTTATATATATAAACCAATTTTTTTAGTTTTCAGTGTGTAGTTTTGTGGAGTAAAAATCTAAACCGAACCAAGGCTGTCTTGTACAGTATTTTAGGGTTCCATACCCTATCTTACATCAAGATAAGTGTTTTACTTCATTAATTTAATTATGTCTTCAATTGATTGTGTGTATGCTTGCATGTTTCCCATGTCCGGCTAATTTACTTGTGTGTTTGCTTAGGGAATATGAAACTTAGTTATTGAATATTGATTGGTTGTCTCTTATCTTAATTGTTAATGATCTAGTATTGTGATAGGTCATCCGTTGTGTAATTAATGCTTGATTAATATTTGTGAGCCTTAGCTTATAGTTACCTAGAGTTATTGTAGGCTAAACATCCGAAGAGTACCTTAGTGTTAAGTTTATAAATCCTAGAGATTTTGTAGGAAATAACCTTTGGTAGTTTCAAAGAGTAAGGGATAAACGCATACCCTACGACCTTAGACACACAACGCGATTAAGAATAAGGACGTGACAATTCAACCATCAATAGGAGATAATTAGGGAGTAATAAAACCTAAGTAAACACATTTTTAAATCATCATACGAGCACACAATAATTAGACATAGACTACCCCTAGCTTAGATTAGATAATTAGATAAGTAGAGTAATCGATAGAAATACCAACCCCCAAATCCAAACCCCGAGATTCGTACCTTTCCATTTCCTAAAAAACATAAAAAGCTAAAAAATAATCTTCCTCAACCTCAACCTTAGCGTAGTAATTTCTCAACTAGCATTCCTATTCCCCTAGAGAACGATACACTACAACGATTAGATTCACTGCCTAGGGTGTTGAAAAACTTGCTCGACGAAAAGGAAGTTCCTTTGACGCCGAACGCGCTGTGTAAGCGTTATCAGAGCCGTTCTCACTATTTGTACCAAAACCATCAATCAATTAAACTTATTGAAAATTTAACTCTTCAAAAACAAATCAAATTTCACCATTGTTTAGTCAAATTTATTTTTCTATTCAAAATTACCCTTTGCTTAAAACTTGTCGCACATAATAAACAAACAAGTAACAATAAAAAAACAAAAAAAGTAAAACAATGCACACATAACTAACAATTAATACGTGTAAACAAGTAGCCATATGCAACTTATTTGATAAAACCTATTAATAATCAATATATAGGTTAATTAACGTATATATTAACTAGGGCTTTCACTCGCACAATTGAAAGTGAGCCACATACATTGACGAATCGATTGCGTAAGCCATAAATAAAAATATACTAAATTGCACATAATTGATTCATTAATATATTATTGGAGTCTTCCCCAATTCATGATTTATCAAAATATACATGTGATTAAAATAACTTAACACTTAAAAATTCAAGCAACCATCCATGACGAACATGCATGTATCATCATGGATATAACATAACAATTATTCAGGTAAGTCACAAGATCGCATACAATTTCATGTCACATAAAACTTTATTCATGAATTTATCACGTAACAAATATATTAATTATAGGTTTCGATATTAATAACATAACAATTATAATAAACCCTGAAACAATTTTTAAAAACAATCGACTAAAAAAAATTAGGGTCTCGACCCATAAGAATTTTGACCAATCCAATTTAAAAAAAAAACAAATTAGGGCAAAAGCCCTAATCCTAAAATTAGGGTTTACATAATCAAAACCAAAACCATAGAACAATCATATCAAACAACATACAATATTTGTTTTTTTACGTATTTAGTAATTAATTATTCATTAAACAAGTCTCTGATACCACTGTTGGAATTATAAACTATGACAATCATATATAAAAAAAACACATAATACATCAAAGAACATGTGAAAACGTATAGGAACGTATAATGAATAATTAACTAACATAAACATAAAGTATGCGTACATTTTTTATTCTAGCCGAACAAGAATCAATTCCACAAAACTTGTAAGTGATGAACCCTAATTAGGGTTTATAGGATTATAAGAATTATCCCTTACCGTTTTTGTAATTCAATCCAAGATACCAACAAAAGTATGTTAGTACCACGTTCTTATACACACGTACTAAATCAAATTAAAGTAATGCTAGTTTTAATCACACGAAAATATTTGTTTTGCAAAAACTAAGGTATCGACACCCTAGTGAAGGTGGTCGATCGTTTGGAACAAAGAAACACACAAAACGATTTTAAGGTTTAGACAATGAGTACGAGAGATGGAATACAAAGACCCTAGGCCTTGTATTTATACCCAAAGTAACTTGGTGACCAATTAAGTTAGCAATGGATTGGGCTTTGGAACCTCTTGGCCAATCGGTTTGAGTAATCCCCAAGGATTCCAGAATCTTCCAAATCTCTATTTTATTATTTAGTCCTTCCAATTAACATTTAACGATCGTTAGTCCATTACACTTAATTAACTTAACGTTTGTTATATATTTCGTGTAATTAATAAATAAATATAACATTTTACATTTAATTATTAACTTTAATTCTCATACGTAAAATGTGCAATCCCGTGGTCTCGAGTTCGATCCTAACTCACGACTACTAATTTATATCCATAAAACTAACAAGATTGATCTCCACCATTTTTAGTGTCAACAAATTTGTGCACACTTATCACTGCATACCTTTTTAATACAAGTGTAAGCGTAAAATATTTCATGTTTTATATATTTTTAAAGTTATTGATAAACTAAATTTTTTATACATACTCTTTACAAATAAAATTTAGAGTAAACTACACCATTCGTCCTTGTGGTATACGTTGACCATCAAGGATCGTCCTTTGACAAAGAAAATGCACCGTTAGTCCTTAAGTGCGAAACGTTACTCAGTGTTTGTCCCTCACCCTAACTGGCGTGAGTAACGGGCGTTAAGCCTATTTAAGTCGAGGGTATTTTTGTCTTTTCCCACCCACACCACTTTTGTCTTTTCCCACCCATACCACCACCATTGTCACCTCTCTTAATAAACACTTCCCCATTTACTAATCTAATGCCTAAAATAAAAGGCTTATTTAATCCACTTTATCACCCAACCATCAACAACTCATTCCCTTTCACAATTACATACAACACAAGTAGGTGAAACATTAACACCAAAGAGTTGAAATTGTAAATTAGTAAAAACAATCACATACAACCATAAAAAAAATATTTTGAGATCACAAATGAGGGTGGGTGCGGTGGTTTGAGCGGTCGCCAAAGATGTGGACTGTCAATCACCGCACAAATTACCAGATCTGAGCGATTGTTAATCGCCGTTTGTTGAAGCTATGAATCAAATAACGGCGCGTTTGTCTGGATATATGGCCGGAATTCGCCGGAAAAATTACTGGATCTGAGCAACTGTTAATCGCCGGCAAAAAAAAAATAGTGTGGGTGTTTTTCTTGTGGATCTTGAATTAATCGGTTTCGACTTCATGCAACAATCACTGTCGTTATCTATAGATTTGTTTCTAGGAAATTTTAATGTGGTGTTTTTCTTGTAGATCTATTGAGCTTTGTATTTTCTAAGAATGCTCAGGAATTGTTTTATCTTGGATGAAATTTCAATGAAGCTACCACATATGGTTGACTTGGAAAGTCTTTGTATATTGGTTGTTTATGATGTGTTTGTAAAAGAGATCTGTGGGTCGATTGTCTTTCACCTGTCATAGTCTTTGTTTACAATTGTGTTTTACGTGGCATAGTCTTTGTATATGGTTGTTCATTCAAATAACAATCTGAGGATTTAACAAACAAAAAATAAATTTCATTTTTTTTAAAGTTTCATAAAGCTAAAAAGAAAAACAATATTAGTTTATTACATATTACTTCATATAGTGATTAGTTCACTTTCTTAAAAATTACTACTATGAATTTTGTTTTTAATTTGGAGATTGTTGGTGGTGATAATAAAAGGATAAAGATGGTATATTGATGAAAGAAATGGAATAAGATAAAGTTAGATGAGATGTGAGAGATGGTTGATAGTGTGAGCCCACATAAAGAGGTATACAAATTAAAATAAGAGTAAACAGTACAGTTCGTTCTTGTGATGTGGTGTGGGTGGGAAAAGACAAATATACCCTCGACTTAAATAGGCTTAACGCCCGTTACTCACGCCAGTTAGGGTGAGGGACCAACGCTGAGTAACGTCGCAGTTAAGGACTAACGGTGCAATTTTTTTGGTCAAAGGACGATCCTTGATGGTTAACGTATACCACAAGGACGAATGGTGTAGTTTACTCTAAAATTTATGTTGTAGTGAACAATGGGGATTAATTAATAAGAGATCTTAAAAGTGAGCCTAAACGTCTATTCTTTCTGTGTGAAATCAAAATATAAATCTAATGTATTATACCTGTTGATGACTTATGCAGAAGTTCGCTGATATTCTGGTCAAACATATTTCGGACCAGATATTGTTTTATAGACCGTATCACACATCCAAGCAAGATAAAAACAGGTATTCAAGAAATTTATCATCATTGCCAGCTAACATTTCATTTCCTATCCAAAAATGGCAAATTAATGTTAAAGTCATTAACAATTTTTCGTTTTGATCGGCAATTAAATATCTCATACTATATATACAACAAATCAATCTCGTATATTTTAAGGTAGACTTGAACAACAATCATTTGATTGGGGATCTTATTACACAATAAGAGATATTATGAGAGATAAACCTTATCGGTTAGGTGAGAATTAATCGGAGATTAATCAGATTGGATTTTTCATATATAAACATATAAAATTATAAAATTTTGAAACTATAAAGTTAATTGGTTAAGCGGGAATTAATCGAAGATTAATCTTGATGTATTTAAACTCTCCCATGTTTTTGGATAAAGAAGATGAAGTAAATGGGTATCATTTTTAATTAAATCAATTACCAATACATTCCAAATACAATAATATTTTACTCAAAAATACCCAAAATTTTCTCTTTCACAAAAATGTCCAATGTGATGCGCAGGAAGTGATTTGTGGTGCGCAATAAGTTTTTTGGGCACCATACTATAAATGCATTGATCATCTTTATTAAATATTTTGGTGAGCAAGGAATTGGTTTTGGGCACCAAAATATAGGTGGCACGTTTTCATTGGCCTATAAATTAATTTTGGTGCTTTAAAATGAAGAATCATCTTTATTAAATAATCTGGTGCACAAGGAATGGGTTTTGGGCACTAAAGTGTAGTGGCACATTTTCATTGGTGTATAAATTAATTCCGGTGCTTTAAAATAAAGATTCAACTTGTTTAAAATTTTTGGTGCGCAAGTATTGGTGCGTAGGCATCAGAAATGACCAAAAAATGCTTATACGATCCGAATACATCCTTTTATGAACATACCCTAGTAATTACTAAATACCCTAGTAAAATTTTTGATGCGCAAGTATTTATAAATACGACCATTTATCCAAATTACACTTTTTTATATAATCAAAACACACGTATAAATCTAGAGCTATTAAATTGTGACCAAGATGTTCATTATTAATATTAATGAAAAGTAAATGTTACATAGTACCAATCTTGTTTAAGGATAGCTCGGTTACAATCATTCATAAAAAAATACATTCGCAATCGTAGCTAATGTTCCCTATTGTCTATCCACTCCTCATACGGACGCTTCCATTCACTTTCAATACAGAGCTCCACAAGAGGAGGCACCTCGTATCCTTTCTTTAAGGGCAAATCGCATAAAAAGGTACTCATCTTATGTCCAATTTCAATTAAAGGTACTATTCTTTTTTTTTCTCAATTTAAGGTACCCGACTTTTTTTTTGGGCCGATTTAGGTTTTTTTCTAACTTCCGTTAACTATTTCGTTAGTAAATTACATGTTTGGTCCTTGAGTTTGTATAGGCATTTCATGTTTGGTCTATTTTCGTCCGTTTTCATATGCTTGCAAACGTTTTCGTTCGTTTTTATACGTTTTCGTCCATTTTACACGTTTTCGTCCGTTTTTGTCTGTTTTTGCACGTTTTCGTCTGTTTTTACACGTTTTCGTCCGTTTTTGCTCGTTTTTCGAAATAAAATATTTAAAAAAATATTTTCGGAATAAAAATTTTTTTTGATTTTTTTTCAAAATTATCAATATTTTCGGAATAAAATATTTAAAAAAAAAATTTTGAAAATTTTTGAAATAAATTTTTTCAAATTTTTTCCTAAACATTCTTTTCAAAAATTTTCAAAAAATATTTCAAAAATTTTGAAAAAATTTGGAAAAAATATTTCGAAAAGTTTTTGAAAAAAATTTGGAAAAAATATTTCGAAAATTTTTTGAAAAAAATATTTCGAAAAAGTTTTTTTGAAAAAAATTTGGAAAAAAAAATATTTCGAAAAAATGGACGGAAACGTGTAAAAATGGACGAAACGTGTAAAACGGACGAAAATGTGCAAAAACAGACTGAAACATGCAAAAACAGTTAACGGACCAAACATGAAATGCATATACAAACTCAAGGACCAAACATGTAATTTACTAACGAAATAGTTAACGGAAGTTAGAAAAAAACCTAAATCGCCCAAAAAAAAAGTCGGGTACCTTAAATTGAGAAAAAAAAAGAACAGTACCTTTAATTGAAATTGGACATAAGATGAGTACCTTTTTATGCGATTTGCCCTTTCTTTAATAATAAGTGGACAAAATGATTACGGTTAACAACATGTCCGAGAGAGATAAATTTAAGTTTATCCCATGTCGGCGGAGGCGAAGAAAGTGGTAAGTAAGTTTGACATTCTGAATTGCCTATGACATGTAGAATCACTTCGAAGTGTGTTGCAATCAAGACACCCATTTCTGGCATGTGCATCCACTTTTCCCTCGGTGCAACTTGACCTTTTCAAAGAAATCTAAACGATTTTTTACAATATCGTATTGACCGCCAAACATCTCTTCATAGTCTCCTTGGTGCTTTTCCAACTCTTGCAGTAAATCACTTCGGATGGTTAGCCATTCATTTTTGTTTAGACGACCGAGTCCGACAGCTACAGCTCGAAATCCACAATTTCCATCACCGTCGACATCTTGTACATCATCGATGAAAGTATGATACGTTTCTGGTAACTTGTCAATGTATTTATGCCTTGCTTCAGAAAATGATGGGTTACTAGGTGGTTTTGAATTTGATGAGCTGGTAGGTGGCTCAACATGGGTTTTTCTGCGTGAGGGACGCCCACGAGTAATTTTCTGAGTAGTGGGATCACCAATCGAAGATGTTGATGGTGTCAACATCTTCTTCATCTTTTTAAAGAAACTTCTATTACCGGCTCTTGATTGGTTTTCGAACGCTGTAGATGGATAGATTATAATTTAATGTAAATAAATAGATTTTAATCATTTCAATGAATACATTCAATAATATGATATCTAAAAACACATTTCAAGATTAAATGGTTGAATAATTATAAAAGATAAATATATCAAGAAAAAAAAAAAAAAGTGGGATAATATAATTCTTATATAACATAAACTTAAAAATTTACAAATACATATGTTTAAGAATAGTCCCTCTGTCCGACATTAATAGTCCACATTTCATTTTTGATATGTCATAATTTAATTTTTCACTACTAAAATAGATAGAAAAGTTTGATTGATTTTACCGTATTACCCTTGGTTGAAATTAATATTACAAACATTAAAAAAAAAAAAGTAATTAATTAGTTAAGGGTAAAACTGTCACTTTATTAAAAATAAGGGAGAGAAAACCGCATTAATTGTGTTTTATTAAGCGTGTGTTTTTTGGGAGACAATTATTTTGGGACGGTGAAGTATTTATTGACAAGCAAAAATATTCATCAAGGTGGCTCAACATGGGTTTTTCTGCGTGAGGGCGCCCACGAGTAATTTTCTGAGTAGTGGGATCACCAATCAAGATGTTGATGGTGTCAACATCTTCTTCATCTTTAAAGAAACTTCTATTACCGGCTCTTGATTGGTTTTCGAACGCTGTAGATGGATAGATTATAATTTAATGTAAATAAATAGATTTTAATCATTTCAATGAATACATTCAATAATATGATATCTAAAAACACATTTCAAGATTAAATGGTTGAATAATTATAAAAGATAAATATATCAAGAAAAAAAAAAAAAAAAAAAGTGGGATAATATAATTCTTATATAACATAAACTTAAAAATTTACAAATACATATGTTTAAGAATAGTCCCTCTGTCCGACATTAATAGTCCACATTTCATTTTTGATATGTCATAATTTAATTTTTCACTACTAAAATAGATAGAAAAGTTTGATTGATTTTACCGTATTACCCTTGGTTGAAATTAATATTACAAACATTAAAAAAAAAAAGTAATTAATTAGTTAAGGGTAAAACTGTCACTTTATTAAAAATAAGGGAGAGAAAACCGCATTAATTGTGTTTTTATTAAACTGTGTGTTTTTTTGGGGAGACAATTATTTTGGGACGGGTGAAGTATTTATTTTGACAAGCAAAAAATATTCATCAGTACATTATTGCGTGAGGGCGCCCACGAGTAATTTTACGAGTAGTGGGATCACCAATCGAAGATGTTGATGGTGTCAACATCTTCTTCATCTTTTAAAGAAACTTCTATTACCGGCTCTTGATTGGTTTTCGAACTGTAGATGGATAGATTATAATTTAATGTAAATAAATAGATTTTAATCATTTCAATGAATACATTCAATAATATGATATCTAAAACACATTTCAAGATTAAATGGTTGAATAATTATAAAAGATAAATATATCAAGAAAAAAAAAAAAAAAAAAGTGGGATAATATAATTCTTATATAACATAAACTTAAAATTTACAAATACATATGTTTAAGAATAGTCCTCCGTCCGACATTAATAGTCCACATTTCATTTTGATATGTCATAATTTAATTTTTCACTACTAAAATAGATAGAAAAGTTTGATTGATTTTACCGTATTACCCTTGGTTGAAATTAATATTACAAACATTAAAAAAAAAAGTAATTAATTAGTTAAGGGTAAAACTGTCACTTTATCAAAAATAAGGGAGAGAAAACCGCATTAATTGTGTTTTTATTAAACTGTGTGTTTTTTTGGGGAGACAATTATTTTGGGACGGGTGAAGTATTTATTTTGACAAGCAAAAAATATTCATCAGTACATTATTGTGTGAGGGACGCCCACGAGTAATTTTCTGAGTAGTGGGATCACCAATCGAAGATGTTGATGGTGTCAACATATTCTTCATCTTTTTAAAGAAACTTCTATTACCGGCTCTTGATTGGTTTTCGAACGCTGTAGATGGATAGATTATAATTTAATGTAAATAAATAGATTTTAATCATTTCAATGAATACATTCAATAATATGATATCTAAAAACACATTTCAAGATTAAATGGTTGAATAATTATAAAAGATAAATATATCAAGAAAAAAAAATAAAAAAATGGGATAATATAATTCTTATATAACATAAACTTAAAAATTTACAAATACATATGTTTAAGAATAGTCCCTCTGTCCGACATTAATAGTCCACATTTCATTTTGATATGTCATAATTTAATTTTCACTACTAAAATAGATAGAAAAGTTTGATTGATTTTACCGTATTACCCTTGGTTGAAATTAATATTACAAACATTAAAAAAAAAAGTAATTAATTAGTTAAGGGTAAAACTGTCACTTTATTAAAAATAAGGGAGAGAAAACCGCATTAATTGTGTTTTTATTAAACTGTGTGTTTTTTTGGGGAGACAATTATTTTGGGACGGGTGAAGTATTTATTTTGACAAGCAAAAAATATTCATCAGTACATTATTGCGTGAGGGACGCCCACGAGTAATTTTATGAGTAGTGGGATCACCAATCGAAGATGTTGATGGTGTCAACATCTTCTTCATCTTTTTAAAGAAACTTCTATTACCGGCTCTTGATTGGTTTTCGAACGCTGTAGATGGATAGATTATAATTTAATGTAAATAAATAGATTTTAATCATTTCAATGAATACATTCAATAATATGATATCTAAAAACACATTTCAAGATTAAATGGTTGAATAATTATAAAAGATAAATATATCAAGAAAAAAAAAAAAAGTGGGATAATATAATTCTTATATAACATAAACTTAAAATTTACAAATACATATGTTTAAGAATAGTCCCTCTCGTCCGACATTAATAGTCCACATTTCATTTTGATATGTCATAATTTAATTTTCACTACTAAAATAGATAGAAAAGTTTGATTGATTTTACCGTATTACCCTTGGTTGAAATTAATATTACAAACATTAAAAAAAAAGTAATTAATTAGTTAAGGGTAAAACTGTCACTTTATTAAAAATAAGGGAGAGAAAACCGCATTAATTGTGTTTTTATTAAACTGTGTGTTTTTTTGGGGAGACAATTATTTTGGGACGGGTGAAGTATTTATTTTGACAAGCAAAAAATATTCATCAGTACATTATTGCGTTAGACATAATCATCATAAAAAATTTGTGTGATATAAAATTGTAATCACTTGACATTAATAATGAAGTTGCGTTAGACATAATCATCATAAAAGTGAGCCTAAATGACTATTTCTTTCTGTGTGAAATCAAAATATAAATCTAATGTATTATACCTGTTGATGAATTATGCAGAAGTTCGCTGATATTCTGGTCAAACATATTTCGGACCAGATACTGTTTTATTGACCGTTGTGAAAATATGTAAGCAATATTGAACAATATTTCTCCCATTCCAGTATCACACATCCAAGCCAAATGCGTCACCAGTTCCCATAAATTGAATCTTTCCAGTGTAGGGTTCCAAGCTACGCATATCTGGGATACATTAATAACGTATTAGATATTGTTTTCTCATATTCTTAATAAAACAAAGCTAAAAATAAAATATGCAAGCAATATAAAAAAAGTTTTGAAAATCACTACATGCCACATCGTGGTAATCTTATTATACAGGGTACTAACGTTAGTCATAGAAATAAAATATTTGTAAAAAACACCGTACCCCGTCCCGACGAGATCGGGTATGTTGTTGTATAGAAAAAAAAAATACTTCTCTATAAAATAATATAATGTCAAATGTACTAGGTGCCAACGACTCACAATAGAAATCGAAAATGGAAAAAAAAAAAAAAGCATACCATGGTAATACCCCAAACAGTGGTTATCAATGCTATAAAGAGCGCAAGCATGTCAACTAAAGCAGAGTAATAATACGCAATAGCAAGGGCACCAATGGTTGCCGCCACTCGATTGTTGGAACAGAACTGTATCACTGGCTTCTTCTTGCATTTGACCTGTAAGTATAAAACAACATTTTTAGATTAAGTGTTTTGAGTAATTCTTTGAAGCTGCAATGTTAGATTTATGTAACTCATAAAGGAATAGAATCACCACTATGCAAATCCAGGGAATTACACAATTCTACAGAAGTATATGTGATTAGCACTCTAATACATCAAAATGGAAGGTTAAATAGCCAACTAAGACCCTGCCAGCAAATGAAGAAAATTCTTACCGATAATGATTTTTTTAACTCTTGCACATCGAGTTTGTAGCCTACAACCCTTCCTGCAGGATTTCGGATGTGATCCTGAAAATTAAATTTCATAATTATTAGTTAACCTATCAAAGCTACAACATGCAAGAATACTTGTCTTAATATAAATGTCCACCTTAATGGGAAGAAAATGAAACAAAGCCTTGTAAACATGAGGAAGAAGTATTTACACCAACAATGAAGAGCAATGAAAAAAGAAAACAAACAAACAAACTTTTGAGGGTTGAATGTTACCAATTCTTTATTCCACCAAGATTCCCAACTTTTATCAACTGGGACACTTTTTTTAGCTCGGACAGTTTCATCAACTGGGACACTTTTACAATGGCGCCAATTATTCCAATCTTCCCAGTCTTCTGAGTTTCTGAATATTAAAAAAGAAGTTGAAATTCTGGAAACAAAATGAAACGCAAACAACAAACTTACTTGTTAAGGTCAAACGGGGATGCATCGAACAAAAATGGAGCGACAATCCACGAAATTGACAAAATTGAACCGCCAAGTAAAAGAAGGTTGTTATAGAAAGCCCGAACTGAGTGGAACCCGTATATGCAGTACACCACTAACAGAAAAAGCATTTCCATTCTGTTTACGATATATTAAACATGCTTGTTAAGTTCGAGAGCGAGAGCGAGAGAGTTAGAGTTCGAGTTCAAGTGAGAGAGAGAGAGAGAGAGAGAGAGACCCTTTGATGAAATGACTTCGTGAATAACGTCTGTAATTCTCTGAAAATTTGATATGATGCAAGACAAATCCTCGACCAGTTGCTTGATACTATATTCGGATAAAATTTGATTACATTGCAATAATAGATCATAATAGAGGTAAACAAGACAATATCGACATAGTTAGCCTGAAAGAGCACAAGGTATGGGAGCTTTTAACATGCCAAAGATTCATTTTTCATGCCATTGCTGAGCCAAACCATACCATCACTTGGTGCCATTGGTGAGCCAAAGGTATTTGAGCCATTCCAATGGCTCAAGCCATTTGTGATGTTTGGTGTTTTTTTTTGTTTTGTTTTTTTGTGTATTATGAGTGAGTGGGTATTTTGCGGGACCCAATAACATGTTAGTGGTGTGTTATGAGGGAGGGTGTTTTAGTTATTGGTGAGTTATTGAGAGGTGTATGATGTGGCGCTAAAGTGGCATACCAATAACGTGTTATTGGTATCCATGATATCTTGTGCTCTTAGCTTATACCAAATCACCATTCAGTCTATTGACTAACTCCGTCAATTTTAACTTTTAAAAATGGGTTATATGATTCTATGCATGTTTTAATGTGCTAGTTTCTAAGAAAACATCATATTTGATATCACTACATTTCTATGTCATTCAAAAGATATTCATAATAAAACTTAGGGGCGAGAAAAAAATTGAAAAACGAAACCAAAACTCAAAAATCTAAAAAGAAACCGAACCCGTTTAAAAAACCTACGGTTTGGTATATCTTTTAAAAAGACCGAAAGTTTTGGCTCATTTTTGGTTTTATATGAAAACCCCAACCAAAAAACCCGAACCGCCTTATACAAATATCAAATCAACTTTTAATAAATACACATTTGATATCTTTACAATTACTAATAAAAGGTATCAAAAAATGATATACACATATTATAGTCGTAAGACATATCAGTTTAGCAAACATCATGACAAAATCATAAAGTTTATTTTTCTTTATTGCACATCAAGTGTCACAAGCAAGATAAGTCGGTTCTAGAATATTCTAGCAAACTTTCTGCCCAAGTTTGGCTTCCTTGTAAATATAGGGCTTGGGTTAATTGTTTTGTATTCAGTAATTCTGGAAATCATTAATAAACTTTGTGTTTTAAGAGTTTATTCCCGCAAGGTGCGCCTTGGTTATCACCCTTGGATTAGGGTTTATCTAAATTCGTTTCCGCGTCCTGCGTCTCACAGCAAAAGGATATTAAATGAGTGAAATTGAGATATGGATGAAATGTAATGAAATAGAGCCACTTGGAGGTTCCTTATGAAATGAGGCATGGAACGGAGCCACTACGAAAAAGTTTCGAGAGTTACGAAGGAAGCTTCGACCTCATATCGGTCATGGGTTGAGAACATGGATAGAACTCTATGCGATATAATCTTCTGTTGTTCCTCTGTAGCTTAGTGGTATAATTAATTGGTCAACGTTTATATAGTCTTAACAATAAGATAGATAATAAGTTAAAGATAGAAAAAGAAAGACAATAACATATATAGTCTTAACAATGGATTCACTAAACTATATTGTTGAATCAACATTTATATGACTAAGTTTAAAAGATAAAAAAAAGATAAAGATACTACAAGTTGATTGGAACTTAGGTTTTATAAATTAGTGATTCTATATATAATTTAGTATATTACTAGGACTCAAATCTGAATCGCAGAATTTGAAGATGGTGCTCTTATCGTTCGTCTTTTGTACCAATTTGTGATGCTAGGATTATTTCCCAGATTTCTCACATCAAAATATTTATCTTTAACAAAATGGAAGATTGAGAAAAATACATTTGATGGTACAAGCAACACAAGATGGAAAATATATTGCTCCTTTTGATAAAAACTATCTTGTAGAAGAGATCTTTGTTGTTGATGTTGTCAGCTATGTATTCATGACTTTTGACTTATTAATTTTTTTTTTATGTAGTTTCAGTTTTACAATTTTATAAAGAAAACATTATTAGAAAAGTTTTAAAAAAAATAATAAAATAAAAAAAACAAAAGAGGGGGGTTGCCATTTGTTTTTTTGGGGTATGGATGAATTGTCCCTAGGTAAAATTGAGGGTTGCACATAGCCACATACACGAAAAAAGCATATTTTCTAAGAAAAAAATTTATTTTGTAACCTAAAATTGGTTATGATTGCGCCACACTCGATTTCCATGTAGGTCCGTCCTTATGTATCGTGCTACTAGGAAAGAAAAACTTATGTGGCAGTGCTTTTGATAAATACTTGAAGGCTCTACATCAACAAATGGCCAAAAGAAAAAAAATACAAAGTTCTATTGTTTACTCATATAATGTTATATGGTTTGTCATGATGTTATAATTTGTTATTCAGATGTTCTTTTATAGTAATTTTATCTTTTTGTTTTACCTTCAAATTTGTAATTTTGGGAATTCATGTAACAGTTGGTGCTATACCTCATGAAAACTTGAATAGTCTCCACATGTATTATCTTCAAATTAACTTACCTTTTACTTTTAACTACTTAACAGTGTAATAAAGAAGGGGAAAAAATGATTTTATATATAAATAATATTAGATGTTATCATGGTTTTTAAAATCATGATTCTGATAATAAAATTTTATGATATTTCAAAGCAACACAATCTTGATCTTATGAAAGATTTCGCAAACGTAAAATCTTACAAAATCCCGATCTTACCACTAGGTGGTTACCGGATATCACTTGGAATCGTGTGATCACTTTCCAAAGTAAACTATTCGACCCTAATGCTTGGGTTACACGAATATCTACTTGGGATAAGACCAAATGCAGTTATGGAATTAGGCACAATTCTATAACCCTTTCGCTAATAAGTGTTTAGTGTTTTCTGTGTGTTCTTCATGCATAATCAGATATCCTATTTATAGGATAATACTCTTGGCTAGTCCAATGGAATTATGAGTATTAATCGGCCCATTAGTAGCCTCATAATTATCTCCATTATAGCCGTTAGTGGTTACATGACTAATTAAACGTGGTCATTATGCAGTTGTAACTGCCACTTGAATAGGTCAAAGCCCGTTACAAGCAGTACTATTATCAGTACTTTCATAGTGCTATCAGTGGATACACTGCTTCAGTGGAAACACTGCTTATAGTGGAAATACTGCTTATCAGTGGAAACACTGCTTATCAGTGGAAACCACAAGCGGTACTTTCCACAAGCACTACCAATACAAACCACTATAAGAGTCAGGGTGTTCATGGACCTTATGGGTGTACACTCCGTACCTCCTAACCCATTACAAGGTGTGAACTAATCCCACAAGTGCACTAAATTTTCCAACATTTGGCGCACATGAATTGAAGATGGATCCGCTTGAAACCGATGGTAATGGAGCTGCTGAGGCTCTGCCACCACCTCCTCCTGTCCTAGAAGATGTGGTCCCTGAACAAGTTCCTGAACCTGCCAAGAAGAAGGTGATGCGTGTGCCAATGGCGAGACGTGGGTTAGGCACCAAAGGTTAGAAGGCTTAACTATAAAACCCACCAACCAAACAATTTATTGGGAATATAACCCATTCCTTCATTCCCATTCCCATAAACCAAAAGCACCCTGAAATTGCTTGGTTTTTGTAGTTCCAAAATGACAGATTCTGTCTTTCATGAATTGATATTGTTAACTTCTTTCATGTAAATTTGTTGAGATTTGTTTAAGGTTGTATTTATATGTTTGTGTTTTGCATCTCTTTGCCATTTTTAATGCTTTGTGATTCCCTGATATCATTTGAGTTTGGCGCACAGGAATTGAAGATGGATCCGCTTGAAACCGATGGTAATGGAGCTGCTGAGGCTCTGCCACCACCTCCTCCTATCCCAGAAGATGTGGTCCCTGAACAAGTTCCTGAACCTTCCAAGAAGAAGGTGATGCGTGTGCCAATGGCGAGACGTGGGTTAGTCACCAAGGTCAGAAGGCTCAACTCTTGACCAATCACTTCAAAGTCAATGTGTCTAATGTTGATGGCCACTTATTTCACTACAGTGTATGTTCTCCATTTGTTTCTACTTCGTTTTACACGAGTTACGTGTTTCAATTTGTTAATTTTTTCTACCTTTAATAAATGAAACAGGTTGCACTTTTATATGAAGATGGACGTCCTGTTGATGGAAAAGGTGTAGGACGAAAAGTGCTTGATCGAGTCCACGAAACATACGACATCGAGTTGGCTGGTAAAGAGTTTGCTTATGATGGAGAGAAGAGTTTGTTCACTGTTGGTGCTCTGCCGCGAAAAAAACTTGAGTTCACTGTCGTCTTGGAGGATTTTACCTCGAACAGGTATGGTTCACAAGTTGGTGATTTCATCCTATATGGAGACTGTATATTTGTTTTGTATATTTAATAGACAACTGCTTGGACATGTAAAAACCAATTAAAAAAAGAACTTAGTTAAATTGGTGAGCCGTTTTCGTGTAGAAAGGCTAAACATGTACTAAAATTTTGCAAGCTGGGTCTATTTTGCTACCTTTTGGGTTCTGTATCCAGTCATGGGGATGTTTGATCTTTAACAAGTTTAAGGGTGCGTTTGGTTTGCGGATGGGTTTAGAATCGGATTTGGATTTGGGATTGGTTTGATAGAAATTGAGGAGAGAGAATATGAATAAATAATTAAAAATTTATATAATTTAAAAATTAATAATGAATTTAAAATAGTTATTTGTAAAAAATAGTAGAGAGATGACATGCCATTTGTGGCTGAAAATGTAAGATAGCTCCACATTGTCAGTGATTCATCCGAATCCTACCATTAAGCAGTGGAATTGATCTATGAATCAAATGTATTACTTAATTCCCTAATTATGGCACCAAACTAAGTATTCAAACTATCACTCCATTCCATAAAGTCAAAAGGTGGCAACCAAACTGCCCCTAAATTGTTCAGAAACAATAGAAATGCAAGCCCTGAAAATGAGGACAAGAAGAGGATGCGTCGCCAGTATCAATCTAAAACCTTCAAAGTTGAGTTGAGTTTTGCTGCTAAGATTCCCATGCAAGCAATTGCACAAGCTCTGCGTGGTCAGGAATCAAAAAACTCTCAGGAACCTTTAAGGGTTCTCGACATTATTCTCAGACAACACGCAGCTAAGCAGTAAGTTATCTACTTAATTAAACTGAAAATGAGATATATGTATTTATTTGGGCTTACTTTGATTTATTCCATATTGGCGAAAGAAAGCAATACGAGACGAGAACATCACCAGTTTCACATAATCGACGTCCAATAAGCAGCAATATCAGTTGGTAGCAGGTACTATGATCTTGATCTTAATTAGTAAGCTTGCTAAATTTCATCTATCCATGGTGTTGTGGCTTAACAATCTTAGATTCTCTTTACAGTGTAATTTGTGTGCTTCATTATATATAATGACCCAATATAAAGTATGTATCTTGCTTAAGTTTGATTCCGCTTTTGACAAATATATATATTGAAGCTAGAAATGAGTGAAACGTTAAGATCTTTGTTTCAGGTAACCATGCATAGTACCCAACTACCTAATCTTTTTACAGAATAATATATGAAGAGTGTGTCCCAACTCCCAACCATATGAAGTAAAACATTAAAATCTTGAAACAGAGGGGTCAAATTACGTATGCATGAACAATATCCTCTCTACAGTCGGAATCTCTTTCGTGACCAATCTGTAAATAATGGCCATGGCCCGTACGTATTTAAAGTCTCGGGTCAGATATATCATTGGATAGTAGATTCCTTTCGTATTCGACTTTGCCAATGTATTGTTACTGAAAACTTTATAAGTGTTTATCTAAGCCATGGTGGGTGTTTGGTATAGCATCTATATTTTCATTTTTATTAAGAAAAGATCTTAAGAAATTGGCAAGAAGCAGGATAGGAGGAGCATTAGTAGATTGCAGATTTTGGGCTTTGAACAGCAACAAAAAATAGCAAATACCCCCTATTTTCGTTAGATATGCCCCTAAAAGTTTATAATACAGTTGTTCTGATCTATTTTATCCTGCTTAGGGACGTCGGCAACTAAACGTACAGGAGTACACATGTTGCAGAAAACCGTGGTGGATGATAATGGACATGAAAACACGGCAATAATAGGTGAGCAACTTTTTTGGAGTTTCAATTTGGCTGCATTTTGTCTTCCTTTTGCATTATACAGTTGCTATGATCCATTTTATCCTCTTCACCCATGTCGTTGCTAACAAATAAATCAGTAGAGGACCTGCAACAGAGTATGATGGGCAATAATGGATGTCAAACCGCGTTTGCGGCAGGTGATCAGTATGGCCTATTAATTATTGATACAGGCCCTTTGTATAAAGTCGCGTAACATGTAATTGCACCACTTAACAACCGATACGTTTATGTAGTTGTTACCTGTTCTAATATAAGTTTCGCGCTCTCTATGCCATGACTATGATCCAATAACAAGTAGTTGTTTTCATTCACAAATTTGTCCAAAAAACTTTAATGCTTACATTATAGGAACTGAATAATTACTAATAATGTTTATACAAAGGATTAAATAAAGAAATTTTTGAATTTAAGTCATATGGAAGATGATAAATCCATAATTAAACATTTTGACCCGTTTGAGATAAACCATAGCCGACATCAACCTATTCTTAAGTAAATAGGTCAAAAGACATAACTTCCACAATTACTATGTGAAATGCCCTTTACCATCTCTCTGGTACCTATTCATAATAATATGCGTACGTGTTAGGTAACTGCTTTTTTCTTCACTTTTCATTTATAACATATCTTTAAACATGTTTGTGCTAGCTGTTAGGGATATATTGCAGCGGCACATTTAACTATAGTACTTATCAATTGTAGCCTGTGAATTTTAAGCTTTGTGATTTTGTATATGTCTGTGTTTGGCTGCTGTTAAAACAGAACCCAAACACCCCTGTTGCAACAGAACCGGTGTTTGGCTGCTGTTAAAACAGAATCCAAACACCCCTGTTGCAGCAGAAAGGGTGTTTGGCTGCTGTTAAAAAAGAAACCAAACATCCCTGTTGAAAAATAAAGGGCTTTTATTTATGTTTTACATGCATTATTTGATAAAATTTTAGCAAGTTTGTTTGTAATTGAATTCTTTAAAAATCAACTTCAGTTACCATGGTGGGCTTTCTTACTGGCATGTGGGCTAGCATTCTTTTACACACTTCTTATCAGTGTCAAAACTACCACAACAAACCAGGTATCTTTCATTGTGTACTAGACAAATGAACTGATGTTTTGAGCTTCATAAGCGAGTCTTTGTATTTCTACTAAAAGTAATTTTTACCTACATGTCTTTAGTTCTGTACTTGACTAGATTTATGAGTTTTGACCTCAAAAAATGGCATGTTTGTTTCTTTACTACTCAGTACTATACATTGCTTATTCTTCTTTTCATAAACATAGCACAGTATGCATATTAGTAGTGTAAATATTGTCGTTCCACATGTACTTTTTTACTCGCCTGTTATCGTATTATTGTTGCAGTCCTCATGTCCAATAGAGTAGTGATATAGGTTTGCGAGATCTTATATTATTAGTTTGTTTAAATTGCTATACAAAATAATGAGGTCTTAAAATAAGACAATAAAGTCTTTGGATAATTAGGTTTGTTAGATTTGTTGGTTGTTCTATCAGGAAACATGTGAGGGAGAGGATTGCAAGAGCCGGCAGAATGGAAAAAAGGGAAGAGGGGCGGAATATGATCTTACAAGACTAAAGACTACAAGATATGCGGAAATTCTAAAGTTCTTTATATGCTAGAATCCTATGATTGGTTATATGTTGGATGTATAGTGATATTTCTTTCACATGATTTATACTTCAATTCATGCACTTATTTTCCAATTCAAAAATTAAGTTATATCCATAGCTTGTGGTATTGATTTATTTGTGTCATAAATTCATGAAGCTAGCCCGGCCATCGGCCGGGTCATGAGACTAGTTATTTATATAATCAAAACACACGTACAAATCTAGAGCTATTAAATTGTGACCAAAATGTTTATTATTAATATTAATGAAAAGTAAATGTTACATAGTATCAATCTTGTTTAGTGGATAGCTCGGCTACGATCCTTCATGAAAAAATACATTAGCAATCGTGGCTAATATTCCCTTTTGTTTATCCACTCCTGATACGGAGGCATCCATTCACTTTCACTACAGAGCTCTACAACAGTAGGCACCGGGTATCCTTTTCTTAATGATATGTTGACATAATGATTACCATTCACAAACCCGAGAGAGATAAAGTTAAGTCGATCCCATGACGGCGAACATGAATAAAGTGGTAAGTAAGTTTGACTACCTGAATTGGTTATGACATGTAGAATCACTTCGAAATGTGATGCAATCAAGACACCAATTTCTGGCATCTGCATCCACTTTTCCTCCGGCGCAACTTGATCAATTTTAGAGAAATCTAAACGATTTTTAACAATATCGTATTGATTGCCAAACATGCGCTCATAGTCTTCTAGGTGCTTCTCCAACTCTTGCAGTAAATTACTTCGGATGGTTAGCCATTCATTTTTGTTTAGACGACCGAGTCCGACAGCTACAGCTCGAAATCCACAATTTCCATCACCGTCGACATCTTGTACATCATCGATGAAAGTACGATACATTTCTGGTAACTTGTCAACGTATTTACATCTTTCTTTATAAAATGGTGGTTTTGAAATTGATGAGCTGGTAGGTGTAAGCAATTTTTGTGCTTGTAAAGGCGCCTCAACATGGGTTTTTTTGTCTGAGGGACCCCCACGAGTAGTATTCGGAGTAGTGGGATCACCAACCCAAGTTGTTGATGACTTATGCAGAAGTTCGCTGATATTCTGGTCAAACATATTTCGGACCAGATAGTGTTTTATAGACTCTTGCGAAAACATGTTAGCAATTTTGAACATTAGTGCTCCCATTACACTATCACAGATCCAGGCAAGATACGGCACTGGTGTCCATAAACTGAATCTTTTCAGCATAGGCTTCCGATCTTCGCATGCTTCGGATACGTAAACCAACAAATACAACAACAACATACTCAAATCGTCACATGCATTAATAGTGAATAATAGTAATCGCATTCCAGTATCACGGATCCAAGCAAAAAACTTCACTAGTGTCCATAAACAGAATATTTCCAGTACAGGCTTCAAAGCTACGCATATCTGGGATACATTTATAACGTATTAGTTAATCATACCTTTCCATTTTTAATATTTTTTCTCATATTTTTAGTAAAATAAAGCTACAAATAAAATAACAGAAAAAGTAAGATGTCTTGTTATAAAGGAAGTAAGATTAACTCAATTAATATATATATATATATAAAAGGTTTTAAAAACACTAAATGTCACATGGTGGTAATCTTATTATATAGGTCAGGGTACCCTCACATCACCCAAATACTAATAATTAAACATAAAATAAAATATTTGAAAAAAAACACCATACCCCGCCCTGGGTATGTTGTTGTATAGAAATGGAACTACAACAACATACCTTTCCTATAAAATAATGTAATGTCGAATGCACTAGGTGCCCACAATAGAAATTATAAATGAAAAAAAGAAGAGAAGCATACCGAAATAAATCCCCAAGTAGTGGTTATGATTGCTATAATGAACGCAAGCATGCCACCAAAATCAGAGTAATAACATGCAATAGCAAGGGCACCAATGGTTGCCAATCGACTGTTGAACTGTATCACCCAAATACTAATATTAAATAAAAAAATAAAATATTTGAAAAAAACACCATGCCCGCCCCGGGCGGGGTTTTGTAGAGAAAAAAAAAGAAAAAAAAAAGGAAGAAAGAAACTTATAATATAATATAATGTCTAATGCACCATGTGCCACCGCACGATAGAAATTATAAATGAGAAAAAGAAGAGAAGCATACCAAGATAAATCCCGAAATAGTGGTTATGATTGCCATAATGAACACATGCGTGTAACCAAAATCATAGTAATAAGACGCAATAGCAAGGGCACCAATGGTTGGCACACGACCGTTGATGAAGAACTGTATCACCCAAATACTAATATTAAATATGAAAATAAAATATTTGAAAAAAAAAAACCATACCCAGCCCCGAGCGGGGTTTTGTAAAAAAAAAAAAAAAAAAAAAAAAAAACTTATAAAATAATATAATGTCTAATGCACCCGGTGCCACGCACGATAGAAATTATAAATGAAAAAAAGAAGAGAAGCATACCGATGTGAATATCAAAATAGTGGTTACGGTTGCTATAGTGAGCGTAAGCATGTCACCAAAAGCGAGTAATAATACGCACCAAGAAGGGCACCAATGGTTATCATTCGTTTGTTGGAAAAGAAGTGTATCACTTGCTTCTTCTTGTAAAAGACCGTAAGCATAAAACAACATTTTTAGATTCGATGTTTTGAGCAATTCTTTCAAGTCGCAATGTTAGATTTATGTACCTCATAAAGGAATAGAATCACCACTAAGCAAATCCAGGGAATTACACAATTCTACAGAAGTATATGCAATTAGCACTCTCATACATCAAAATGGAAGGTTAAATAGCCAATAAAGACCTTGCTAGCATACACAATGAAGAAAGTTCTTACCGAGAATGACTTTCCTAACCCTTGCATATCGAGTTTGTAGCGTACAACCAACGGGAAAATGAAAAATCGTAGACTTAAAATGGTCTCTATAACCGTTCCTTCAGTAGTTCGGATGTGAGACTGAAAATTACATTTCATAATTATTAGTTAACCTATCAAAGCTACAGCATGCAATAATATTTGTCTTGACATAAATGTCCACCTTAATGGAAAGAAAAGGAAACAAAGCCTTGTAAACATGAGGAAGAAGTATTTACACCAACAATGAAAAGCAATGAAAAAAGAAAACAAACAAACTTATGAGGGTTGAATGTTATATACCAATTCTTTATTCCACCAAGCTTCCCAACTTTTATCAACTGGGACACTTTTTTTAACTGGGACAGTTTCTTCAACCGGGAAGTGTTCTTCAATTGCTACACCTTCTTCAACCGGGTGACTTTCTTCAACTGGGACACTTTTACAATTGCGCCAATTATTCCAATCATCCCATTTTCTGAAGATTGTGAAAGAAGTTGAAATGCATCTGGAAACAAAATGAAACTCAAATGACAAACTTACATGTAACGGTCAAACGGGGATGAATCGAACAAAAATGGAGCGACAATCCATGAAATTGACAAAATTAAACCGCCAAGTAAAAGAAGGTTGTTATAGATCGCCCTAACTGAGTGGAACCCATATTTGCAGTACACCACTAACAGGAAAAGCATTTCCATTCTGTTTAAGATATATTAAACATACTTGTTAAGTTCGAGAGCGAGAGCGAGAGAGTTAGAGTTCGAGTTCAAGTGAGAGAGAGAGAGAGAGACCCTTTGATGAAATGACTTCGTGAATAACGTCTGTAATTCTCTGAAAATTTGATATGATGCAAGACAAATCCTCGACCAGTTGCTTGATACTATATTCGGATAAAATTTGATTACATTGCAATAATAGATCATAATAGAGGTAAACAAGACAATATCGACATAGTTAGCCTGAAAGAGCACAAGGTAAGGGAGCTTTTAACATGCCAAAGATTCATTTTTCATGCCATTGCTGAGCCAAACCATACCATCACTTGGTGCCATTGGTGAGCCAAAGGTATTTGAGCCATTCCAATGGCTCAAGCCATTTGTGATGTTTGGTTTTTTTTTTTGTTTTGTTTTTTTGTGTATTATGAGTGAGTGGGTATTTTGTGGGACCCAATAACATATTAGTGGTGTGTTATGAAGGAGGGTGTTTTAGTTATTGGTGAGTTATTGAGAGGTGTATGATGTGGCGCTAAAATGACATACCAATAACGTGTTATTGGTACCCATGATACCTTGTGCTTTTAGCTTATACCAAATCACAATTCAGTCTATTGACTAACTCCCTCAATTTTAACTTTTAAAAATGGGTTATATGACTCTATGCATGTTTTAATGTGCTAGTTTCTAAGAAAACATCATATTTGATATCACTACATTTCTATGTCATTCAAAAGATATTCATAAAGGCGAGAAAAAAATTGAAAAACGAAACCAAAACTCAAAAATCGAAAAAGAAACCGAACCCGTTTAAAAAACCTGCGGTTTGGTATATCTTTTAAAAAGACCGAAAGTTTTGGCTCATTTTTGGTTTTATATGAAAACCCAAACCAAAAAACCCGAACCGCCTTATACAAATATCAAATCAACTTTTAATAAATACACATTTAATATCTTTACAATTACTAATAAAAGGTATCAAAAAATGATATACACATATTATAGTCGTAAGACATATCAGTTTAGCAAACATCATGACAAAATCACACTTTATTTTTCTTTATTGCAAATCAAGTGTCACAAGCAAGAAAATGTTATTGTAATGAAAATCATTGATTAAAAGTGGAAGACTGCAAACTGTGTGATAATAAATCAAAGTAGTTCTTCTTCAATTCGCATATTCAAATGTTATATAAATCTTTGATTCACTATTATAATGGATGAATCGATGATTTAATAATCGGTTCATTAAGAATTTCTGGGACGCCAATAAACTAGGTCATGAATAGATCCCTTTGGTCAACCCAGCCCCATTTTGACCCGTTAAATAACTCTTCCATATTGACACATCTAGAACAAAGTAAGCAAGATAGAAGAGTAAACAACAAACCGATGCACCACCATGAATAATGGTTCTGCCAAACCAATGTATTCTTGTGCCCAAAGAGAATCTGAAGAAAATGGAACCAAGACTAAAAAACATGGCGAGAAAACTCTCAACAGCCTGCAACACCATTCAAAGTTTAATACGCAACAAGTTAACCACATAAAATAACTGTAATTATTTATCGATGATTCATCCCGTATAAATTAAGCCTATATAAAAAACGTTTACACAAATGTACCTTTTCCAAACCCTGCTCTAAGTAAGGAACCAAAAGCATGTATATAGCCGGGAGTAAAACAATCATTAAAAACCACTCAGGAGCCATATCTGTATCGTTTAACGCATGGGGGACTCTCGTTCCAGACAATGCCTGTAACAACGAAAATAAAACAATCTATAAAGATGGTGCTATGAAACTTTAATAAGAAGCTTTATAAAATGAATAATACTAATTACCATAATCAAATTGCCATACAGTAATATGTATAAGGTTATCACCATTAACTGCAAAAATCACATAAATTGTTAGATCAGCAATTGTGTGATCTTAGAATAGTAACCTTAATTTACTGATATTGTGCATACCAAGGAAGAGAAGTAATATCCAACGGTTGTATAGTAGAGTGAAAGCATCCGGAAGAAATCAAACCGTTGACCAAGTCTGTATAAATCTCTACTAAGAACCTGCTCCCCGTTTCCTCCCGCCACTTTTCCTTCAAAAGTAGCAATTTGATTGAACCCAACATCTCGCCCCTTGCCCACCTTCAAAACAAACAATGAAATACATAATAATTGAGCATATGTATGTACGGATGCCTGATGACTTAATTTAGAGCTTAATATAAACCCAATGTGATTTTATTTCTGGAAAGTAAGGAGTTTTAAAGATATATAATACCTGGATGTATTCATGATGAGTGACACTTCCTTGACGCAAAGTTGAATTAAAACCTGTATTTCAAATTTTAATATGTAGACATATTACCTAGTAAAAACATATCAAAATCATCACAAACCTCCCATTTTCTTTTCTATAGCAATTTCTAGATTATTATATGATGATTTTGACCCTTTCCATAATATATAAAAGAAATAGAAAGGGATAGACTAGAAATGACATATGTTATGTTAATGATGCGGATTCAAGGTCGCGCATCCAACTTGGGGCTTAACTACGTGGTAACCCAAAGCCTTGATTACGCCGTAGATCTATGTTTAATTTTATGTTTTCGAGTCAGATGTCAAAGCTACGCCGTAGCTTGTAACCTCAAAATGCCGTAGCTTGTAACCCAACTATGCCGTAGCTCGTGTCAAGTTTTAGTTTTCCATTCTGTTTTCCAACTACGCCGTAGTTATGAGTCGGGTCAGTTTTAGGTTTTTTATTTTAAGTCGGTTCTAGAATATTCTAGTTAACTTTCTACCCAAGTCTGGCTTCCCTATAAATATAGAGCTTGGGTTTACTGTATTCACTAATTCTGGAAATCATTAATAAACTTTGTGTTTTAAGAGTTTATCTCTTGTATGGGTTTTATTCTCGCAAGGTGCGCCTTGGTTATCACCCTTGGTTTAGGGTTTATCTAAATTCGCTTCCGCGTCCTGCGTCAGTTAATGACAGCAAAAGGATATTAAATGAGTGAAATTGAGATATGGATGAAATGTAATGAAATAGAGCCACTTGGAGGTTCCTTATGAAATGAGGCATGGAACGGAGCCACTACGAAAAAGTTTCGAGAGTTACGAAGGAAGCTTCGACCTCATATCGGTCATGGGTTGAGAACATGGATAGAACTCTATGCGATATAATCTTCTGTTGTTCCTCAGTAGCTTAGTGGTATAATTAATTGGTCAACGTTTATATTGTCTTAACAATAAGATAGATAATAAGTTAAAGATAGAAAAAGAAAGACAATAACATATATAGTCTTAACAATGGATTCACTAAACTATATTGTTGAATCAACATTTATATGACTAAGTTTAAAAGATAAAGATACTACAAGTTGATTGGAACTTAGGTTTTGCAAACGTAAAATCTTACAAAATCCCGATCTTACCATAGGATATTAAGATCAAACCTGATCCGACTTTTCCTGAACCACATGCCAGTGGCGGAGCCAGGAAATGTAATCACGGGGGGCATCAAGCGGAAGGTTAAATACATGTCGGAAAATGCCAATTTTCAGCATAATTTGAAACAAAATCGGGTCGGGTCAACTATAACGCAATATAATTAACACTAGTTATGAATTTAGGTGGAAAAAAAATAAAAATATATATCATGTCGGTGATTTCAAGTACTCATTTAGACTTTATAATCTATATTAACATATCATATATGAAAATTTAAGAAAAAATTTAAGAAACCAAGTATAGTAAAAGGTGGTCGCGGTTTTTATGAATAATTTAACGACAAGGATATGAATATGATTCTAACAAATTATCATTAAATTAGCTTCATGTTAACAAAATCATGCTAAAAATACATATTAATATGTTGTATACTTTTATGTACTAGTACTAATTTTTTAAGGTTATCAATCTACCATTAATCACAAAAACCAACTTTTTCTAATGTTAAGGTATTCACATGTTGTACAGTACTAAAGTATATATTATGTTTAGAAAGAGAAAAAAAAAATATTTAAATATTATGTATACCCCTATTAATCCATCCTCTCCCAACTATCCTTTCACACTTCTCGATCTATATATCCTCCATTATTTCCGATCAAAAAAACCCACCGGAAAACTCCAATATTTTACATTAAAGCACTCTTTAATTGTTTTCCAGCTGAAGAGACGAGGGCACTCAGATTTTATGGGCGAGGGCACTGGACATTTTTCCAATAAATTTTACTTTTTTTCTTATATATTTTGTGTATCCGCAAGAACTTCGTTGGGGGCGGTTCCCCCCACTACTTCTAATATGGCTCCGCCCCTGCCACATGCTAATATTCTTAAACTTTGCATAATCATAATTTGAGATGACATTTTCATGAAATATTCATATAATTATGTGTTGATATATAATAATCTTTAGATTTGTGTAATATTACAAGGAATATTGTGAAAATGACACCATAGTAGGATTTAAACGATCTCGATTTTACAAAGAAGAAAATGATCTTGAGTAAGAATCCCATCTTGAAAAGCTTGAATGTTATGTATGCTTCTTTTTTCCCTATTAAATATACTAAAATGTCTAAACCTTTTAATGTTTGTTAAGAACAGGAAATTAAAATAGAAAGTTCAGTCATTTAGTAAGAAAAAAAATAGTTTGATAAGATAAACAATTTTTTTTTCTTTTGGCATGTTAAATACATTTTGAATTAATTATCTCAAATTGTATATATATGAGAATGATAGTTCAAGAGTTGAGTGAAAGTTTTAGTTAACAAGAAGTTGACGTGTCTTATTTGAGGAGGTGTCTGTTTGATCAGTTTTGTTTTATTTAGTACTTATAAAGTTTTTCTCCCCCTCATCTCCTATAAATAAAGGTGAAGGGGAGCCTCAAATGCTCAATTGTATCATTCTTTATAGCTCAATAAATTAAAAAATTTGAAGGTCCACTTTCACTCGATCCAGAAGAGACTTGTCAGGTTAAAGCGCCTGTCATTCATGTTCCTTAGCCGATCGAATAGGCTTCTTTGAAAGAGGTTTTCGATTGAACTTGTGTTATCTAAGACGATTGTGTTTCACTCTAGATAACCGGTATGTTGTGTTTATACTATAAAGGGATATGATATCGTATTAAACGATGATATTGTAATCACGTTTCTCTCATTGCATAGTGCATATTTGTATAAGATCAAAAAAATTTAGACAAAAGCATTTCAACCCGTCCTATGTCAACCTCCAAAAACATATTCATTTTGACCCAAACTGTTTTAAATCCGTAAACCTACCCATTTTCCAACTCGATTATTTGGAGAACAAAGCAATTAAAAAAATACCTGCGTAAATATCTTCACTAATGTTTATCCCACGAGATGCTTTGCTAATACCACCCCGTGTTATGTGGAATACTCTATCAAAGACATCGGGATGGCCATAGTGCATGCGAACCCTAGTCATATTTGAGTGAAAACATGATCACGTTAATCACATATAGACATTTCTTCGATATTAGAACTTAGTAAAATAATTTTAAAAAACGTACTTTAAAGGGTTAGCGATGACACGCTGCCCAAGAGTTACAAAGCCGGTTTCTTGATTGGACATGAATGATGCTAAAGAAGAGGCACTGTGAAATTGCTCAAAATTTGAAACTGGATCTGCAAATTGTACGTGTAATATTAACAATAAAAAATAAAACTACTTAGGGTAGGTTATACCTTCCAGTAAATATGTGCTCCCTTATTCCAAGAATGGTAGGAGGACGGATAACATGTTCCCTATGAAATTCTTCAAGAAGGTTTCTCATCTTTAAAGTTTCCTCGAAATAATTGTCCTGAGAAAAAAGCAGAAACAAGCTAAAATTAAGTACTTGAACTCTTTAACACAAATCATTGACCTCAAAATTTCATTAAAAAGTAGATGGTCAGAATTTCAATCTGGGGGGGGGGTTACATACCTGATTCATGTCAATGGATACCATTTCCACGAGTAAATACAATTGCATGATTTTGATTTTCAGGTTTTCCCTCACCAAGTATTGGATTCCCAGGCAGTTTAATAGAATAAACTTTCTGCATAATATCAAATTAATTCTGACTTTAGTAAATATAATAAAGACAAAGCCCTTGCTTAAATTAATAAATAAAACACCATTAATTTTAATTATTAAAGAAAAAGGGTCTGCCTAGAGAAACAATGTAAATTTAAAACACAAGAAAAATATCAACCATGTCGTCCTTTCCATTCTTATCAGCCTTCACAAGCTTAGAATAGAACTCATTGTCGACTTCATCAATAAAAGCAACTCGAAGTCCTTCATTTCTAAGAAAAGGAAAACCAGCAATTAACATAATTGTAAATTATCTATAAATAAATCTAAAGTACAACATTAACTTAAACATACATAACTCACTTTTTCAATAAAAATGCAATATCAGCAGCCATATCTTTGCCCTTTCTTTTCTGTTCCCCGTATATTTGGCATGAGACAACATATGTAAATTTAAGGTCAACATGAGCTTTTGCGTTATCTAAACATTGAGATCCTGCATGCATACCCAACCAATAATATTAGAACAAAAAGTAAATTACGAATAGTAAGAGTACAAATATTTGGGAAATTTCCAAAATACTTTTAATAAAAATGTACAGCGTATCAAAAAATTCTACATGATATCAAAACTAAATTTGATTTATATATAAACCCCGCGAATTTGACTTATGTTAAACTATCAAATTAAACTACTTAAATAATAACACTGAAAAAGTTGATCGTATTTTCAAACCCAAACAAATATAGTTGAAAAATTATTATTAGTTGTAGTCATTGCCCGAACCCGAATGCGTTTGATAATCCATGCGTACACGACTTAATAGTTTTAAATACGACTAAACTTAAATTAGATTGATTGTAATGCCTAAAATCCGAATATGCACGGGATAATAAATTTCAAAATGAAAGCAGTAAACACCGAACAAATATAGTTATAGTATAATTATTAATTTTACTTTTAATCATTAATTTTACTTTTAATCTAAACCTCTGCGTGGGCATTGAAACTAGTGACATGTAAAATAAGGCAATTATTTTTCTTAAAAGGGATATCATAATCGAGCATTTGGTTTGAGGATATGAATACGAGAATTGACTTTTATTCAATTCTAGTTGTTTGGTTAATGGGTTTTGTATTTATGAATGGATATGAAACCCTTAAGACTAGGCTTTCTCAAAACCCACCTAAAGCAATGGTTTTACTCTTGTGTAAACATTTAGTACGTATAACCACGAGGACCAAAAAATTGTAAGAGAGTATTGATTCAGTGATTAACTTAACTCGATCCTATGGAAGTGGTAAAACTGTAAATTTAATATAGAACAGTATAAGCGTCTCATTATTGATCAAATCAATTTATAATAGCTGATTAGCTAGCAGAAGCATATATCTATTTTGTGGAAATTTTGCTCACCGGAATAAGTTTCTAAGAGATGAATCTAAAACGTTTGTCATTTAGTGATCAAATCCTATGGAAGTCGTTAGAGTTGAAGGGCAAAAGAGACTTTAGCAAAGACTTTTAATATTATATGCAGATAATTGTGTTGCTGATTAAAATCGATACGTAATGATGTGAACTTTAAGTTGTACAGTATTTATATTGTGGAAAAAGATGAAGCTCTTACTGATAATTTCTTTTAACGCATCCCACATTTGTTCGGCTGTCTCACTATCTTTAACGGAATCATACATTGATTCACTTAATGAATTACTGATTAATTCCGTGACTTGTCTATCCAACTTTTTCCATCGCTGAGAATATATCCTCACATGTTGCACTTGACTCTTCCCCTCAGGATCAGGGTCTTTTAATTTACCATTAATGTAACCAATCATTCCCTTTTCTTGTAGAAACTTCTCCATTTGTGACACCCACCCGCGATAATGGTCTTTGTTAAGCAACTTGATGGACTCATGCTCTGGTACATTCACAGAAGAAATTTCATCGGTATATGCATGACCATGACAATAGTATTAGGAACTTCGTGTGAAACTCTTATATAACCGCATGGACGATCTGTATAAGTAACCCTGGAATTGAGATATAATATGTCATTTGGTGATCAAGTCCTATGGAAGTCGTTAGAGTTAAAGGTAAAGAGAAACTCTAGCAAATATTTATAAATATATACAGATCGAGAATACTATATGTGTAACCGATCAAATCAAAATTTTATTAGCAGAATAGTATAACTAACTGATTAAAATCCATACGCAATACGGTGAACCTTTCATGCATATATATTGTAGATAGAATTTGAAGCTTTTACCAATACAGAAATAAGTTCTTAACATCTACCATATAGCTTTCGATGTCTTAGACTCGATCTTTAACTACTTCTTTTGTGGAAAATTACGAAACTTTTACCTGTACTGAAAAACATTTTTAACGTCTCCCACAATTCTTTTGCTGTTTTCATCTCTTTAACCATATTCTTCAGTATATCATTTAGTGAAGCCATGATCCAATCCTTAACTATTTTATCCAACTTTTTCCATTTCTGAGAATAATTACACACATATTTGTCTTGACTCTCCCCTTTAGGATCAGGGTCTCTTAATGAACCATCAACGAAACCTTTCATATTTTCTGACTCCAACGGTTTCATCATCTGATCCCTCCAGGGATGGTAACTTTCTTTGTCAAGCAATATGATAAGATCGGAGGTCTGCACTAAAAGCTCACCGCGAGAACTTCGCTCCTCATGTGAGATTAACGTAGCTTCATCCATGGATACAACCGGCACAGGAGAAGTGCTCGGTAGACCATCACCTAGAATAGTGCATGTATAATTTATGTATTTGACATTTTGAACAAAATGATCACGATAACTGACAACCATATATAGCTGTAAGGTTAGCGGGCCAACCTAAACCAACAGCAATCAACTTTTCCCTATAAGCTTGAAGTAATAGTGCTTTTTGGTAGTACATGGTTCCTCTCACTGAATAAGGTTGAGCATAAAGTTTAAAATTGTACAACACCAAGTACATACAATAATATATCGGTCTATACCAGTTCTTGCTAATGTTTGTCCACGATATGATGCCCATAAACGATATTCATATCTCTCTTCGTCGTCATCAGTATATCTTGTATCTATTCGCTCACAATAGTTAGTCCACTCATCTGCAAAATCCAAATGGTATAGTTTGCTCATACCCTTTAGTTTGACTAGAGATGATAAATAGCTTGGGCTTGTTGATGAATTCCTAATCGAAGTCTGATTGTGGCTTATAGCATGGATCAGGTTTCTGTATGATAATTGGAGTGCTAGTCCAATTAGTCTAAGGTTATCCTAAACATGGAGTAGTCCTTATTGGTTTAGGTTAGGTTTAATGTAATCCTAGTTATAGTCTAACTAGAATAGGTTAGTCTATATATACCGTGGAGGGTAGGGAATTACCTTTGTATCAAATTGGAGTTTTGTGTTAGTTTCTTCAATAAATAAATCTGCATGTTTGGCAGTTACTTTGTGCCCGTATTCCTCTTGTTCTTCTGATCTTCTCTAGTGTATACCTGCTGTGTGCGTACCTTTAATAACTACAATTGGTATCGGAGCTTGTGGTGAATCGTGGAGGATTGTTGCCGCGTCTAAGGGTCACAATCAGCTTCCATTATCTGATTGATTACAGCAGCCTGGGAACCTATATTGGACGAGCAAACAGGAACCTGTAACCTGCGATTTAGGGGTTAAGTAGGTAAGAAACTTGTTGGATTAAAACCTGCGATCAAGAGGTTTAATCGCGTGAGTGATCAGAGTGTTTAAACTGATCAAAGCTTTGCCATCAATTGGTGCTTGTACCAGCGTGTTTGATCAGACCTCAGGAAACAGAAGTTGTGGTGGATTTATTTGATCGGTAAGCTGAGTATCAACAAATTAGGGTTATAGAAACCTTAAATTAAGATTTTCTTAGAGCCTGTGAACCAGTTGGTTGGGTCGTGATTATCCGCGTTTAAGGGTTACAATACCTGAAAGAAGATCGTTCCTAACCTGTGATCCAGTGGGTTAGACGTCTGTATCCACAATTTAGGGTTACAACAGCCTTAATAATAGTCGACATATAACCTGTGATTTGCTTGAATTGAATCGACTTAAAACCTGTGGGCCTATTGGTTTTAGTCGTGGGCTTCCTAATTTAGTAGTGTGGACTGATCAGTAAGATTAAAGAGATCACAGCCTTTGTTACAGAAAAAAAGACTTAAACCTGTGAACCTGTTGGTTAGTCGTGAATTACAGCCCACTGTGTTTGGAGCCCAATCACAGCCCAATTTTTCTCTTCTTAGACAGCGAGTTGGAAACCGTCCCTTGAACAGTTGATTGTCTCAGTGAGGTTAGCTAAATCTAGCCGTGCTATACGGGCTGGATTGTTCCCCTTTACAAACTTATTCACGAACCAGAAGACGAACTAAGATGGTGGTGGGAGAAAGCTCACAACATCCTGTAAAGGAAACCACGTTGACGTTTCAATGTCCGATATTGACGTCAACAAACTACACCATATGGAGTATGCGAATGGAAGTTCTTCTTGGAATTCATGGAGTATGGGATGTGGTAGATCCGGGCTCAGACGATGCCAAGAAAAACAATATAGTTAAAGGCTTATTGTTTCAATCGATCCCAGAAGATTTGATTTTGCAAATCGGGAATTTGAAAACCGGGAAGGAGATGTGGGAAGCGATAAAAACTCGTAACTTAGGGGCTGATCGTGTGAAGGAAGCGAGGCTTCAAACCCTAATTACGGAGTTCGAGAATCTAAAGATGTCAGATAACGGTACCATAGACGAATATGCTGCAAAGTTATCAGGTATTGCATCTAAATCAACCACGCTTGGAGAAGTCATGTCGGAACACAAGCTGGTAAAGAAGTTTCTCACAAGTCTTCCTAGACGTTTTGTCCATATCGTGGCAGCCCTAGAGCAAGTTTTAGATCTTAAAGAAACGGGGTTTGAGGATGTGGTTGGACGATTGAAAGCGTATGAAGAAAGAGTCAAAGAAGAAGATAAAGCAAACGATGCTCAAGAAAACTTGCTTTATGCTAGAACCGATAATTCCTACAGGAATAATGACTCAAACGGAGGAAGAGGACGTGGTTCATACTCTCGAGGTCGTGGCCGTGGTCGTGGTCAAGGTAGCGGACGTGGCAATAATCAAAACCAAGGTCAACGTGACTCCTTGAAAAACCGTGAAGATAATGAACAAAAGGGTAAGCAACATGAGAAACGTGATCTTTCACATATAAAGTGTTACCGTTGTGATGAGTACGGACACTTTGTTTCAAGATGCCCTGAACGAAACCGAAACCATGAAGTTAACCTTAATGAGACGCAAGAGAAAGATGTGTATCATGAGGAAGGTACGTTCTTTATGATGAACCATATTCAAGAAACGATTTTTATGAATGAAGAAAAGTACACTCCACCAAAGAGCGAGTCAAATACCGATGAAAAGGATGTATGGTATTTTGACAACGGTGCAAGTAATCACATGACAGGTAATTACTCTTACTTTTCGGAATTAAATGAAAATATTACTGGACGTGTTAGGTTCGGAGATGGTTCATGTGTGAGCATAAAGGGAAAAGGCTCGATTTTGTTCGAAGGTAAAAATGGAGAACAAAAATTGTTGAAAGATGTCTATTATATTCCCGCTCTTCGTAGTAATGTGATAAGTCTTGGACAAGCTACAATATTTGGTTATGATATTAGTATCCGAGGTGATTTCTTAACCATGCGAGATAGTTGCGGAGATTTACTTATAAAGGTCCCACGTAGTGCAAATCGCCTTTATAAAGTTCAACTAAAAGTTGGTAAAGAAGATACAAACGAAGAGGAACGAGAATCAGTTGAACAACAACCTGTTATTGAAGTTGATGAAGTATTCGCGCCGGTAGCTCGACTCGAGACCATACGACTCTTGATTGCTCTCGCAGCCGGGAAAGGATGGAAGATTCATCACTTGGATATGAGAACGGCTCTTCTAAATGGTGATCGAAAGGAGCTCGATAGTACTTTAAAAGAGATGGGTTTTCTACAATGCGTGTACGAAAATGCGATCTATAGAAAGGTGCCCAATGGAGAATTTATCATTGTTGCGATTAATATAAATGATTTATTCGTGACTGGAACAAGCTTAGACCTCATAAATAAGTTCAAAAGGAGAATGGTGTCTCAATTTGAAATGTCGGATCTTGGTGAGTTAACTTATTACTTAGGTATCGAAGTCTCACAAGAAAAGGATTGCGTGGAGATTAAGCAAGAGAGATATGCACTAAAAATCTTAAAAGAAGCTGGTATGGAAGATTGCAATGCAACTTTATATCCAATGGAAAAGGATCTCAAGTTGTCGAAAGCTGAAGATGAACCAGAAGTAGAAGCTACTCAATATCGAAAGGTAGTAGGTTGCTTGCGTTACCTCTTGCACACTCGTCCAGATTTGACTTACTCGGTTGGAGTAGTTAGTCGATATATGCAAAGTCCAAGAGAATCACATGCTCGTGCAATCAAGCAAATCCTACGCTATCTTAAAGGTACGACTTCGTTTGGAATTAAATACAATCGTTGTAAGGACATAAGACTTGTGGGATTTAGCAGTCATAATATTGATATTGATGATGGACGGAGTACTACTAGACATGTTTTTTATCTCGGTACATCACCTATTACATGGTGCTCACAAAAGAAAACTACCATGGCGTTATCTTCGTGTGAAGCTAAGTTCATGGCGGCTACTACAGCTGCGTGTCAAGCAATTTGGCTAAGGGAGTTATTGGCGGAAGTGACTGGGAATGAGCAGGTAATTGTTGAGCATGTATCCGGTGAAGAACAAAGAGCAGACCCATTGACGAAGGCCTTGGCGCGCATAAGGTTCAAGGAAATGAGGTCGTTACTTGGAGTGCAAGAATTTCCCTCTTCGACTCAGAAATTCAGGGGGTGATTGTTGATGAATTCCTAATCGAAGTCTGATTGTGGCTTATAGCATGGATCAGGTTTCTGTATGATAATTGGAGTGCTAGTCCAATTAGTCTAAGGTTATCCTAAACATGGAGTAGTCCTTATTGGTTTAGGTTAGGTTTAATGTAATCCTAGTTATAGTCTAACTAGAATAGGTTAGTCTATATATACCGTGGAGGGTAGGGAATTACCTTTGTATCAAATTGGAGTTTTGTGTTAGTTTCTTCAATAAATAAATCTGCATGTTTGGCAGTTACTTTGTGCCCGTATTCCTCTTGTTTTTCTGATCTTCTCTAGTGTATACCTGCTGTGTGCGTACCTTTAATAACTACAGGGCTAACCCAGAAACACTTTATATTATTTTATTTTATATAAATAGGATTGCTGCATGAAATGATCAGCATTATGAATTGGGCTTTGGAAGACTTTCAAACAGTTTGCTTACTTTCCCTTTGACTAATTTGTTAATTTGATATGTTTGAGTTAGAAAAGCTAAGCCAAACTTGACACATTTAGAAGCAAATGGTTCGAAATTGCAGCGTCTAGGTGTTCCCAACGATCTGATTCTGTCTTAGTTGGAGGTTTGAAAGTCAAAATTACCTGGATAAAGATTCTTGAGATAATCTATAAGTGTAACTCCATCATCATTTCTTGACTCAAGTTCATCTAAACTATAAAGAACAGTCTCTTCATAATACGGAGTTAATACACTGGAAAATTCAAAACTTCAGTTAGCATGCACCCAATAATATGGTGTGTACAAAATATTCAAACTGAAATGATTTACCTAAAAGATAACATTTCCCGGACTGGCTTGGCTGTCGGCATCGACATGAAAAGTGAATTAGTAAAAAACTCCATCCGACGTCTAGCCTCACGGTTTCTAGGGACATGGTCTGCTGATCTCATAGTTAAAAGCGAGTGGAGCCTTTTAATTTGTAACCACTTTAGACAAATAAAATAATATTTAATTAGAAGGCCAATACGAAAAATACAGTAAAAAAAGTCAACTAACACAAGATTGACTCTTAAAAGAGAGAGCATACCAACTCAAGATTTGTCCGCCAATCGGAATCTGAAATCAAAATCTGCTCCCCTGCAAACTTTTTTTCTCTGTAAATGTATCAAATGATTTCATCAAAAACTAATTGGAACTTGTTAAGATATATGAACATTTGTTGGCACACCCACCCAAGAAAATCATGCTTGATAACTTTTTTAAGATATTTGTTAGCACATTCCTTATTATGAGGCAGGCCCTTCAGAATAAGTTGAATGATTGCTTTCACAAAACTGTCTAGCTCCTTAAGTTGAAACTCAGAGCAGAGGTTTCCATCATCCTTTGTATTGTTTTTAACGTCTTCATATATTCCATCAACCCTGCTCAAACAAATAAATAGGCAAAAAGTTAACTAATCGATTGGAGTAACACCAAAAATTGGTATATATAACACCACCTTGGGAGCCACGACCCCGAGATTCAATTCCATGAGCATCGGGGACAAGGCTCGTTTTCGGGCGCGTGTATTGATATGAGTTGAGATGCATGGAGTCTAACTAGAAGTGGTCGTTTGTTTTTAGTATTGCATGTATGTAGTTACAAGTCTTCCACGTTCATATTAGTGTGTAGATGAAATGGGGAAGAAAATATTTCCTTTATATATTCGTAACGCTTTTAGATGAAATGAGGAAGAAAATATTGAACAAAGTCTAGTTTCTCTCTTTTTTGCTTGGAGTCTTGCCCGCTCAAAGGGCATTATCATCTCGTTTTCTTATATAGTTATTGAGAGATTGACTATCTCAAACCAGTCTCTTACCAAAGAGTTACACCCCCTTGCTAGTTATAGAATAATAATATATTTGGGGGTAGAATAAAATAAGTTAATAAGATCATTATAACTCAGAAAACACATGTCTCTACTCAACTTGATATAAAAATGTCAAAATACAATATTATTGAAATATGCTATGAGCAAAAGTTTTTAGAAATACATTAATTATGCAAGGAAACAACAAGTGTACTCAGCCATGCTAATGTGGTCATGCAGACCCTTGTAATTTATCCATCTCCAGAATATATATCATCAGCAACCAGCCGTTAAAACCCACGGCCACTTCGTTTTGCAGAATCTGGTGACCAAGGTTCAAAGCAAGTTATTTCACACAATAAAATGATAACAGTAAATACCAAATGTCTTGTGACATGATTATATAGAACCATTTATTAGACCCAAACAGAATTGCTAATTCTTTCGTAGAGGAATAAAGCTAGTACTCGGGACTATTATTATTACATGTGTTTTGAAAATGAAATTTTGTTACTAAAACCATCCACGATGGTAAAGCTTAATAACTTTTGGGAAGTTTTATAATTTTTGCAAATCATCAACTCACAATACATATAAACGTTTTACAATGTATAAACCATTTTACAATAACACGTGCATAAAATGTTCATGATTTATTATATACTTCTTCATTCAATAGGAACAATAAACATAATCTCATTATTGTTGAAAATAAGATAAAGCCAATTATAAGAGTTTTTGACATGTTCTACATCTTATTGTTGATGTCATATATAATCAAAATAATAAAATCCGCCATCGCTACAACACATGTGTTATTTGTTAACATTTTTTAACGCGTTTCTTAACAATGTATAAAATATTATTAGATTATGTGTATAAAATTATTATGTTAATAAGTATCAAGTTATACAAAAAAAAAAAAAAAAAAAAAAAAAAAAAAAATCATTTATATTTTCATTTAATCGATAGATAAAAGAGTTTGCACTTATAATGATAAATACATTAATAATTATTCGACACTTAAAAATGTGAAAATCAATTTGTCACACTCAACTTGTCCATGATTCCTTTCTGCAGGAGGAAATTAGGCATGTCAGATTGATCTCCACCATTTTTAGTGTCAATAAATTTGTGCACACTTATCACTGCATACCTTTTTAATACAAGTGTAAGCGAAAAATATTTCATGTTTTGTATATTTTTAAAGTTATAGATAAACTAAATTTCTTATACATACTCTTTACAGATAAAATTTATGTTGTAGTGAACAATGGGGATTAATTAATAATAGATCTTAAAAGTGAGCCTAAATGACTATTCTTTCTGTGTGAAATCAAAATATAAATCTAATGTATTATACCTGTTGATGACTTATGCAGAAGTTCGCTGATATTCTGGTCAAACATATTTCGGACCAGATACTGTTTTATAGACCGTTGTGAAAACATGTTAGCAATTTTGAACATTAGTGCTCCCATTCCAATATCATAGATCCAAGCAAGATACGTCACTAGTGTCCATAAACCGAATATTTCCAGCGTAGGCTTCCGAGCTCCCCAATCCTCAGATACAGTATAATTGAACCATAGTGCTCGCATTCCAGTATCACAGATCCAAGCAAGATACTTCACTGGTGTCCATAAACTGAATATTTCCAGTGCAGGCTTCAAAGCTACGCATATCTGGGATACATTAATAACGTATTATTTAATCATACCTTTCAATCTTTAATATTTTTTCTTCATACTTTTAATAAAATAAAGCTAAAAATAAAATAACACAAAAAAGTACGATGTCTTGTTACTCCGTATAAAGGAAGTAAGATTAACTAAAAATATAAAAAAAGTTTTAAAAACACTAAATGTCACATCGTGGTAATCTTATTATATAGGTCAGGGTACCCTCAAATCGCTCAAATACTAAGATAAAATAAAATATTTGAAAAAAAACACCATACCCCGCCCCGGGTGGGGTTGTTGTATAGAAATAAAAAAACAACATGCTTTTCCTATAAATAATATAATGTCTAATGCACCAGGTGCCACTGCACAATAGAAATTGTAAATGAAAAAAACGAAGAGAAGCATACCGAGATAAATCCCCAAATAGTGGTTATGATTGCTATCATGAACGCAAGCATGCCACCAAAAGCAGAATAATAACACACAATAGCAAGGGCACCAATGGTTGCCACTCGACCGTTAGAAAAGAACTGTATCACCCAAATACTAATATTAAACATAAAAGTAAAATATCTAAAAAAAACACCATACCCCGCCCCGGGCGGGGTTTTGTATTAAAAAAGGAAAAAAAAAAAAAAAATCTTATAAAATAATATAATGTCTAATGCACCAGGTGCCACCGCACGATAGAAATTATAAATGAAAAAAAGAAGAGAAGCATACCGAGATAAATCCCAAAATAGTGGTTAGGATTGCTATAGTGAATGTAATCATGTCACCAAAAGCAGAGTAATAATACGCCATAGCAAGGGCACCAATGGTTTCCATTCGGTTGTAGGAAAAGAACTGTATCACTTGCTTCTTCTTGTAAAAGACCTGTAAGCATAAAACAACATTTTTAGATTCAGTGTTTGAGCAATTCTTTCAAGCTGCAATGTTAGATTTATGTACCTCATAAAAGAATAGAATCACCACTAATAAGCAAATCCACGGAATTACACAATTCTACAGAAGTATATGCAATTAGCACTCTCATACATCAAAATGGAAGGTTAAATAGCCAATAAAGACCTTGCTAGCATACATAATGAAGAAAGTTCTTACCGATAATGACTTTCTTAACCCTTGCACATCGAGTTTGTAGCCTACAACTAACGGGAAAATGAAAAATCGTAGACTTAAAATGGTCTCTATAACCCTTCCTGCAGGAGTTCGGATGTGAGACTGAAAATTACATTTCATAATTTTTAGTTAACCTATCAAAGCTACAACATGCAAGAATATGTTAAACATGAGGAAGAAGTATTTACACCAGCAATGAAAAAAAAACGATCGAACTTATGAGGGTTGAATATTACCAATTCTGTTGTCCACCAAATTTCCCAGCTTTCTTTAACTTTATCTTCAATACGTTTAATTTTTTCAACTTCATCAGTTTTACGATTGAGCCAATTCTTCCAATCTTCCCGGTCTTCTGAGTTTCTAAAGATTGAAAAAGAAGTTGAAATGCATCTGGAAACAAAATGAAACTCAAATGACAAACTTACATGTAACGGTCAAACGGGGATGAATCGAACAAAAATGGAGCGACAATCCATGAAATTGACAAAATTAAACCGCCAAGTAAAAGAAGGTTGTTATAGATCGCCCGAACTGAGTGGAACCCGTATATGCAGTACACCACTAACAGGAAAAGCACTTCCATTCTGTTTAAGATATATTAAACATACTTGTTAAGTTCGAGAGCGAGAGCGAGAGAGTTAGAGGTTCGAGTTCAAGTTAGAGAGAGAGAGAGAGAGACCCTTTGACGAAATGACTTCGTGAATAACGCCTGTAATTCTCTGAAAATTTGATATGATGCAAGACAAATCCTCGACCAGTTGCTTGATACTATATTCGGATAAAATTTGATTAGATTGCAATAATAGATCATAATAGAGGTAAACAAGATAATATCGACATAGTTAGCCTGAAAGAAAACATGTTCTAAATCGTTAAATTTTAACTATTAAAAGTGTATGTGAGGTTGTTAGCTTATACCAAATCATCATTCAGTCTATTGACTAACTCCGTCAATTTTAACTATTAAAAATGGGTTATATGACTCTATACATGTTTTAATGTGCAAGTTTCTAAGAAAACATCATATTGGATATCACTACATTTCTATGTCATTCATAATAAAACTTAGGGGCGAGAAAAAAAATTGAAAAACGAAACCAAAACTCAAAAATCGAAAAAGAACCCGAACCCGTTTAAAAAACCTACGGTTCGATATATCTTTTAAAAAAACCGAAATTTTTGTCTCATTTTTTGGTTTTATATGAAAACCCAAACCAAAAAACCCGAACCGCCTTATACTAATATCAAATCAACTTTTAATAAATACACGATTAATATCTATACAATTACTTATAAAAGGTATCAAAAAATGATATACACATATTATAGTCGTAAGACATATCAGTTTAGCAAACATTATGACAAAATCATAAAGTTTATTTTTCTGTATTGCACATCAAGTGTCACAAGCAAGATAATGTTATTGTAATGAAAATCATTGATTAAAAGTGGAAGACTGCAAACTGTGTGATAATAAATCAATGCAGTTCTTCTGAGTACGCATAATTCGTATGTTATATAAATCTTTGATTCACTATTATAATGGATGAATCGATGATTTAATAATCGGTTCATTAAGATCTTCTGGGATGCCAATAAACTAGGTCATGAATAGAATCCCTCTGGTCAACCCAGCCCCATTTAGACCCGTTAAATAACTCTTCCATATTGACACATCTAGAACAAAGCAAGCAAGATAGAAATGTAAACAACAAACCGATGCACCACCATGAATAATGGTTCTGCCAAACCAATGTATTCTTGTGCCCAAAGAGAATGCGAAGAAAATGGAACCAAGACTAAAAAACATGGCGAGAAAACTCTCAACAGCCTGCAACACCATTCAAAATTTAATACGCAACAAGTTAACCACATAAAATAGCTGTAATTTTTTATCGACGATTCATCCCGTATATATTAAGCCTATATAAACAACGTTTACATAAATGTACCTTTTCCAAACCCTGCTCTAAGTAAGGAACCAAAAGCATGTATATAGCCGGGAGTAAAACAATCATTAAAAACCACTCAGGAGCCATATCTATATCGTTTAACAGATGGGGGACTCTCGTTCCAGACAATGCCTGTAACAACGAAAATAAAACAATTTATAAAGATGGTGCTATTAAACTTTAATAAGAAGCTTTATAAAAAGAATAATACTAATTACCATAATCAAATTGCCATAGAGTAATATGTATAAGGTTATCACCATTAACTGCAAAAATCACATAAATTGATAGATGAGCAATTGTGTGATCTTAGAATAGTAACCTTAATTTACTGATATTGTGCATACCAAGGAAGAGAAGTAATATCCAACGGTTGTATAGTAGAATGAAAGCATCCGGAAGAAATCAAACCGTTGACCAAGTCTGTATAAATCTCTACTAAGAACCTGCTCCCCGTTTCCTCCCGCCACTTTTCCTTCAAAAGTAGCAATTTGATTGAACCCAACATCTCGCCCCTTGCCCACCTTCAAAACAAAAAATGAAATGCATAATAATCGAGCATATGTATGTACTGATGCCTGATGACTTATTTTAGAGCTTAATATAAACCCAATGTGATTTTATTTTTGGAAAGTAAGGAGTTTTAAAGATATATAATACCTGGATGTATTCATGATGAGTGACACTTCCTTGACGCAAAGTTGAATTAAAACCTGTATTTCAAATTTTAACATGTAGACATATTTTACCTAGTAAAAACATATCAAAATCAACATAAACCTCCCATTTTCTTTTCTATTGCAATTTCTAGATTATTATATGATGATTTTGACGTTTTCCATATATATAAAAGAAATAGAAAAGGATAGACTAGAAATGACATCTGTTATGTTAATGACAACAAAAGGATATTAAATGAGTGAAATTGAGATATGGATGAAATGTAATGAAATAGAGCCACTTGGAGGTTCCTTATGAAATGAGGCATGGAACGGAGCCACTACGAAAAAGTTTCGACAGTTACGAAGGAATCATGGGGTGAGAACATAGATAGAACTCTATGCGATATAATTAATTGGTCAACGTTTATATAGTCTTAACAATAAGATTGATAATAAGTTAAAGATAAAAAAGAAAGACAATAACGTATATAGTCTTAACAATGGATTCACTAAACTATATTGTTGAATCAACATTTATATGAGTAAGTTTAAAAGATAAAGATACTACAAGTTGTTGGAACTTAGGTTTTATAAATTATTGATTCTATATAAAATTTAGTATATTACTAGGACTCAAATCTGAATCGCAGAATTTGAAGATGGTGCTCTTATCGTTCGTCTTTTGTACCAATTTGTGATGCTAGGATTATTTCCCAGATTTCTGACATCAAAATATTTATCTTTAACAAAATGGAAGATTGAGAAAAATACATTTGATGGTACAAACAACACAAGATGGAAAATATATTGCTCCTTTTGATAAAAACTATCTTGTAGAAGAGATCTTTGTTGTTGGTGTTGTCAGCTATGTACTCCTGATTTTTGAGATGGAATTGCAACTTTTTTTATTATTGTTATTTATTATTTATTTTTTTTTTTTCTTTTTATGATTATTAGTACTTACAAAGAATTTATTAGGTAAAAAGGTTATCTTATAAAGACCCCCTACCTTATTTCTTTATCACCCTCACTCCCTGACCCACTATATTCGACAATATAACACAATTTTTAACAGCCCGTTCCGTATATTTTGACGGTTTAATACTTTTGACTTATTAAAATTTATGTTTTTTGTTCCGTATTCACTTTTACAGTTTTATAATGAAAAACATTATTAGAAAGGTTTTAAAAAGAAATAATAAAATAAAAAAACATAAGGGGGTGCCATTGTTTTTTTTGGGGGTATGGATGAATTGTTCCTAGGTAAAATTGAGGGTTGCACGTACTCGAAAAAAGCCTACTTTATAAATAAAAAAAATTACATTCCGTAACCTAAAATTGGGTACGGTCGCGGCACACTCGATTTTCATGTAGGTTCGTCCTTATGTATCGTGCTACTAGGAAAGAAAAACTTATGTGGCAGCGCTTTTGATAAATATTTGAAGGCTCTACATCAACAAATGACCAAAAGAAAAAAAAATACAAAGTTCTATTGTTTACTCATATAATGTTATATGGTTTGTGATGATGTTATAATTTGTTATTCAGATGTTCTTTTATAGTAATTTTATCTTTTTGTTTTACCTTCAAATTTGTAATTTTGGGAATTCATGTAACAGTTGGTGCTATACCTCATGAAAACTTGAATAGTCTCCACATATATCTATTATCTTCAAATTAAATTACCTTTTACTTTTAACTACTTAACAGTGTAATAAAGAAGGGGAAAAAATAATTTTATATATAAATATTAGATGTTATCATGATTTTTAAAATCATGATTCTAATAATAAAATTTTATGATATATCAAAGCAAAAACGATCTTGATCTTACGAAAGATTTTGCAAACGTAAAATCTTACAAAATCCCGATCTTGACCATAGGATATTAAGATCAAACCTGATCCGACTTTTCTTGAACCACATGCTAATATTCTTAAACTTGCATAATCATAATTTGATATGACATTTTCATGAAATATTCATATAATTATGTGTTGATATATAATAATCTTTAGATTTGTGTAATATTACAAGGAATATTGTGAAAATGACACTATAGTAGGATTTTAACGATCTCGATTTTACAAAGAAGAAAATGATCTTGAGTAAGAATCCCATCTTGAAAAGCTTGAATGTTATGTATGCTTCTTTTTTCCCTATTAAATATACTAAAATGTCTAAACCTTTTAATGTTTGTTAAGCATAGGAAATTAAAATAGAAAGTTCAGTCATTTAGTAAGAAAAAAGGAGTTTGATAAGATAAACAATTTTTTTTTTCTTTTGGCAAGTTAAATACATTTTGAATTAATTATCTCAAATTGTATATATATGAGAATGATAGTTCAAGAGTTGAGTGAAAGTTTTAGTTAACAAGAAGTTGACGTGTCCATGCATGCATAGCCGACTTCTTGTATTATTTGAGGAGGTCTCTGTTTGATCTTCTAAATTTGATCAGTTTTGTTTTATTTAGTACTTATAAAGTTTTTCTCCCCCTCATCTCCTATAAATAAAGGTGAAGGGGAGGCTCAATTGTATCATTCTTTCTAGCTCAATAAATTAAAAAATTTGAGGGTCCACTTTCACTCGATCCGGAAGAGACTTGTCAGGTTAAAGCGCCTGTCATTCCTGTTCCTTAGCCAATCGAATAGGCTTCTTTGAAAGAGGTTTTCGATTGAACTTGTGTCATCTAAGATGATTGTGTTTCGCTCTAGATAACCGGTATGTTGTGTTCATACTATAAAGGAATATAACTGTCTGTATTAAACGATGATATTGTAATCACGTTTCTCTAATTGCATAGTGCATATTTGTGTAAGATCTAAAAAATTTAGAAAAAAGCATTTCAACGCGTCCTATGTCAACCTCCAAAAACATATTCATTTTGGCCCAAACTGTTTTAAATCCGTAAACCTACCCATTTTCCAACTCGAGTATTTGGAGAACAAAGTAAGTAAAAAAAAAAAAAAAAAATACCTGCGTAAATATCTTCACTAATGTTTATCCCACGAGATGCTTTGCTAATACCACCCCGTGTTATGTGGAACACTCTATCAAAGACATCGGGATGGCCATAGTGCATGCGAACCCTAGTCATATTTAAGTGAAAACATGATGACGTTAATCACATAAAGACATTAATTGCTTCGATATTATAACTTAGTAAAATAATTTTAAACGTACTTTAAAGGGTTAGCGATGACACGCTGCCCAAGAGTTACAAAGCCGGTTTCTTGATTGGACATGAATGATGCTAAAGAAGAGGCACTGCGAAATTGCTCAAAATTTGAAACTGGCTCTGCAAATTGTACGTGTAATATTAACAATAAAACATAAAACTACATAGGGTAGGTTATACCTTCCGGTAAATATGTGCTCCCTTATTCCAAGAATGGTAGGAGGACGGATAACATGTTTCCTATGAAATTCTTCAAGAAGGTTTCTCATCTTTAAAGTTTCTTCGAAATAATTGTCCTGAGAAAAAAGCGAAAACAAGCTAAAATTAAGTACTTGAACTCTTGAACACAAATCATTAACCTCAAAATTTCATTAAAAAGTAGATGGTCAGAATTTCAATCTTTGGGGAGAGGGGTGCATACCTGATTCATGTCAATGGTTTGGATAGCCTTTCCACGAGTAAATACAATTGCATGATTTTGATTTTCAGGTTTTCCCTCACCAAGTTTGGGATCCCAGGCAATTTAATAGAATAAACTTTCTGCATAATATCAATTTACTTCTGACTTAAGTAAATATAAAAAAGAAAAGAAAAAAAAGTAAAGTAAACACGATTAATTTTAACTATTAAAGAAACAAATGTAAATTAAAAACACTAGAAAAATATCAACCATTTCTTTTCCATTCTTATCAGCCTTCACAAGCTTAGAATAGAACTCTTTGTAGCCTTCCTTATTGAAGACTTCATCAATAAAAGCAACTCGAAGTCCTTCATTTCTAAGAAAAGGAAAACCAGCAATTAACATAATTGTAAATTATCTATAAATAAATCTAAAGTACAACATTAACTTAAACATACATAACTCACTTTTTCAATAAAAATGCAATATCAGCAGCCACATCTTTGCCCTCGCTTTTCTGTTTCCCGTATATTTGGCATGAGACAACATATGTAAACTTAAGGTCAACATGAGCTTTTGCGTTATCTAAACATTGAGATCCTGCATACCCAACCAATAATATTAGAACAAAAAGTAAAATACGAATAGTAAAAGTACAATATTTGGGAAATTTCCAAAATACCTTTAAAAAAAATGTACAACGTATCAAAAAGTTCTACGTGATATCAAAATTAAATTTGATTTATATATAAACCCCATGGATTTGACTTATGTTAAACTCTCAAATTAAACTACTTAAATAATAACACTGAAAAAATTGATCGTATTTTCAAACCCAAACAAATATAATTGAAACATTATTATTAGTTGTAGTCATTGCCCGAACCCGAATGCGTTTGATAATCCATGCGTACACGACTTAATAGTTTTAAATACGACTAAACTTAAATTAGATTGATTGTAATGCCTAAAATCTGAATATGCACGGGATAATAAATTTCAAAATGAAAGCAGTAAACACCGAACAAATATAGTTATAGTATAATTATTAATTTTACTTTTAATCTAAACCTCTGCGTGCACGGACATTGAAACTAGTGCGTGCACGGACATTGAAACTAGTGACATGTAAAATAAGGCAATTATTTTTCTTAAAAGGGATATCATAATCGAGCGTTTGGTTTGAGGATATGAATATGAAGAATTGACTTTTATTCAATTCTAGTTTGGTTAATGGGTTTTGTATTTATGAATGGATATGAAACCCTTAAGACTAGGCTTTCTCAAAACCCACCTAAAGCAATGGTTTTACTCTCGTGTGAACATTTAGTACGTATCACCACAAGCATTGACGGAGCTTTATAGGGGCATGACCACCATATATATTTTTAATTGCAACTTATGTATGAGTACACTACTACAAAGAATATTTTTAGAGTTTGGCCCCTCTAAAATGAAACAATTCTATTTCGGCCCCTCCGGTAAACTTGGTCAAGCTCCGTCACTGACCACAAGGACCATGTGTGCAATTACCTCTTAAAAATTAAAAATTGTAAGAGAGTAAATTTAATATAGAACAGTATAAGTGTCTCATTATTGATCAAATCAATTTATAATAGCTGATTAGCTAGCAGAAGCATATATCTATTTTGTGGAAATTTTTTATTTGAAGCTCACCGGAATAAGTTTCTAAGAGATGAATCTAAAACGTTTGTCATTTAGTGATCAAATCCTATGGAAGTCGTTAGAGTTGAAGGTAAAAAGAGACTTTAGCAAAGACTTTTAATATTATATACAGATAATTGTGTTGCTGATTAAAATTGATACGTAATGATGTGAATGTTAAGTTGTACAGTATTTATTTTGTGGAAAAAAGATGAAGCTCTTACTGATAATCTCTTTTAACGCATCCCACATTTGTTTGGCTGTCTCACTGTCTTCAACGGAATCATACATTGATTCACTTAATGAATCACGGATCCATTCCATGACTTGTTTATCCAACTTTTTCCATTTCTGAGAATAATTCCACACATATTCGTCTTGACTCTCCCCGTTAGGATCAGGATCTCTTAATGAACCATCAACGAAACCAGTCATTTTTTCTGACTCTAACATTGCCATCATCTGCTCCCTCCAGGGATTGTAATTTTCTTTGTCACGCAACTTGATACCGGAGGTCTGCACTAAAAGCTCACCGCGAGAACTGCGCTCCTCAAGTGTGTTTAACGTAGCTCGGGTATCTGAACGATCATGATAATATAACCATGAATCTGAAAAATCTGAGAATATATCAAAAATGTGTATTGCAAGAAAGATATACCTTCGTCCATGGATACATCCGGCACAGGAGAAGTGCTCGGTAGACCATCCACACCTAGAATAGTGCATGTAGATTTATGTATTTGACATTATGAAAAGAATGATCATGATAATTGATAACCATATATAGCTGTAAGGTTAGCGGGCCAACCTAAACCAGCAGCAATCAACATTTCCCTATAAGCTTGAAGTAATAGTGCTTTTTGGTAGTACATGGTTCCTCTCACTGAATAAGGTTGAGCATAAAGTTTAAAATTGTACAACACCAAGTACATACAATAATATATCGGTCTATACACCAAATGAAAAAAAAAATACATACCAGTTCTTGCTAATGTTTGTCCACGATATGATGCCCATAAACGATATTCATATCTCTCTACGTCGTTAGCAGTATATCTAGTATCACGCTCACAATAGTTAGTCCACTCATCTGCAAAATCCAAATGGTAGTTTACTCATACCCATTAGTTTGACTAGAGATGATAAATAGCTTGGGCTAACCCAGAAACACTTTATATTATTTTATTTTATATAAATAGGATTGCTGCTATTATAATAGTAAATTTTAAAAAACAAATTAATTGAGGCATGAGATGATCAGCATTATGAATTGGGCTTTGGAAGACTTTTGAACAGTTTGCTTACTTTCCCTTTGACTAATGGTTTGAGTTAGAAAATCTAAGCCAAACTTGACACATTTAGAAGCAAATGGTTCGAAATTGCGACGTCTAGGTGTTCCCAACGATCTGATTCTGTCTTAGTTGGAGGTTTGAAAGTCAAAATTACCTGGATAAAGATTCTTGAGATAATCTATAAGTGTAACTCCATCATCATTATTTGACTGAAGTTCTTTTAAACTATAGAGAACAGTCTCTTCATAATGTGGAGTTAATACACTGGAAGAATTCAAAACTTCAGTTAGCATGCACCCAATAATATTACAGAATATTCAAACTGAAATGATTTACCTAAAAGATAACATTTCACGGACTGGCTTGGCTGTCGGCATCGACATGAAAAGTGAATTAGTAAAAAACTCCAACCGACGTCTAGCCTCACGGTTTCTAGGGACATGGTCTGCTGATTTCATAGTCAAAAGCGAGTGTAGCCTTTTAATTTTTGACCACTTTAGACATAAAAAATAATATTTAATTAGAAGGCCAATACAAAAAATACAGTAAAAAAAGTCAACTAACACAAGATTGACTCTTAAAAGAGAGAGCATACCACCTCAAGATGTGTCGGCCAAACGGAATCTGAAATCGAAATCTGCTCCCCTGCAAACTTTTTTTCTCTGTAAATGTATCAAGTGATTTCATCAAGAACTGATTGGAACATGTTAAGATATATAAACACTTGTTGGCACACCCACCCAAGAAAAGCATGCTGGATAACTTTTTTAAGTACTTTGTTAACATATTCCTCATCATCATCAGGGTACATCAGAATATTGATAAGTTCACTGATTGCTTTCACAAAACTGTTTAGCTCCTCAAGTTGAAACTCAGGGCACAGGTTTCCATCTCTCGCTATACTACTTTCAATGTCATTACATATATCTTCAACCCTGCTCAAACAAAAAAATAGGAAAAAAGTTAACTAATCAATTGCAGTAACACCACAAAATTGGTAAATATAAATGCTTTTTTGTTTAGTCAGCACAAAAATAAATTATTGATAAAGTGAAGATTAGTGTTTATTGTTACTCCTAATAACCTGCAGGTATTATATGTTTCAAGTTTCTTCGCGTAAAGACCATTAAAAGATGAGCATCCCCAAAGCAAGGTTAATAGGAGCTCAATGGATAAAAAGGGGGTTTTGTGCGAGAATGATTCTAAGCAAGTTTTTGAAAAATTCCACTCCAATGAGGAAAGGTTTTAATATTCTTATTTTAACTCTCCCAATTAAAGTGTATAATGGGATTAGATGATGGTGTCGGAGTCCAACAGAAAGGACAATTTTAAATCCAACCTACTTTAACCAATAATGGAAATTACTCATTCCGACCCATTGCCAACACACAACCACTTTGCCATCTCGAGTTTAAAGAACAAACAATATACAATCTGCATGTTTCACTGGTAGCACTTACCACTCCTTCCCCTCATTGTTCAAAACAGAGTGCAAAATAAACTTGACAGAGTAAAAACACTCCTCAACTGCATATTTCATGTATACATCATCTCTTGAAATCTTATTCCACAGATCTTTCTGGGTATGTTGTTGTTGTTGTAGTCTTTGCAACAAGCTATCCCATACTCTGCCCAGGCGGGATTGGGTAAGTTGTTGTACTTTTTGCAACAATCTTTCCCATACCACACGCCGGCGGGATTGGGTACGTTGTTGTGCACTTTGCAGCAATCTTATGGCATGGAATACCTACATATGGTCATACATTAAAAGCAAAAAAGAAAAGAAAAAAATGTTATAAAGAAAATAAAAAGAGCAAAAATGTGGAGCCTGAAGACCAAAGTATTTGAATGACCTTGCCGACTAGGAGAAAAAGAGGCCACTGAATCACATCAATACACCCAGATTTTTCAGGCATGCTAAGTGCATACTGTTCCCTGTACGCAGGATGCATCATGAAGTTACAAAAAATCATTAACCAAGTAAGTCTTGTTATAGCAGTAAAATATATAACACTCACAAATCAGAAATATAATCTTCCTCTCGCAAATTCATCACTATCTTATTCCAGAACGGTGAAAATTCTGCTGCATCAAGCTTTTTAACATTTGCATAGAGGAGATACATTTCATGTGAGAATCACAAGCAACAGTTAGTATATAAGAAAAATATAGATGGGTCTTATGGTAATAGTTATTTACATCTTCCTGATTATTCTCCAGAGGGGATTCCCTGTACAATATAATAATATGTTAAATGAGTAAATTGCAAAAATCATCCTTGTGGTTTGGCCAAATAGCACGTTTCGTCATTGTGATTCATTAAGTGCAAATCGTCCTTATTTTGCACTGTTTGGAATCATTTTGATCCTTTGGCACTAACTTTTTAGAAACCACACGGACGATTTTTGCACTGCCGAAGGACTAAAATGATTCCAAACAGTGCAAAATAAGGACGATTTTTGCACTTAATGAACCACAAGGACGAAACGTGTAATTTGGCCAAACCACAAGGATGATTTTTGCAATTTACTCTATGTTAAATAGATTACATCCAATTATATTTGTGTGTGTGTGATCCATAAAATCGTCAAAGCATTTGTGGAGAGAGAGAAAACCTGCTGTGATCCATAAATGCTGTAGGGATTTTGTCAAAGCATTTGTGGACATCACCCAAAAACTTGATCTGGAAAAGTGAAACCTTTAAGTCAACAGATAGATACGGAATATACTAAATCGCTACTATAAATATCGTTGGGCCAGTTCAATGCCTAATGATCTCTGACTAGATTTAAACATAAATTATTTCAAGTAAAAAAGACTCATTGATAATAAAATCAGTGAGCATATCAAGAAGTCTCGATGATAATCAGCGAGCAATCTTAGTGAAGTTCAAGTCAAAGACATGGTCAAAGAATCGAAGATAACATGAAGATATACTCTCTAGCTGTTTAAGACATTTTCCTTAGGTAGTTTTGGAATTCAAAATCATTACATTCCGGACTCCGGAGGATTGCAAAAAATAAGTTAAAAATATTTTGTTGGTAACATAGAAAAATTAGCAGTCCTTGGTAAATTTTCTAATGTTAATTGCAATTAACATCTGACAGATATGTATATATAAGCTTACATTACCAAGACGATCCTTGTGTCCAACAAAAGTACCCACAACAGCAGATGTCACATTGTAAGAGACGTGGGAGCCTACAATGTACGCCTGAAACATAAAGGACTAGCAATTAAGAAAATATAAAATAGTACAGTAAGAATCTTAAGATGTTAACAAACTACACGACACATGAAACGAAATGAAAACAATAACGGAAGACCAAAAAGTTGTGAAGTTAGATCATCATGTCAGCAGATCTTAAGTAGTAAATTCTTAACTTACACAAATCACACCGGCCCACAAGCTACCAATAGCCAACATATTATGGATGTCTGCAGGTCAAATCATGAAACAACGTTTCAGGCATATAATCTTTAACGAAAATCCAAGAACTAAATGATACATTGGTAAATATCATAAGCAAATGGGGTCCAGTTTCTGGTATGTATCTTTGATATCAGAAAAGACGACCTACTCTTTGATACATCAGTTATATCTCTAGTGGCTCTCACCAAGGGCCTGATCTGCAAACATTATAATCAACAAATTAGAAATACTGAATTACAAGGAGAAGACAAATTAAAAACAAGCTAAGTTAGTTACCAGGCCGTAATAGGTTAATGCAACATTGATCCCCAGGGTAACAATCCAGAAAATCATATACCTGAATTACAACATATTATCCCTAATATGAGTATAACAAAAAGAACAAAAATATTAACTAAAACATAAGTAAAAGGGTGAAGTAATACCGGAAAATATCAGTACGTTTTTCACCCATGCCACGTCCAACATACTCCTCCTTAAGATACAAATCCAACAAGAAATGTTATCATTAACAAAAAGTAAAACAGTTATGAAACATACAGAAGAATTCAGAGTGTCAACCTGATTAATCCACTTGATTAAAGGAGCTACAAAGGAATTCTCATATATTTGGGGCAGAAACTGATATGATATTGAAAACGAGATTTTAGAAAAAGCATAGACTCCTAGAACAATTATATAGTTTTTGAAACCTATCAACTCTTCAATTAAACTAGTCTTCTCTTGGAAACATTTCCAGAAGTTAACGGCATAGATTCCAAGAACAGTTATAAATTTTTTGAAACCTATCGACTCTTCAATTGAACTAGTCTTCTCTTGGAGACATTTCCTGAAATTAACAGCATGATAAAAACAAATATCGTGATGATTTTTTTTTTTTTTTTTTTTCCTGATGTGCACATAAAGGACAACCAATTGAAGAAAAATACATACATGCGAGGGAAGCACATAATAAGGGTTGCCAACATAGACCAAAAGAAACGAGCAAGAATTCGTAAAACATCTACGCAGCTTGTGTTAGAATAGGCACCATACTTCAGCCAAATGTCTAATATACCTGGAAAAAAGTAACAATAAGAACTAAATACGCTCTTTAAATACGCACGTTTTGGTTGAATGAAAATGAAAATTCCCCCTACTTTGAATAAGCTTCATCAGAAAATATGTTACAGTAAGAGTTTCTGTTAGCGTTTTCAAATTGAGTTCTCCATCATTGAATGCAAATATTCCAAGTGCCTGTGTAGAGAAAAATCATTAGTGTCTGAAAATACAAGTCAAAATAATTATAAAAATGTGGTAAACTTAACCTGAAACATCATGACATGAAATATCCACATGCGGTGGAAACTATGGTATAGATGCCAGATCGTCCGGTGCTCAACGAATGAGGTTTTTCCAAATACCTGAAAAAGGAAAGTCAAAAGCTAGTTACACGGAAAAGCCACATGTGTTTTTTTCATAATGTATGCGGGGAAAAGAAAAGATAATTAAGATGAATACCGTAGTTGACCCTTCTGGTGGGGAAAAGAAAGGTGAATCTGATCCATTTAAAGGCCAACTAAGTTCTAGACAGTCTTTGGACCTGGAAAAGAAAATATAAATGAGATCATGAAACTAGAGATAATATAAAGCATTACTATAGTAAGAAGGCATGTATAAGCGTAAAGCTTACCAGAAGTACTCATTAAAGTCGTCATAATTTCTCCATTTGGAATGTGAAACATTCTTTTCTTTCTTGATCTTAGCCTCCTGAAAAATAAAGTGTGCGTGGTTAGTGTCTCTGTGATCATAAAACCTAGAGCTGAGGTGGGAAAATGGGTCAGGAGATAACGCCTCAAATCAGATTCAATAAATACAGATAAAATAACTAGTGTGTCAAATATGATTAAATGAGTTTTTTTTTTTTTTTTTTTTTTTTTTTTTAAATAATAAATAACCCTTTACTTTAATCTAATGATACAAATTTTTATGTGCTTTAATATACACTTTGAGAGACATTTGAGCCGTTTGACCCTTTTCTTGTTAAGCTAATTGTATTTAATAATTTTTTTTAACCAAAATTCACCTATTTATAAGTAAATGGGTTAAAATTTGAAATTAATTACAAATCTAAATTATGCAAAAGTCATCCATGTGATTTTTCCAAGTCGATACTAATTATCGTTGTTAAAAACTATTTTGCATGTATAATCTCTATCCGTAGAGGCCAAATGATAAAATTTTACATCCATCATCGGATGTTTTTTGCAAAACTTTTTACCAATACTTTTACAAAGATCATCCGTATATAAAGGATGATTTTTTGTGAGACATTTAGCCTTCTAGGGAGATACTTACCAAATTCGACAAGCCAAATGATGATTTTTGCAGTTTACTCTAATCACAATATCTAAAAGAGACGTTCATCCACTTAAAACAAACAAGTAATATCAAGAAAATGATGTGTGTTGTTCGTCCTACCAAAGCAGTTTCTAATATTGCAAAGCTACAAATTTAAAGCATACCGCTGCAATAACTTCATAAAGAGGCTGAATGACTTGGTCAATAAATGAACCACCGACATGTGGAACATCCAATTGTCCACTCATCACTATAAAGTATTTGTCATCCAGTCGTTCTCCCATCTGTTGATTGAACTTTGAGTTAAAGCGATAAAGATATGTTAATCAATTTATGCAATTGAATATGAAGAACTGCAGTACTTACATGATGAAATATGTAGCATAAGCATTCTGGAAGGAATCGAACATTAGCAGCTTCACCCCATATTAAATAGTACAAACAGATATAGAGTATTTTCTTTTCCTTGTTGATGGCACGTACATCCGTACTACAAAAGCAAAAAGAAAAAAGAAAAGAAAAGATAAGCTAAAGAGATTAATTGACACGCACAGCATTGTCAAAAAGAGTTAGGTTAGCCATTATGAAGCACTATACTTTTCCCATATTGGATCTATATTCAGGTAACGGCACCATTCAATGTAGTTACCAAGACTTTTATCAAATACGCTCTGCAAAGCCTTATCGAATGCCTGAAAAATTATAGCCCACCTTTATTAATTAGACATCCCTTACAAAAATCATAATATCATGTTACTTATTAAGACGCACTGTTTCACGCTCGCCAGGAGTACCGAGTCGCATTAGTTCATTTGAAAGAAGATTGACTATATTCTCGCGTTGATTTGAAACACTACTTTCCTGTCAAACAAAGAAAAGACAAAAATGCTTATTGACAAGGCAACCATTCAAATAGAAAGATAAAGCATAACATCCGGTCTTTAATGATATTAGATCATTACGAACCTCCACAGATGATATTTCCACTGTGAAAATATTAGAAATGCGGAATCTTCTAACTATGATATTTAAAATGTTAATATGTTATTCATCAAGTTCCAACCTGGAATCCAAAAAACTTCTGCAAACAGTCGAGAACATCACGCCCTCGAGTAGGAGACGACTCAGCTTCAATATCCCATTTCAGTGAATCAATTGCCTCCTTTACCTGATCATACATTGTTGCATCTTTAACAACAACAATAATAAAAGTACTATCTACTATTATATATAATAAATGATTGATGATGTCACCTTTAGTGCAATTGAAGTCTTAATTTAACTCAATTTAAGTTCAATTAGGATTGACGATGTCATTATTATTTTAGAATTTATTTTTTCAAATAACTTAATAATTTTTACATATTAACAAAATTTTGTTCATCACATCCTTCAATCATGATTTCAATAGAGAACCCTAAGGTCGACACTTTCTCTCTGGCGATCTAAAAGAAAAAAGAAACCCTTACCAATACAAACAACGATCTACTCAGCTCTAATCTCTTATTCTTTTGCTCTAATCCGTTATTCTTATGCAATTACTTTTGTGTTTTGCTTAATTGTTTCAGATTTTAGTGATCGCTAAGGAGTTAGGGTTTTGTTTGTCGTTATTTTTAGGGTTTCGTTTTTATTCTGGTTTTAATTCATTAACGTGGTATTATTTACAAGCTTAATCGATTGAGTGTATCATCATAACATGGAGCCTGGTTAGATTTGTGGGATCATTGCTTAAACCCTAACATTCAGTTAGGGTTTTCTATCTTTATTTTGGTCGTTCTATGGTTGCTGCTGGGTTGTGTAGTATTGCGTGGTTTTGTGTGATCGTGTGTGGGGTTTCGAGATATGGAGAAAGGGTTTTTCAACAAGGAAGGTTCATCGAGGAAAGCGGATAAACCAGCCACCAACTTGGCCGATCAAGTTGGGTCACTTAAGGAACCTAATCCGTATGAATCGCTGGAGGCTAGGCTTAAACATCTTAGAGGAGAGCATGGAATTGATTCTGCTGCTGGTCCTGACTTGCGCAATGCTGCTAGGGTTGTTCGCAGCCCTAGTGAGTATGATGGTACGTTTGATTCTGTGTGGGGTGATGCAACCGACAATACAAGTCGAATTGATATAAATGTTGGGGTTTGAGTCGAACACTAATGCACCTTCCAAGGTGGTGAATGTTGCTACTTGAGTCACCCTTATACTCGTCTTGGTCCTTTGACTTGATTCGGGTAACGTTAATTTTGAAACTAATCTTTGGTGGTCCGGATGTTGCTCAAAGGATGGTAAGAATGCTTCTACTTGGTCTTAATGTGAGTGATAGTATACACAATGAAGTGAGGTCGTTTGCTAATGTGTTAAACTCGAACGTGTATCTAGGAAAGTTAACTTCCGTTCATTGGTGAATGAGAATCGAATTGATAATCATGATACGCTTCTTCCTAAGGTCTGCTATGGAGGGTGTGTTTAACCGCTATGATAATACTCTTGTTGGCTTCTTTGTCGGCAAGAATATTGCATTCATTGGTCAAGAATTATGTCACCAATACATGGGGTAAGTTTGGTTTAAAGAAACTTATGAAGAATGATGATGGTGTATTTCTCTTTAAATTTGATTCTAAAGAGGGTGTTGAGAATGTTCTTCAACGAGGACCTTGGAAAATTCGTAATTCTCCTATCATTCTCACTAAATGGACTCCTGACGTGCTATTGTCCAAAAGTGAGGTTACCAAAGTGCCTGTGTGGATTAAATTGCATAATGTGCCGTTACTTGCATATTCGGAAGACGGGTTGAGCCTTATTGCTACTCAGGTGGGTAAGCCGATCATGTTAGATGCATTCACTAGCTCCATGTGCGTTGACTCATTGGGTCGTATTAGTTTTGCTCGTGCTCTTGTTGAGTTATCATCGGAAGCTGATCTTAAACATGTGGTAACTATGGCTATCCCTAAGAAGGATGATAGTGGTTTTACTACGGCTAGTATCAAGGTTGAATATGAATGGAAACCTCCACATTGCATGGAATGTAAAGTGTTTGGGCATGATAATGCTTGTTGTCCTAAGTCTCTAAGGAGCATCATGCCGATGCTCACACCTCGACCTTAGATGTGAATGATGATGGTTTTAAGGTAGTGCAGAATCGGAAAGCCAAACCCCAAGGTCCGAAGTTGTCTAGCGGTATTAATATGGGTAAGGGTCCTAAATTTGCTCCTAGGAAGCAGGTTTATATCCCAAAGAAGAAGACACCGGACGTTGCTAGTGTTAATGCTACAGGTACTCCTGTTACTACTTCTAACTCTTTTGGGACACTTGAGGTGCATGAGGACACGGGCATTCAAAGTCCTGTGGTTGATTCTACTACTAAGGAGGCGAAGATTGGGGATTCTACTGGTTGTTCTAAGGAAGCAGGTATGGATGGCTCTCGGGGGCAGGAATCTCGTGTTGATCTGAGATGTGGATCTTGGTCGTACAATGGAGGTTAATGTGGATGAGTTGAATAAGACGGTTCTACATCACATGTACCGCTTGTGAGTGATTCAATGGGAACAATGGATGTTGGTTCTACTCCATAGTTGAGAAAATTGGTAAGCTTGAAAACTACTTATTCTTGGGAAAGCTACTCTTGTGGATGATGATGGTCAACCTATTCCGTCTACCTCTTCTACTAAGAGAGCTAACCCTTTTTCTAAAGTGGGAGAGATTGAGGTGTCTGATTCTGAAGATGAGGTTGTTGCTAACCCATTTGATGAGTCTGCTAATATATTTGGTGGTGGCCAAGAGTATGAAGATGAGTATGATGAATATGACATCGATGACTATGCGAAACAGGTTCGTGATTTTCCTGGGAACTTGGATGCCTTTAATGCCATGTATGGCACAAAGTTTCAAGGTCCTAGGAAATAATCTTATTTCGTTGTGTCATATGTTATCATTTGAGTAGTGTTTTGTTTCTTGTTTAGATAATTGGAAGTATCTTGTTATGTAAGCTCTATGCCTATGTAACGGGCTGATATATGGGATTTCACTCATATACATTGTACTTAAACATTTATTTGGTTAATATATTTACCAGGGTGCAGGATTACTCCCCTTTACCCAAAAAAAATCATGATTTCAATGGTTTCTTTAATACTTTTTTTTTTTATTTTTTTTTTTTTAATATTTTTTAGTTTAAAAAGTATAGAGCTCTAAATAGAATTTGAACTAAAACGTATAAAGGTTTAATATAAAATCATTAAAATATTTGTACCATGTGATCTGCATGATACTTTTTTATAATGAACAGATAGGATCATTGTTAAAATATAGTGTTAAACTTAAGTTTTATTTTATTTATTTATTTATTTATTTTTAAATAATTTGCTTATTTAGTTTGTATAACTCTTTTTATGAAATTATAATCTTTCACAATATTAGGTTAAAATAAAAACTAATAAATTACGTTAATTTACTTACTTTGGATCTCTTCGCATGAAGGAGTTTGACATATGTCAAATTTAATGAAAATTTGTGTTTATATATGTTATATCCTCGTACATACAAAAGGTTTTAGTAATAAGGTTATATTAGTTTCATAACATGAGTAAGGATTAGATGAGAAATAAAATTAAAATGAGAAGGGTGAGAAGAAATCACAACCGCACATTTCAGATGCACCTTAAAATTAAATATAGATGCATCTCTCCTTATATTTCTCTCCTCATTTGAAATGTGTGGCTAATAACAATACTTATAAAAGTTATTTCATTAAAAAAAAAAGATGAACTCCATGTTTCGTGTATTAATATGCATATCTCAATAACATGTGATTCAGTTTGATATTATAAGATTTGAAAATAACCTTTGTTGAAGTGAGCAATTAGAAAAATCAAGTTAATTAGACAATTAAATTGGTCAATTTCAACCAAATTCTTAATTTTTCGATTTGGTGCCGTCACATGTAATTCCCTTAAATAAAAAACTAAACATTTACAACTTTATACCTAGTCAATTATTCGAGGGAGGTGCGACAAGGGTCATGGTTGTTGTTGAAAATCATTCAAATACGCCTTTTGTGAAGATGATGGTTCGGTAAATTTATTTTGGATTAAATACGAGAAGTAATTTACAATTGAGATTTGCTAACGAGTGCCCGCACTTTTTTAAATGTAAATGAATGGAAATTTTGAATATATTAATTGAAAAGTCACATTTACTTGCAGTAATTTAAAAGTTTAACTAATATCTATTAAATGCATTTTTTATTCAAGAAAGTTTAAATGTATTAACTACATATTAAATGCATTTTTTACATTTTACAAAATACTGGATGGGCACCCATTAGCAACTCGTATACCTATTAAGTTGAAAGTTAGTAATAGTATAGAGTAATACTAACAATAGCTCTTAAGGTGGTTGTTAATAACAACTTCTCTTTTTTTCTTCTTTATATATATATATATATATATATATATATATATATATATATATATATATATATATATATATAGAATCCGTTCGATTGAGAAGAGTTTGAGATTGAGAAGTTTGAGAAACAATTTTGACCATTTATCTCATCAAACTAAGTCAAGGGTAAGGATGGTAATTTATTATATTAATTAATTACTTTTTTGATTCATTTAATATACTTTATAATGCTAAGCGTTTTTCTTTTTTTTTTCTCCATCAAAATATGAATTTGAAAATGTCTTTCTGAACCATCTGATCCTTCGCTATTTAATTTTCTATAAATTCTTTTACAAATCTTGATCCTCCAATTTATATTTAAAATTGCAACATTACTTTAACCATTATGTTAGTTATCATATACTCCGTAGCTTTCATTCTTGATGCTTCGGTATTTGTATCTATCATCACTTTCATCAACATAGTTCGCATGCATTTTAACTAATTGCTTTATTCATATCTTTCTTATCATTTTTTAATTATTTTGAAGATTCATGCAATAGGCACATTTTTGTATTCTTTAAAATAATTTCAACTTTCTTATATGAACTCGATTGTCAATATTGAATTATTGAATCATTTGTTAATATCTATGTCACAAGTGATATAGCGTTCGAGTGACATAAATTTGAATCGTAATATTAATAATGAATCATAGTGAATCATTATTGTCTGAGTTATTAAGGATTTGTAAATAAAAAATTATAATTGACTTAGTGAAGCATTTTATTTCGACATGCAATAACTCACGAATTCACTAATATGAGTATGATTCAAAATAAAAACTAACAAGTTTCTTACTCACGATTCACTTATTTGATTATGATTCACTTACGCAATTATAGATTTGATTAAAAATAAAATTACGAAAGAAATACCAATGTATTAGACTAGTTCATTTTAACAAGCTGCTTTCTAATGATAAGCGATCATATTTTTGAAAATTCAAAATCCACAACATTTAGGTATAAGTCATGTTAAAAAATCTAAAGACATACGAGATATCAACAAAAAGATGAATCATATATTGAATAAGATTTTCATATATAAAAAGAAAAAAAAAAAAAAGAATAATATAGTTACTTAAGAATTTTATTTAGATTTGCTATTTTATTACAAAGAAAGTGACTTGAATGATTCACAAAAAAAAAATAATAAATAAAAATAAAAAATATAAAAAACTTTGTTACGATGGAAGTATAAGAAGAAAACAATGAATGAGTTCCTGTTAAGGACTAACAAAATCGAAATTTATGACCATAATTGTAGGAGTTATTACTTTTCAATTAATGTGTGAATGATTCAATTTACTTTTATGCCTTTTTCACTCTAATTAATTATATTAATGAAACATTTAAATTAAAAAATTTCAATGGCCTTGATTTCTTCTCAATCTTCTTAATTTAAAAGTCTTCTCAATAGAACCAAAGCTAATGTGTCTATATATATATATATATATATATATATATATATATATATATATATATATATATATATATATATATATATATATATATATATATATATATATATATATATATATATATATATATATATATATATATATATATCTAGTTTTCTATATAAGTTCCGATGACCCATAAGTTTCTTTCAACAAACCGTATTTGTAGCATTAGAGAATCGTTTTCGAATAACTACAATTCTGATGCGTGGTTATATAGCAGCATAAATATATAGTTTTTTAAAAAATTATGTGGAGTCGATCTAAGTGTGTGAGTATACTTTCTAATAGGATTGTTTTAAGTTATTAAGATTTTTAGTAATAATAGATTCAAGCATTACAAAAAGCAAAATAAACCAAAAACTACAATTACTTGGTCTCTCCTTTCAAAAAAATTGTCACGGGTTCCACAACTACTTCATCATTTCTCATATAATTTTGTCAAATTTGAAACCCGATTTCACCCGGGTGGTTCAACTGGTTGAACCGTTCCGATAAAAAAACATGTCGATTTAAACCGAGTCAAACCGATAGGTTGGGTCGAAAAAATGTCAAATTAAACCGGTCGACCCGGGGTTTGAAGCGTCCGGGTCAACCCGTATCGGTTTCAACAAGTCAACCCGGTATCGGTTTCAACAGGTCAACCCAGTATCGGTTTCAATTGGTTGTTTTTAATTTGGTAGATGTGCTTTTAATTGGGTGTACAATATGAATAAATTATTGTACTTTTAAGTAATAGGGTGTTTTAATAAGAGTATTAATTATATTATTTATTTCTCTCTCCATTGACCATGTTTTCAACATTCAACTTTCAACATTTTTCACTTTTTTCACTTTGACCATTTTTCCATTTTATATAGTATAGATATATATATAAGAAAAACTAAAATAAGAAGAATAAGAAGAATTTCTAGCCACACATTTCAAATAAGAGAGAGATTTTCAAGAGGAGATGCATCTATTTTAATAGGTGCATCTGAAATGTGTGGTTGTGGTTTCTTCTTATCCTTCTTATTTTAATTTTTCTTCTCATTTGATCCTAACTATATATATATATATATATATATATATATATATATATATATATATATATATATATATATATATATATATATAGTTAGGATCAAATGAGATGAAAATTAAAATAAGAATGATAAGAAGAAACCACAACCATTCATTCGAGATGCATCTACAAAATGGATGCATCTCCTTAAAATCTCTCTTCTATTTGAAATATATGGTTAGAAATCCTTCTTATTCTTCTTATTTTAGTTTTTCTTCTTACCGGATCCCTTCCTATATATATATATATATATATATATATATATATATATATATATATATATATATATATATAATTGTCAATATTATGGCATAGTATTTAGAAACATGTTCCGTGTTTTTGGCTAAGATAACCAACAAAATGAGTTAATTGTATTTGTCATAGATCCCGATCATGATCTTATAATCTTACGATTTTGCGATACTACAACGCAAAAATGATCCAAATTTTACGTAGGAATATTAGCAAGCTTAAGATCTTATAGGATCCCTATCTTAACAATGAGATCTTAAAATCCAATCCGATCCGATCTTACTTTTTTCGAACCGCAAACTAAAAAATTACAAAATTATAGATTATGTTTTTTATAAAATTTAAAAAACAACATGTGAACTTCTTAAATATTTCATATTCAGAATTTAGGATAACAATTTCATAAACATTCATATAATTTTATCTTTATTATATATAATAATAGGTAGATTTGAATAACATTACAAAAAAATTGACACTATAGTAGGATTTTGGGATCTCGATCCGATCTTACGATTTCAATTTTGCAGAAACAAAAACGATATTGAATAGGAACCCGATTCTTGAAAACCTTGGTACTATTTGTGTTTGAGATGTTATAGAAAATTGTTAGTGATTTTAAAATAATTTTGAATGATATTGTTTAGACATTATGTATTGTCTTAACATAAATTTTGAAATTCAGTTGTTAAAAACAATTTTAAAAGTTGTTCTTAGCAAAACTTAATATACAACTCGTATACGTACAAAGTTAAAAGGTAGTAATAATATAGACAAAAGATAGAACATAGCAATAAGTAATAACCATGATATACAATGAAAACATATTCACCTCAGTTGGTAACAAATCTGCACGACCATCAAACGGAATAATACTATAAGTTTCATTTGAGCCTTCTTCATCATATTCAGTATCCTGTAAAAGCTGAGAAATAGGAGCAAACAACATAATTAGTGCCAAACATCTTGCATGCTGACAGATTATAAAAAGAAAGTTTTTTTTTCTAACTTGTGTTATGGTGGCACAAATTTAAAACGTTAAATAAACACATTTATACCTTTAAAAACTTTATTTCTATATAAAATAATAATAAATTTAGTAAACATCATCAAGAGAAAAGTCCAAAATACATCCCTGTGGTTTGTCCCGTGTCTCGCTTTACATCCCTAAACTTTTTTTGTCACAAAACCATCCCTCCATTAGTAAAGTTGGCACAAAACCATTCATTTGTTAGTAAAGTCAGTCAATGAGGACTAACGGTGCAAATTACTTCTCCGTTATCTCCTAACGGAAGAGAGAATATTTGCATTGTCAGTCCTAAGGACTAACGGTACAATTTATTTTCGGAAATAAATTGCATCGTTAGTCCTAAGGACTAACGGTGCAAAATGTTTTTGGAAAATAAATTAAAAGGGGGCCAATAAGGAGGTGGTGGTTGTGGTGGGTGGCAGCGGTGGAGGTGGGTGGTGGTTGCAGTAGTGGCTGTGGATGGCAGTGGGTGGTGGTGGTGGTGGTGGCGGTGGTGTTTGCGGGGGGTGGCGGTGGTGGCGGTGGGTGATGGTGATGGTGGGTGATGGTGGTGGAGGGTGGAGGTGGTGGTTGTGTTGGGTGGCGGCGATGGAGGTGGGTGGTGGTGGCGGTAGGTGGTGGTGATGGCAGCGGTGGCGGTAGAGGTGGTGGCGGTGGCGGTTGTAGAGGGTGGCGGTGGTGGAGGTGGGTGGTGGTGACGTTGGGTGGTGGGTTGCGATGATGGTGGTGGTGGGTGGCAGTAATGGTGGTGGTGGGTGGAGGTGGTGGTGATTGTATTGGGTGGCGGCGATGGAGGTGGTTGGTGGTGACGATGGGTGGTGGTGATGGCAGTTGTGGCGGTGGTGGTTGTCGTGGGTGGCGGCGGTGTAGGTGGTGGTGGTGGCGTTGGGTGGTGGTGGGTGGCGGTGATGGTGGTGGTGGTGGCCCCCTTTTAATTTATTTCCAAAAAGAACCCTCCCAAGAAGAAAGATCATCCTAGAAAGGAGATGGCTTGCCACCACTGCACCGAGGTACGACACTGGAAGAGGAACTGTCCACGCTACCTCTTATAGTTGTAAGAAAAGAAGAACAAGAATGCTGGACATGTTTCCAGCACTTGAGGTATATTCGTAATAGAATTATTTACTTTTCCTCATAAAATAATTTCCTGTGTGTATGTCACTGGATGTGGTATTCATATTTGCAATACACTACATGGACGTAGAGGAGCAAGGAAGCTGGCATGTGGGGAGCAATATTTGTTAGTAGGAAATGGAGTTCGAGCAACTGTTGAAGCAATAGGAATGTTTTATTTATTTTTGTCTTCGGGCTTAGTACTAGTTTTGAACAATTGTCATTACACACCTTCTATAATTAGAGGTGTTGTTTCAGTTTTCTTGTTAAAAGATATTGGTTTTGTTTACACGTTTACTAGTTATGGAATTACAGTTTCTTTAAATAATATTTTTTACTTTAATGCAATTTCTGTGAATGGTGTGTTTGAGATTGATATGCGTGGTATTGTGAATGATATTAATAATTCTATTTTTAGCATCAATAATAAGAGAATCAAGTCTGATATGGATTCTACTTATCTTTGGCATTGTCGACTTGCTCATATAGGCAAAAACACACATGGAAAAGTTGCAACATGATTGGCTTTTGCAACATATCAATGATGAATCATTTGATAAGTGCGAATCTTACATATATGGGAAGATGACAAGGAAACCTTTTTTCGCATCAAACGGAAAGGGCTTCAGATCTACTTGGAGTGATACATACAGACGTATGCAAACCAGTTAGACATGTGTCAAAGAAATGTGCTAGCAACTTCTTAACCTTCACAAATGATTTAAGTCGTCATGGTTATGTTTATTTACTTAAACATAAACATGAAGTGTTTGAAACATTTAAGGTTTTCAAGAATGAAGTAGAATTGCAACTAGAAAAGAAAATTAAAGATCTTCGATCCGATAGAGGTGGTGTGTTAGACTTAATGAAAGGGAGTGTCATTCTTAGATTAGTGACTCATGATTTGCATTTATCTTATAACAATTGTAGACGGTTTATGTAAGATGTAAAAACCGTAAGTTAGTCTCTTTTATCTACTATGCTATCCTATCCTACATCGCCCCAACATGTAAACCATGTAAGGGTACTTCATCTATAAAAGGAACCGACTACCTATCATTTTATGTGTGGATTCTAGGGGTAAGGTTAGATAGCTTCTAGGTTCTTCCATTCTTCTTGTATCTCATCTTCTTCTTCTTAATCTAGTATCATATATTTTCTCTTATTCTCTCTACATCTCTTCATCTACTTATATGTGTGAAATGATATAGCTTATTTGGGTTCCTACAATTGGTATCAAGAGCAACAAAATGATTTAGAAGTGGTTTGTTGCTTAAAAATCGTGTATTTAAATTTTTAGCACTTTCACTCTTGGTTTAGTCTATTTCGAGCTTATTTTCTACTTAAATACGTGCTTATTTTCTGCTTATCTAGTAAAAATGGCAGCTTATTTGTCCAAAAAGCTGTTTTAGAGTCGAAAAACTCATAGCTTAGCTTATTTTGTCATATCAGCTAGTTTTAAGGTCCAAACAGCTTCTTTTGAGCTTATTTAGTGATTATTTTTGTTTTAAGTCGTTAAAGTTTGGATTTTTATACTAGATTTGGTCATTTTAAAAGAGTTTTGGCAAAAAGATTGAATCAAAAACGGATTTTTTTTTATCGATTTGAAAACCTTTATTCAAGAGTCTAACGATTACCTTAAAGAGTGTAGTATAGCCCAACAGCTCACATCTCCATATACACCACAGCAAAATGGTGTGTCTGATAGAAGAAATCATACATTGCTAGATATGGTACGATCAATGTTTAATCTTACAACTCTTTCCTTATCCTTTTGGGATTATGCTTTGGAAATTGTTGTTCGTATTTTAAATATAGTTCCAACTAAGAAGGTTGATAAGACTCCATACGAGTTATGGAATGGAAAAGCTCCAAATTTGTCTAACTTAAAGATATGGGGTTGTGAGGCGTTTATTAAATGTGACTCAGCTGATAAACTCCTAAAGAGATCTATTAAGTGTATCTTCATAGGTTACGCAAAAGAAATGATGGGTTACTATTTTTACTTCCCACCTGAAAAAAGTCATTGTGGCCAGGTATGGAGATTTTCTTGAAATGAATCTCATATCTCAAGAATTATGTGGGAGAGTATATGATCAAGAAGATACATCACCTTCTGAAAACGCTAGCCAACTTCAAATAGAGCCAGAAAGTCTTGCACCTCCACCTGAAGTTACCCCCATTCGTAGGTCTGAAAGGACTATACGTGCTCCTAAACGTCTATGTCTTAATGTAGAGGTTGAGGAATATAGTTTAGGAGATCATGGAGAACCTGCTAACTATAAGGCTGCCATGGCTGATCCTAAAAAGGACAAATGGAAAGATATAATAAATGAGGAGATGAAATCCATAAAAGATAATGATGTCTGGATTGAAGTAGACATTCCTCCTAACGCTAGAGTCGTTGGAAGTAAGTTTCTCTTCAAGAAGAAGACTGACATTGAAGGAAAAGTACACACGTATAAGGCTCGTTTGGTAGCTAAAGGCTTTACTCAAACATACGGGATTGACTACAAGAATACCTTTTCTCTTGTAGCAGACATTAGAGCTATTAGGATTCTTATAGCCATAGCAGCATACTATGACTATGAGAGTTGGCAGATGGATGTCAAAACCGCCTTCTTGAATAATCGCCTAGATGAGGATATCTATATGGCGCTGAGGGGTTTACGAATCCACAATTTCCAAAGCGTGTAATTCAAAGATCCATTTATGGATTGAAACAAGCATCATGGCAATAGAATAAGAGATTTGATGAGGAAATAAAAAAATTTGGTTTCACTCAGAATCTCGATGAGCCATGTGTATACCATAAGGCTAGTGGGAGTAATGTTACTTTCCTTATCCTGTATGTCGATGACATATTGATCATGGGAAATCATATTCCAAGTTTAAAAGAGGCTAAGTCCTATCTGGGAAGATGTTTTTCTATGAAGGATTTAGGAGAAGCAGCATATATCTATGTAATCAAGATCTACAAAGATAGATCTAGGTGGTTGATTAGATTAAGTCAGAGTGCTTATATTGATAAAATTTTGATGAGATTCAGGATGTAGAATTCCAAAAGGAATATCTTCCAATGCAAGTAGATCATGGCTTAAATAGCAAACTATGTGCTTCAACACATGTTGAGGTGGCACACATGAAAAATGTTCCTTATGCTTCGGCTGTAGGATCTATCATGTATGCAGTAAGATGCACAAGGCCAGACGTGGCATTTGTATAGAATATCAGTAGTCGATATCAACATAATCCAGGGGATCTTTACTGGTATGCTTTTAAAAAACATTCTCAAGTACTTAAGGGCTACTTGAGATATGTTTCTTGTTTATGGTGGATATCAGAGGCAGAGCTTGATGTTTTAGGTTTCTGCGATGCGTCCTGACAAATTGATAAAGATGATACGAAGTCTCAGACGGGATATGTCTTTGTAGTCAATGGATAGTAAACACTGTTCTGCACTATAGCAAGTACTGTTCTACACGGTAGCAATGCTATTTTTCTGTTTTAGTCCCTAAAAGTGTCGGTATATTGCAAAGTAAGTCCTTAGGGTTAGTCCTTAGGGACTAACTCTGAAATTAAAACTTAACCTTAGAGGCTGTTTCCGCTCAATTTTTTTTACAGAAACAGTCCCTGAAGTTATTGGTCCGTTGCAAATTGAAGTCACGACTGTTAACTAACAGCCGTTAAAGACTAACTTTGCAATGGATTAATAACCTCAGGGTCTGAAATAAAATTTGAGATAATATTGTAGCAACAGTGTTTTAACGCCACTGCTCAATACCTTTTTGTGTGTGTATATATAGGGAAAAGTGAATATGGGGTTGTCTCACATCTAAGATTACATGCGAAACCATAAAAAATCCCTAAAAAATACGTCATTTTGGTTAATATTTTTTCAAAATTTGAGTAGTGGAACTAATATATGCATAGTGCAACGCATTTTAATGGTGAATAAAATCAAACCATTGTTGAATCTATAGCTAATTTGTTAGCTAATGAAATTACCTAACAATATGATGTAGAAAATGCATGTATCAACGTGAACTCAACTTAAGTGATGTGATGAAATCAATAGAAAACATTAATATTGTGAAGGACATGATACAAATGAGGTAGATTTGATGTTTTTCTTGTTAAAACGACGTAATTTTTGATGGTTTCGCATGTAAGCTTAGATTTGAGACAACCTCATATTCACTATCCTATATATATATATATATATATATATATATATATATATATATATATATATATATATATATATATATATATATATATATATATATATACGGAAAAGAAAAAGAAGATAAATACACAAACTCTAAAAAATTTTGAAAAGTTAACTAGATTTCCAGTTAATCGTCCCTATTAATTAGATACCCCACAATAACTTAATTAGTACTTCGTATTATTTGGTCATTAAAAATAAAAGAGAGTGTTGCTCATTACTAAGTATACCAACCCTTTAAAATGGGGCATGATATACAAACTCTCCTTTTTTACAAGTTACACCCTTCTAATATTTTTGGTTTTTCATTTCTTTTATAATTTTGTTTGTATTATAAAACTATAAATCTGAAAGTACTTAACAGAAAATATAAAATTTAACAAGTCAAAAATATTAAACTGTCAAAAAATAGTGAGCAGAAACTGATAAAAAAACAATGTTATACTGTAAACTGGGGGGAAAAAAACATGTTTTGTACTTTTTTTTGTACCTTTAAAATACGTTCCAGCATCTTTAAGCACAAGTAACTTTTACCTTTTCGCATTAATACGTGTAAAGCGACTACGGAAGCATAGCATACAAATTTAAAGCGGAAAAAAACTATTGCCGCAAAACTTTGGTTTAGTTTTCGTATATGAAAAGGATGTATGTTGTTTATCTGGTAAAACTTTGTACTCAAAAGTAGTTATGGAAGAAAATTATATGGCTGTAAAGTATAATATTAGAAGAAAAGGATGTATATTGTTTATGTGGTGGATGGTTGGTTTGTATGGAGGGATGAGGCCTCTTACTGTTAATCTTTTAAATTACTGATGTGAGGATTTAGCTACATCAGTTGATTTGAGTGATCAAAGTGAAGAGGAAATGTAGTCCTTGATGAATTTGTGAGCTCGTTGGTTGATGTATTGGCTAATTGTAATACAGAAGTATTCATATTGTATTGTGATTTCATTGTATGTTGTTTTGTATTCCATTAATGTTCTTTCTGGTAGCCATGGATTGCCATGGTACAAATTGTTCATGTTTAGGTTGTTTATTATATTTTGAAAGTAATATATGAGTTCACCGGTTTCACTAAAAAAATTACCTATCTTTCTAGGCAAAATATAGTAGGGTATTCGCGCGTTGCAGCGGCGGGTACCTTAAAATAAATGTTAACGACATCAAAAATTAAAAGTGATAGCTAAAAGTTATAGTTTGAGTTATGTTTATATGATTGTCTTTTAAATGCCTGGTCTTTTAGTAGATTTTTTAAATTGTATTATATTATAATATAATTATAATTTTATTGAATGGATGTTTTAAGAAGAGTATTAATTATATTTGTTGAATTTATGTAGTTATGCATTAAGTATTTGAATTTGTATCCCAATAATTTTAGGACTTAAAATAAATTTAACCAAAAAAAGTGTATGACAATTTGTGGTTAAAACTAAATTTCATCCCTTTTTAGATTAGCAGCCCAAATGAAAGTCACCCTAGTCCAATACAATTCTTTTAAATTTTCGGCCAACTGAAATTACAAGCCCAAATCCAAAAATAATTAAACCTAACAGCCCCTTAATTTTGGACATATAGCACACCCTTATCACACAATAACCCTAAAAAAAACTCTTACACACACTAGCCTTAATCCGAAAAACCCAGCCAACAAAAAATTTCGTCCGTTTGTTTTTCATTCATATCTGAATCACAAACAAAACCCTATGAAAGTTTATGCAAGTTATTATTTACAGTATTTTTTTTCATCAATGATCGGTTGAAGTGCTAAAGAGATAAAAATGTTATGTTTATCATACTCCATGAGAAAATATGCGGTGGAGCAAAAGAATAAATAGATCAATATCTTGCTGATTGTAACATGTGTTAATAAAGTTGTACTTTTGATTGAGGGTGTTTTAATAACAGTGTTAATTATATATATTGAATTAATGTATATGTGCATTAATGATTGTAAACATAGCTTTTTAATATGTAATGCTGAAATTTAAGTTTTTAAAATAATCAATGTTTCTACATTTTGCTTTGTTAGTTGTATTACTTAATTTTAAGACCATTTAATGCTAGGAAATGCCTTTTTACCCAAATTACATAACTATTTTGAACAAATAAAAACATTTTTACCAAAATATTTTGGTTATTTATAAATTTATTGTGAAAAAACGTACAATCAATAGACATTAATTGCTATAAATATTACTTACTTGTCATCGCCTAGCTGAAAAAACGTACAATCAATAGGGGGGTCATACTATACAAACCCCCTATGATGTGACATAAAGGGGTTTTGGTCAAAGATGTTTTTTGTCCCTTATTAATTTCCAGTACAACACAGTTTTTTGTCAGTTTTTATTCCGTATTTCTGACAGTTTTAAGCGTTTGACTTATTGAACTTTATATTTTATGTTCCGTACTTTCAGGTTTATAGTTTTTTTACATAAACAAAATTATAAAAATTAAAAAGAATAAAATAAAAAAAATAAAAAAAGGCAAAAATGGAGCGGGGGTGCCCTTTGTAAAAAAAAAGAGTGTTTGTATAACTTGTCCCATGTTCATAAGAGTGTGACACCAAATTACCCTATTTTATAAAATAATTTATAGACATTAATTATGAAAACGGCATTAATACTCTCACCACAATATTTGATGCATACATCATAATGTTACACCACTAATGCATAGGTTACAACATGATACATGTATAACTGTGATGTGTGTATCAAATATTGTGGTGTAAGTATCAAAGCCTTTATGAAAAGGATACAAACCTCTTTTGGAATTTCATTTTCTTGGATAAAGACCTCTTCTGAAATATCTCCTCGTGCTACCCGACAAAGCATCTTTAATGCAGTTCGCAACACTTTAGAAACTGTGAGAACTGTTTCTCTAGTCAGAGATCTGCCTTCCAACCTATTTTCAAAACATAAGAAAGTATTACAAAAGAAATCTAAGGGAAAGATGGATATATAATAAATTGAAAAGGGAATTGCATACATATCTCTTGAAAGACTGAAAATTGCATATATCCAACATAAAATTGTAATTGCGTATATATCTTTGCTAAACACAAAAATTATCACATATATCTACGTAATTATTTTATATATATTTAAAACCAAAAAACACATGATGATTGTAATTTAAATATAAATTGACTATTATACCTTTCTGCTTATAAGGTTGCCCCCAATAAGGAGACTCGATCGACTCCTGCGATCGATTACCAGTCGATCTCATTACTGTAGGTAGTCGATCGCCCTTCAACTTTTACCCAACTTGGTCGTGATGTCGATCGAATAGAAATGTAGGTGCATTTAATATTTAAACCGTTGCACAACGGTTTGAAAAGTAAAAAAGAATTGAACTAGTTTGAAATGTGTAACGGTTTGTACCTTTTGAAAAAAAAATCTATTAAACAACCTTATAAATACACAACATATTTACAAACTTAATCCAGAAATCTCATTCACACATTCTCTATATTTTTTCGCACTATGAATTCTTACGAGCTATTCATTTCCGATTCGTCTTCGGATGATTAAAATGAAGTTAGTAGCGAGTTTATTATGTTTGCGGAAGAGTGTTGGGAGGCTTTTCAAGCGTCACAAACTAAAGTCTCACGAAACATAATTTGTAGGGATCGTTTGGGTGCTCATAACCGTTTAGTGGTTGCTTACTTCTGCGAGACCCCAAGATACGGCGATCAAGCATTCCATGATCGTTTCCGAATAAGCCGAAAACTATTCACACGAATTGTTCGAGAGGTAACCGATCATTCACCTTATTTCCAACAAACTCCTAGTTGTGTAGGTATACTTGATATTTCTCCATTGATGAAGTGTACTTCGTCAATTCGTCAATTGACATACGGAGTCAATGCTGATGCTCTAGACGAATATGTGTAAATGGGTGCGTCAACAATTCGTGAGTGTCTCCAAAAGTTTTGTGAGGCCATAATGGAGTTATATGGTGCAGAGTACTTGCGAAAGTCGACGTTTCCTGACATTGACAAACTCTATGCTCATCACTACGAACGTCATGGGTTTTCTGGGATGATAGGAAGCATTGATTGTATAGATTGGCCGTGGGAGAATTGCCCACATGCTTTAAAAGCTCAATTTTGTAGGGGTGATCACGGGCAAATTCCTTTCATTTTATTGGAAGCGATCACCTCCCAAGATTTATGGATTTGGCATGCGTTCTTTGGTGTCGCCGGGATGAATAACGACGTAAATGTTTTACGTAAATCGCCTATTTTCAATGATCTCAAAAAGGGGAGAGCACCGGATGTGAAATTCATTGCTAACAGCGTGCCTTATAAACGGGGATATTATCTTGCTGATGGGATATATCCGGAATACTTGGTTATAATGAAGTCCATTAAAAATCCAGGGACGAATGATCACAAACGAATATTGTATAAGAAGATGCACGAAGCAGCAAGAAAAGATGTGGAACGTGCTTTTGGTGTACTAAAGAGGAAGTGGCTAATGATTAAACATCCGGCTAAATGGTTTGACAAAGAGCGTTTATCACATATAATGTACACATGCATCATATTACATAATATGATAATTCGGAGACGAAAGAAGGGGCGATATCTCCCGTATTCTTTCCAGCGGAGCAACACCGTTCTTATGATCCCATAAGAACGCATGCGGAATCGTTGGAAATTACCAGGGAGATATGCAACAAAACAACTCATCTTAGCCTCAAAGCCGATTTGGTGGAAGACATTTGACATCGTCATAATCAAAACTAGTTTAGTCGTTTTATTATCGTAATGTTTTAATGTTATTTGAATTTTATTGTAATGTTTTTATTTTATTTGAATTATTATGTAAAGTTTAATTATTAATGAAATTTGAGTTTGTGTTAAAAATGTTTTTTTTTTTTTTAAATAAAATAATAAATGATCATTGTCGCCCTTACTGGGGCACCCAATCGCTTGAAGATCGCTGAAAATAGAAAACTGACGTGACATGAAAAATGAAAATGATTGACCCTTCTTACTAGGCAGCCTAACAAATCTATATATCAATCATACAACCATCTCAACACACAAATTGTTTAAAAAAATCAAGTAAATCACAATTTTTGTTATCATCCTAACTTCTCTATAAAATGTTTCATTTATTGTTCTTGTTTTTGCTTGATCGAATTTTTCCATCATTGAATTATAATTTTGTATAACCAACTGAAAAAACCCACTCAACCAACGATTACTTACTACCATCAAATCTTTATTATTAAAATTTCATGCTTGAATGAATTAGAACATAAACTCTATAAGAGTCCACCTCGTTTGATGTCTATCAAACATTAACGCTTTAATGAATTAAAAATCTATTTTTAATGTTGTATGGTTGAATGAATTAATGCTCGAAACCAATGATCTCTAACATTGACTTCTAGTGGAATACAATATTTAGTGCTGGTAATAGATTAAAACAAATATCGCCATATGAAATGTTTATGTGATTCGCAGAAGCAAGTATACAATCTTTAATAAAAGTTTATGGGATAAATATTTTTACTTCATTTTTGGTGTTTAATGAAGTTGCTGATCTTCATTAGAAGGTATACACTTGTTTGTATTTTTATGTTAATTTTTGTGTATTTTTTTCGTGAGTTTTTTGTATTTATTGTGTGCTTAACTTGTGCCCTATGACACAAATTAAAAAAACTCTTATTAGAAATGATAAGAATAAGGGTATAATGGTTATTTTGTATTTAAATTATAATTATCATGCATTATATGGTTGTAAATATATATAATTAACTATTTGGATATAAATGAGGTGTTTGGAAAGGACATACACGCAATTATAAGTTTGTGTGGATATATATGTAAGGGGAGAGATCTGGTGAAAAAGAAAATAAAATGAAAAGAATATGAAAAAAAGAATTTTAAGGGGAGATGCATCTACTTTGTAGGTGCATCTGAAATATGTGGTTGTGATTTCTTCTCATTATTCTCATTTCAACTTTATTTCTCATTTGATCCTCACTCATATATGCAATTATAAATGTTTATATATATATATATATATATATATATATATATATATATATATCGAGCCCATTAAGAAGGTTTTTATTTTGAGAAGATTGAGAAATCTTCGTTTGAGCAAATTGATTCATTTTTTCTATTTGATTCACAAGTAAACATCATTTTATGGTGAATCGAATCTATAAATCACAAATTTGATTCACAAATCATTGTTAAAAATCGAGTTATGATGATGATTCATTAAATTTGTACATATGATTCAGTATTCTACATATATCGCAAAATCGAGAGATTTTTAATATTGATTCAAATTTTTTTTACACGTTTTGAATTTTAATCACATTAAAATGAGTTTTACGTTTGAAAAACGTGGATCAAAGTTAAAAATCTATCGTTTTTGAAAACCTTCTCAATTTTCTTAAAATAAAAATCTTCTCAATCGATCCGGATATATATATATATATATATATATATATATATATATATATATATATATATATATATATATAAATTGACCCTAAATTGAAAAATAAAAATGAAATTCGTACTCTTGGTAGTTTTCACTTAAAAAGCCCCACTTCTTATGTTTCTCGTCTTCCTCGCGTAGCTCATCAATATTTAATGAATATTTGTGTTTTGCTACTTGATTGTATGTCCCATAGATATCCACTAATATTTGAATTATTGACATTTCAATGTAATATTCTGGACACTCCTTATCTTCCTGGTAAACAAATATTAGATCAAAAGAGAAAACATGTCATATTTATCAGCATAATTTGTTAATGACCAATGTATCATTGACATAAAATCATACCTCGAAATACGATAAGCCCTCGCTTATACGAGATTCTAAATCCACAGTATTCTCAGCAGGACCAATTAATAAATCTTGATATTCTTTAAACTTTCCAAGCGTTTTTCGAGCCTCCTTAAATACTGCAATAAAGTACCAAAGACACTTGTTTTAGCGATGTTTACAGTTTACAATTAGGAGCTAACTATATATGGTGTAACCCAACCATACATCTATAAGGAATATATTCTGGTATATAATTCATAGGTAAGATTTCTTCGGCTGCATCAATGAGGTATTTGATTTCAATTTTGCTAATTGGAACATCCATATTCGCCTGGAACCAAAACAAAGGAGGATATAAGGAACAGAATATTATAAGATTTAAACAAAAAATGAGCACACGTATACAAGTCCCTTGAGGATTAACATAGTATTGCGAAGTTGCGATATTATACATTCATCTTATTTGCACCTGTTCTATGCTAACCCACACAATATACACACAAAAATATTAACAACAAAGATTCACTAACTACAAATAAAATACTAAAATAACAACAAAGTCTTGAACAAACACCAAGGAATAATGATTTTGTTTAATTTTTTGTTTTTGTTTTGGATCGAGGCTTATGTGGGTTTTTTGTTTGATTGTGGTTTTTGGTTCAATAAAAAGATGCAGCTAACAATAATGGAATTGAAACTAAAGCATTCACATACAGCAATCAACAACTATACATGAGAAAGGCATTATGAAGCATTTGTTTCGAAAGAAAAACGAAAGGAAGTCAGTACACGTTCGAAACTAAACATTTAAAAAAAATAGAAGTGCAAAACTACCTAAAGCACAATTAACAAAATCCTTCCGAGATTCCTTAACAGTGGTTCAGCCTATAAAAAAACACATACGTTCCTATAGAAGTTTTTATTGTTAGCTATGTATGCGAGAGTAGGTAAGTCGTTGTTGAAGGGTTTTGGACAAAGTCAAATTTAATGAATATATGTGTTTATATATGTTATACCTCGTACATACAAAAGGTTTTAGTAATAAAGTTATACTGTATTATGTTTAAAATTTAAGATAATATCTTTCAAATCGTTAATCTAAAAAATTATACCATTACGACAAGTATTTAATTATTTTTCTATAGATAGGAACTCTGATATACTTTCGGTAAAAAAAAAAATCGTGTTTTTCACTTTTTTTCACATTCTTTTCTTTCTGAAATTTGCATGAAAAAAATCGCATATGATTAAACACTAATTTGAATATCACATGTGATATTAGTTTTAAATCACATATGATATATATCATATGTGATTAAAGCACTTAATCACATATGATGTATATCATATGTGATGATTTAACACTAATATCACATATGATATTACATATTATATGTGATTTAACACTAACATCATATGTGATATTCAAATTAGTGTTTTAATCACATGTGATTTTTTTCATGTAAATCTCATATTCCAAAAAAATCGGAAAAAAAATATATAAAAAAGGTGATTTTTTTTTTTTCTTTTTTCGAAAGTGTGTCAAAATGTCTGTCTATAGAAAGATAATTAAATGCTCGTCGCGATGGTGTAATTATTTTCGTTTAACGATTAACGATTTAATAGATATAATTAAGTTATAAAAAATAAGTAAAATAATAAAATAATCATCTCAACAATTGATTTATTTTTAAATGAAAAGTGAGGATGAGTCATTTAGAATGTGAGAAAAATTTTATATGTAAAATAACTCTCCTCTATGTTTAAAGTATACCTTATATGTTTAAAGTATTGGTTTATTAGCCAAAAGGTTTATATACGTTATACCTTATACTATTATTCGGTATAACAAATTGAGCTTCCTGATAAACATATATAAACACAAACATTCATTAAATTTTAAAACCTTTTTGGCTAAAAATTAAATAAATACCCCACATACTTTACACATATATACGGAGGCAGTAATTGGCTAACAAACCAAAACTTTTAATAAAATAGGGCTTTCCTTTATTGTATAAAATATTGATTATTAGTTATATTTATATATAAATAAATCAAAATATAAATGAAAGTGTCCTTTTTATGTAAAGCAAACGAGCTTGAAAACTTATATTAATTTTTTGAAAGACGCTTAAAAAATACCTAGTTTCATTATATAAAAATAACCATTGTTGAGGTGAGTAATTAGAAAAACCAAGTCAGTTAGACAATTAAATTAGTCAATTTTAACCAAATTCTTAATTTTTCGATTTGATGGCGTCACAAGTAATTAAATAATAAAGACTGAACGATTTATAATTTTATACCTAGTCAATTAAGCGAGGGATGTGCGACAGGGGTAATGATTGTTTTCGAAAATCATTCAAATACATTTTTCTTGTGAAGATGATGTTTGAGTATATTGACCATTTCCGTAAATTTCCTTTAATTATATCTACATTTAGTTCTTAGTATTATTACAATTTAAATAGGATCAAATTATCTATATGGATTAAATACGAAGACATTAACATAATTTATAATTTACAAGGATATTGGCATTTTAAGCTGTATAAGCAACCCGTATACGTAAGTAATAATATAAAGTAACAATAACTCTTAAGGTTGTTGTTAACAGCAATTTTTTTTTATAAAATTGTCAATATTAAGACATAGAAACATACTCCGTGTTTTTCGCTAACAGGACCAACAAAATGAGTGAATTGTATCTGTGTTTGAGATGTTATAGAAAGTTGTTACTGATGTTAGATGATTTTGAATGCTATTTTTTGGACATTATGTCTTGTCTTAACATAGATTTTGAAATTAAGTTGTTACGAGCAACTTTGAAAGTTGTTGTTAGCAAAACTTAATATACAACTCGTATACATACAAAGTTAAAAGGTATAAATAATATAGACAAAAGATAGCAATAAGTAATTGGTGGGAAATAATCTGATGAGAAGAAAAAATAAAATGAGAAGAATAAGAAGTATTTTTAGCAACTATAATTTTTTTTTTTTTTAACTAAAAACAATTTTAAAAGTTGTTGTTAGCAAAACTTGTAATACTTTTGAAGTCAATGGTGTAAATGTGAGACCGTTTAATTTGAAATTTAGCAAAATTGTATCTTTCCCTTTGTATATAAAAAAACAAAATTATTTGCAGAAACTGGCTATTCCTATAGAAACAATGTAACGAGATTCTAGATTGGTTAAAGTCGAAAAAAATCACAGACTAGTAGTATACCTTCGATTGCCTATCTGTTTCAAGCTCGATAGTATTAGCAATCTCAGGATCAATCTCTTCCAATGGAGCATTCAATTGCCTTGTCCACTATTAAATCATTATATCATTATTTTTATATTGAAACAATATATCTAATCTAATGAAATGAAAGTAAGTAAGTAAAGTGGAAAGAGTAACTAACATTAACACGTGAAGCTTGTATGTCAGTAGCTGTTGCTGTCGAAGAAGACTATATATATTAACAAACACAAAAAAGCAACCATTAGATTATATAAAAAAAAAAAATAAAACAAATAGGAGCAAACAACATAATTAGTGCCAAAAATACTACATGAATATACTACTCGTATACATAGAAAGTTAAAAGGTATTACTAATATAGACAAAAGATAGCAATAAGTAATAGGTGGGAAGGGATCCGATGTAAAGAAAAATTAAAATAAGAAAAATGAGAAGGATTTCTAGCCACACATAGAGAGAGAATTTCAAAGGAGGTGCATTTACTTTTGTAAGTGCATCTAAAATGTGTGAATGTGATTTTTAACTCATAAGTAATAACCATATGATAAATGAAAACATATTCACCTCAATAATATTATTAGAGCCTTCATCATATTCAGTATCCTGCACAAACTGAGAAATAGGAGCAAACAACATAATTAGTGCCAAAAATACTACATGCTAACAGATTATAAAAAGAATATCAAAAGGGGCAAGTCTATTTATATATAAATAATAAATATGGTCACTTTGTTTCACACTATGAAAACAAACTTATATAAATACAAATGCCAACAACTAAATATTTTTACCTTTTAGGGTGACTTGTTCATATAAATTGTTGGATAGTGAAAACTAGCGGGTTAACCCGCGCGTTGCGACGGGAGTGCGTTGCCCTCGATCATTTTATTCACGGGAATGAATTTGCTAAAGTTTTTTTTTTTTTTTTTTTTTTTTTTTTTTGTGCGCGCGACTTGTTCATGGCATGTTACTGTTCATGGGCCAATGAGTTTTAGTATATATAATAATACCGTAGGATGTTTATTCAATATTTATAAAGTACAAAAGAGAGCCAAACTTTAGCAGGCTTAAACCTACATGCGGGCTTAGCCCAATATTGTGATTATTGTCTAAAAATCTTTTATAATTCGAACGGTGAAATTACGAAAGCTCAGATTAGAGAAAAAAACTATAATAATTAAGAAAAAAAACTAGAAATAAAAACAAAGCTAAGGACAAATTATCTTGATAAAGAGTCAAGATTTTTTGATACTCTCATGACTTATATCGGCGCGTCCCACTGGTAAAGGCGGCGATTCCAGTAGCATTTTTTTTCAGAATTAATTTGTGAATCCGCGGCCGCTGGCGTACTGTGAATCACTAGTTTTTAAAGGCTAGTGGACTGTCATGGCACATGGCGGATCTACCATGGGGGGAGCTAATGCACAGGGAAGAAGCTTAGATAAGAGAATACGTTGGATGTGGCGGCGATCCTAGTATGTTTTCTTCGTTATATTAATACGAAGCTAATGGCGCTAACGGCATCAATAACTCATAAAGTAAGGGTGGAGCGTCATATGGACTAGAGAGGGCTATGGCTGTAAACTTGTGTAATTTTCATTAACTGAATAATGAGTTTGGCCACAATATAAATAATGCTAGATAATCAAACGGACTTGGCTTAATACAAAAAATGCTAACACTAAATACTAGTCCACTAGCAATCCGGTCATGTTTTGATGAAGAAAATGGCAAAGTGCACATTTATTTAAATTGGTAAGGTACAGATTTAGGTAATCATATTGATGAAATGAATGAGTGATTTTGTATTTCTTACCAGTTGATAGGTTAGCTGCCAGCTCGTAATCCAGTTGTTTAAGGTGTGTTTGTTTTAAGAGTTATGAGATATAAGTTTGTTTGTTTAGTGGATCGACTAAAAATTGAGTATAGGACCATTAGAATTTAAATCTGTTATTAGAAAAAGTGATAAATAGCTTACATTTTTAGACAAAATAGTTGCAAAATGCACACATTTAACATCAATTAGGAAGATTCATCATTCATATGAAGAGCTCACAAAATCACAAAGGCATTAAATTAACACTAAATTTTGAATATTTTTCTAGGCAAAATAAAATATCAGAATTCATATGAATGTTTAGTACTTGATCTTAACACTATATATATAAGATTACACACCTATTTTGAACAAATGAAAACCTTTTACCAAAAGATTTTGGTTATTTATAAATTTATTGTGTGAAAAAAAAAAAAAAAAAAAAAAAAAAAGAATAAACATTAATTGCTATAAATTTTAATTACATTTTTGTCATCGCCTAGCTGCATCGTGTGGGTGGGGTGTTAATAAAAGAATTTATACACATTAATTATGAAAAGGACACAAACCTCTTTTGGAATTCCATTTTTTCGGATAAAGTCCTCTTCTGAAGTATCTCCTCGTTCTACCCGAATAAGCATCTTTAATGCAGTTCGCAACAGTTTAGAAGTTGTGAGAAACTTTTCTCTCGTCTCGGAGCTGCCTTCCACCCTATTTTCAGAACATAAGAAATTATTACAAAAGAAATCTAAGGGAAGATGGATAATAAATTGAAAAATAAAAATGAAATTCGTACCCATCATTTTCATTCTTTGCATAGTAATATTCCCTATAGATATCCACTAATATTTGAATCGAGATGACCAACTTTGCCTTCTCTTACTACTACCCGATACCTTTTGTACGTTTCAAGCTTCTTGATTTCGTTAGTCAGTAGGTGATAAGGTAACACAGCACCATGTTTCTTTGTTGACGATTCCTTGATTCTGACTGATAGGATAGGCTCAGTCAACATGTCGTGATTATCGGGGTCATTGAGCCTCTTGGGGATATCAGGATGAAGTCCAAGTGCTCTCTGGATCAACAGTTTTGTGTATCTGACATAGGGAATCTTTGAGCCAAGTTTTTTGAGAAACGTATATCCACTAATATTTGAATTAATGACCAATTTTCGTATTTTTCTGGACACTCCTCATCATCCTGGTAAACAAATATCAGAACAAAAGGGAAAACATGTCATATTTATCAGCATAATTTGTTAATGACCGATGAAGACGACACAAAACCCACATATCTTGTTTTTATAGCTTGACAAGTAAGCCATTATTTAAAGTAGTTTGTTTAGTGGAGTATCACTTTGCTGAAAAGTAAAAAATAACCCAAATATTTAATAAATACTGTTATTTGGTCTTGAAACATTATTTTGATATAAATTGCCACTCTTTGAGTGTTTGATGTCATAACTTCTGAAGCTATAACAAAAGAGGTCTATTTTTGGGACTTTATATATATGTTTCAAAAGTTTTACAAAGACTCAATGGATTATATTTGACAAAAATACAATTTAAATTTGAAAAAAGAATTGTTACACAAATAGACATGATTATAGAATCTAATGCGATAAATGCGTAATCAAGTTAAGCTAAATAAATATATATTGTACAAGGGCCTACAGTGTAATTTGGCACAGGGCCTCCGGAAACATCGACACAGCGCAGCTTGAGATCCCCAAAGCCCTGGCATATACGCTCATGTAAACGTGCAGCATTCTCATCGTCACCAAACCTTAAAAGCCATTGTTGAGCCTCCATAAATACTGCAATAAAGTACCAAAGACACTTGATTTTTAGCGATGTTTACAGTTTATAATTAGGAGCTATATAACTATGGTATAATCAAACCATACATCTATAAGAAATATATTTTGGTATATCATCGTCAGTGGAGATTGTTTCGGCTGCATCAATGAGGTATCCAATATCCCTTTCGCTTGGAATATACATAATCGCCTGGAACAAAAAGAAAGGATGATATAATAAGGAACAGAATATTATAAGATTTTAACAAAGAACGATATTAATATATTCATCTTATTTGCACCTGTTCTATGCTAACCCACACATATACACACACAAACATTAACAATAAAGCATTCATTAACGACAAATAAAATACTAAAATAACAACAAGGTCTTGAACAATTATTCTGTTCACCACCATGGTAGCATCACCACCACCATCCAAACACCAACGAATGATTTTGTTTAATTTTTTGTTTTTGTTTTGTGGGTTTTTGTTGAATAAAAAGATGCAGCTAACAATAATGGAATTGAAACTAAAGCATGCACATACAACAAGTATACATGAGAAAGGCATTATAAAGCATTTGTTTCGAAAGAAAAACGAAAAGAAATCAGTACACGTTTGAAACCTAACATTTAAAAAATATATATAAAAAATAGAAGTGCAAAACTACCTGAAGCACAATAACAGATCAATCCTAACGCGGAAAAAACACATACATTCCTGTAGAAGTTTTTGATTGCAATTCTAACGTGAAAACCCAAATAATGTATGTGGTAAGTATAAATAGAGACTAAGTTATGTATGTGAGAGTAGGTAGGTTGTGAGGGTAAGAGCACTCCCATTCATAACACCATAACACCAATAACACCGTCCACGTCAGCGCCACATCAGCTTTAACATTTAACATTAACATCCCCAAAAAACACTCCCATCCATAACATCCCAATAACATCAACAACATTCCCAACAATTTACAAAAACAACCCCTCATTTAGGGGCATAAATGAAAAAAAAAAAAAAAAAGAAGCAAATAACAGCCGTTAGCCCTGTAACGCCCATGGACTAACGCCGTTATAATGCTGCACTTCCAACGGGTTTAACGCAATAACGCCGTAAATTCGGCCATTAACGCCGTTGAGGCGTTATGGTTGAAAGTGCTCTAAGGACAAAATGTTAGAGCATGCCCAATGTTAACGCCCCAACGGCGTTAAAGTGTTAAACCCCCAATCAACGCCCCTTAGTGGCGTTATGCCCTTGGAAGTGCATCATATTCACGCTAGGGATGGCAATAAAACCCGTACCCGATGGGGACCCGATAACCGAACCCGTTTTGACCGGGGATGGGGATGGGGACGGGGATGGTAATACCCTTTAGGTACCCGAACCCATACCCTCTTGTTAGTGGATATTATTTATGTTTTATCCCATCTTTACTTGAAGGACCCTATTTCTTATGTTGAAACTTTAAAGACATCGATTTTATAAGATTGAATAGTATGAACCGTAGTGATTATGGGTTCTACTATAAAAGCTAACTTAGGTAGTACTTTAGATGTCTGATTAATTAATAAATTAGTCTTAATCACAATTCCTACAATTAGTAAAAGCTAACAAAAAAGCTAACTTAGGTAGTACTTTAGATGTCTGATTAATTAGTAAAAGCTAACATAGTTGCAACTGCTACCATTCCTACAATCCTACCTACGATTTGCAACTGCAACAAAAACCACTATCAAGGTAAACAAATCATAATTAATATGTTATCAAGTCATCATCATCAATCATAATGATAGATGTTGATTCTATTCATTATTTATTGTTTATTCTTGAGTATATGTGTTTGTTTATTATAGTTCTGAACTTTTGATTCTTGCTAGATAATAAAATATAGGGATTGAGTAGTAGAATAGCAACGTACTTTTTCAAGTGTCCCATTCTGGTACGTGTATTTTTTTAAGCTGTAGAATAGCAATGTACTTTCCATAAGTGTCCCGTTCTAGTACGTGTACTTTTTTTAAGTTGTAAAATAGCAATGTACTTTTCATAAGTGTTCCAATTTGGTACGTCCTACTTCCATAAGTGTTCCAATTTGGTACGTCATCTCACGTACTAAATTGGAACACTTATGAAAAGTACACTGCTATTTTACGACTTAAAAAAGTACACGTACTAGAACGGGACACCTATGGAAAGTACATTGCTATTCTACAGCTTAAAAAAAGTACACGTACCGGAATGGGACACTTGGAAAAGTACGTTGCTATTATACGACTCAATCCCTAAAATATACATTCAAACTTACAATAAGGTGATTTTTGTTTATTATAGGAATAGCTTTTGAAGGGAATACGATTCATGTACCATCAACACAAAACAGCTCTTCAAACTTGCCAGAAGATAATCACCTAGTCCACTATAAAAATTTGCCTAGTCCACTAGAATGGGAAAATGCTCAAGTCATTTGTAGGAAGTTGGAGGTGTTTCATAATGTTATAGCGATATTTTCTGAAACTAAGTACCCAACAGCTAACTTGTACTTTCCCAAAGTTTGTGACATTAGGTTGAAGTTAAATGAGTGGCTTAATTCCCCTAATCAGCTTGTTAGCAACATGGCATCCAAAAATGATTGAAAAATTTGATGAGTATTGGGGTGCAATTCATGAATTGATGGGTGTTGCTGGTGTTTTCGACCCAAGAAGCAAGATGGAAATGATTGAGTTTTATTTTCCGAAAATATATCCCAAAGATAGTGCTATTCGAATTCAGAAAGTTCGTAACATATGTGAGGCGTTGATCCTTGAGTATCAAGGAAATACTTTAGATAGTGAATATGAGTTTGGAAATAACACGGGTTCAAGTTCAACAAACTCGATGGAGGTTGATGAAAATAAGTCGGCGTGGGAAAAACATATTTTGAGTAAAAGTAGTGACCCTCGATCTTCTATAGAAATGGAATTTGAACGTTATTTGGAAGAAGGACTTGAACCTCGATCTCCGGACTTCGATATTTTATTATGGTGGAAGTTAAGAGGAGCTAAGTATCCTGTGATGCAAGCAATTGCTAGAGATGTATTAGCTATCCCTGTCTCTTCCGTTGCCTCAGAATCTGCCTTTAGCACTAGTGGGAGATTAATCAGTCCACATCGAAGCCGACTTCGTCCAAATACAATAGAAGCTTTAATGTGTGCGCAAAGTTGGTTGTGGGAAATAGTTAACAAGGGTACGTAACTATCTTTATTTAGGCACAAGTATTACGTTAAGTTGTTACACATATATTATGCTTTAAAGATTATTTATAACCGATTGCTTTTACAGATGAAGGTAAACCGTTTACATCTGATAATAATGCAACAATATTTGATGATTATGACACCGACGGTGAAGGTGAAGGTGAAGGCACGGGCAAAGGTAACTCCACATACTAGATATATTTCTTCTTGTTTTTTGCACTTGGATTACTTTGGTTATTCAACTTTTATAATGCAAAATTGTTACAGATTACAAGTTTAGTATAGTTAGATTGCATGTTTTTTAATATAAGTTCACTTCGTCATATTAGAATACTACTTCATGCATGTTTTCAAGTATTTATGGAATGAGAGGTGCTAACATTTATGTGATATTGTTCATGCAGGAGCTTAATTTAGTTGTTCTCATAAAAGGTTTTGGTGAAGATCATGAAGTAACATGGATGTATCAAGATTCAAAGATTGAATTTTAGTTGTCATCTATTGAGAACTTTAAATGTTTGCTTCAGTTAGTAGCTGATTATTATTGTTTTTTAGTTTCCACAATTTGACTTGTAATAATTGTTTTAGACTTACTGTTCTTGAATCTTGATGCAAGTATGCAAAACTATTTATGTGGTTATCTATCTTTCATTTCTTATATTCAGTTGTAATGATTATTATACTTTTTGGAATGCTATGGTAGCTTAGTGCATAAGTTATATGATTACAAAAGAATTTTATACATGAGAAAAATACCCAATTCCCCGATGGGGATCCCCGATCTCTATCGGGGACGGGGATGGGATTGCAATTTTGATCCCCATCGGGTATGGGGCCGGGGATGGGGACGGCTATTGAGATTCAGGGATGGGGATGGGAAACATAATCCCCGACATTACCCGCCCCATTGCCATCCCTAATTCACGCCGTTAGTCCCTGAGCGTTACAGGGCTAACGCCCGTTAGTGTTTAATAAAAAAAACAAAAAAAAAATCATTTCACCCCCTAAACCATTTCAAATAAATTTTCACTTACACCCCCTCAACATATTCAAATTCAAATTTAAATTATACTAGTCAATTATGTGCGGGATAAATTCAAATTCAAATTTGAAATTTAAAAATCAAATATGAGCGGGATTTATTCAAACTCAAATCAACTCTGCCTATATATACAACTCTACCAGAGTTGTTTAGAACACACAACACACACAAGTTACACACACAACTCACACACAAAAAATGTCTCGCAAAGATTTTTCTCAGCAATTCCCAAGTCCAGAAAAGTTGCCGGAAACCAGCTCTCGAACTCCAAATCACTTGCCGGAAACCAGCTTTCCAACTCTACCAGAACCTGAAGTTTACTCTACACCACCAGAAAATGTCTTTCCGGTGGGTTTTGAAAACATCCCATACCTCCCAATTGTTCCAACTCCACATGTGAACAGTCCACATGTGGATTTTCAAAACCACCCCAGCGGGTTAAGTGAGGCTTCCTTCCGACTAGAACAAGATGAAGAAAACGTTAGGGATATTATGCAAGAGCAGACACGTGAAGAGGCTGCTCGCCGTGAGCAAGAAGCACGGGAAGCTCACTACTTCGACATAATGGAGCGTCGATACATGAATGGGGAGTTTAATTCTCCGGCAACCAGTTCTAATGGTTGGGACTCGGATGATTCATTTTTTTAAGTTTTAGTAGTTGTATTTTCATCAGTATGCGTTGTATCTTTAATTTTTAATGTAATTCGTGCTTAACGTTTAATGTACTTGGTGTTTTAATGTTAAATGTGATATGTGTTTTAATAAATGAAGTGTTTATTTTAGTTTAGGGGTTGAAATTGAAAATATGAAATGTTATTGATGTTATTGGGATGTTATGGTTTTGGGTGTTTTTTTGGGATGTTAATTTTAAATGTTAAAGCTGACGTGGACGGTGTTATTGGTGTTATAATGTTATGGTTGTGCATGCTCTTAGGGAAAAATTCACCATTGTACATTCATCTTTTATAAAGATTCAATTTTTATTCCTTTTTTAAAAAAAACAAAAAAAAAACAAAAAAACATTCATCTTTTTTTAAATATTTGATGTTAAATCACTAATTTGAGTTGATATAATCCGCGAGGGTTAAAGACTAAGTGCCCGTTTGGTTGGGGTGCATGGATATGAATCTATAACCTTGAAATTCACTAATGTTGTTTGGTTGTTATGGGGCTCATCACAATGGATTGAGGATATCCAAATGTGAAGGTTACCTCATATCTTATGTGTATAGATGGTTTCATCATATCTTCCATTACCATTCCACCTTATGCCAACACCCCGATTCATAGCAACAAACCAAACGCACCCTCAATCTTCAGCACTTTTTATAAATAATTTTTGGGTGGTTATGATAAAAGGAACAAGTAGAGGTTGTAATAGATCATTAGCATTAGAAATTGATTTAAATGAGGCCCCCACTTCCTTCATCACGTGAGCATCAATAGGCTCACACACTTTTAGTCGTTTTAATGCGAATTCAACTCACATAATCCAACAATAATCACACGTACAGTAATGCAAGCAATAGAAAAATGAATTTGGCGACACCTATAGTCATAATTCGTTGTAAGTTACATAAGATGTTGAGTTGTATAATGAAATGTACTGTGATATATTTACAGCAGGGGAAAGCAAGGGTCGTGTGTGACAACTCGTAATTTCAGGTCATTTTACAAACTTTAAAAAATTTACTATTCATCTCGGGGAATTTACTATTCATCATTTTACTATTCATCGTTTTTGAAGTCGTTTTGATATTCTGATAGCGTATTTTAAAATTTTACTATTCATGAAACACTATTCATTCCCGGATAAAAATTACTATTCATGCTTCACTATTCATCATTTTTCGTAAACTAGGTTTACGAGTATCAAATCTTGCGTAACTTTGAGGGTTTAGCTGCGTATTCATGAAAAATCATTGAGAACATTTCACATAGACTAGATTTAGTCTACATATCATTAGTAACATCATTTCATATTAGTTCATGCATGGGTTTGCATATTTCATTAAACGTATATTTTCCTATTAAATAAACGCTATCGCATAATCATTTATTTTGAATATTTGATCCAACACTTCCAAAAATTATCCTAATATATTTTTATACTCATTTTAAGACTATAAAAATTATATTATTAGTTTATCTGATGTTTTAAATTTATTTTGTATATAAATTGTTATATATATATATATATATTTACGACGGTTTTCGTAAATTCAACTCGATAATTATTTATTCACTCAATTCTTGCGAGAAATATATTTTTATAATTTTTATGACTTTGATATATTTTATTTAGTTCTGATAAAATCGATTGTAGCTAACGCTATACATAATAACTAAATACATAAGCCTAATTACCAAAATATCTAAACTTATATACATTTAAAAAAAAAATCTTCTTTTTCTCTTCATTGCCGACCACCCCCTTGAGTCATCCATCTTTTATTAAAAAAAAATTACACCTAAGTGACACATACTCATTATGATGAGATATTTGCAAAATGCAAGTGCTTTATTCATTTACAAAAACACATAGCTACATATCTTCAAAGGTGAAAAGAAAAAGAAAAAAGAAAGAAAACTCTTCCTCTATTTGTGGTGGTTTGGCCAAGGCAAGAAAAAGAAGAAGAAACACAAGTTTTTCAAGCTACAAGTGATTTCATAACACTAGATTACTTCTTTTAAGGTTTTGCAATAAAACCTATGAGTATTTAGAAAACCTAGTTCCATAAACCTCATCAATCAACTAGTAAGCATTTCATGATCTTTACTAATCTTTCATAATCATTCATGAGTTATTTTTATCATTCTAGTAAGAAAACATGCAAGTTTCATATGTATCTATACCACTTTTAAGTGTTTTTATTACTTATTATGAATTATAATCATCCTATAATGAATCCCTTGAAACATATCATGGTTGATGATGTTCAAGAACCCGTGATACCCTAAGAAGGTGTATGGTAGGTTTAGAATAGATTTGGTGTTGGTTTGAAGTGATTGAAACAAGTATTACGCAAGAAAAATTACTTTTCGACAACTTAAAAATAAGGTATGATCATTTTTTCAAAGTCTGGAAATTTCGACAGGTTATAAATTATTTTGGGCTAGATATTCAGAAAATATACTTTAAAACAAAACCGTGGTCGCTTGAACGGGTTAAAACGGATTTATAACGAAGAAGTTATGTTATTTTCAAGTTTAACGACGAAAACTATATTTTCTGAAAAACTGCATGTTGTCCATAATTTTTAAGGGTCAAGAATGAGTTTTAAACGTTATCTAAATGAGTCAATTTATCAAAAATATATTAGTATACTTTAACACGAAGCTAAGGACATATAAAACGTAGAAAACGAACTTATAACGACTAAATTGCACGCTTTTGAATAAGGTTGTCGTAACTATTATTCACAAGTATAAAACACTTGCATATATATTTTCTATTAGCCAAACTAGTTGTCGCTAGTGACCATGTTTGGAGTCGTTTTTCACATCGATAGAATACTTTTTAGAAATCGATGTCTTTTAGTAAAAGTGAGATCACCTAGCCTATTTTCTAAAATGTTCAACCGTTAAATCAAACGGAGTTGTAACGAATAATATCTGATCACTCAAACTTTGCGAAAACTAACCTTAAACAATGTTTTTAGTCCAAGTACCCTACTTCACCTATGTTTTTTCTCTATGATCGAGACCTCTATAATAAAAATTTAAAAGCTAAGACTTCGAGATAATGTTACAAGCTTTCTAAAATCATTGAGTTTGTTTTCTAACGCTCGATATTCACTATTTTACGACTAGCTTTTCGAGGCCATTTAGTCACTTTCGTGAATTGTCAAATCATATTGTTTCTGACGAAAACTATAATTTCTTAATAAATCACTAAATGACTATCGAGGATATCATTTCAACGTAAGTACTTGTAAAGTAATTTATAACCCGACAACACGTTATAAACTTATTTTTCGACGATAAACATTATTTTCAAAATTGCAAAAGTGCTATGGATATCGTATGAGTTGCATGCATAACATTACATCATGACTTATATTAGAATCATATCATTCATAATAGGTCGCAGTTAAAGGTTTGCGCCGCATTTCAGTGTACTCACTTTTGCCATCACATCATTGTACCAAGTGAGTTTTCATAGCCCCGTTGTACATGTTTATAATTATTTTCAAACCTACGGGGGAGAATACATTGCACAACATTTTTATTACGATACTAAGTATATCAAATTCATTACATTGTTTAAGTTACCTCATTGCCAGTTGAATGTCCCCATTTCATAATCATGAACCGTTAATTCCGGAAGAAGCGAGGGTGAGTGAATAGATCTATTGAGGGTGACTCCTCCATCCGGGTTGGATTTCATTTAATATCATTATTTGAGTTTTTTGGCAAAACACTCTGTTGGGACGAACACCATGATCAGTCTAGCTTCGGTGTCATGTGCTTATAGCAATTGTATCATTTTTATGTGACATATTTGTCATACATAATTTATACTTGTGGTGGTCGTATAAAACATTTACATAAACTCTATGAACTCACTCAATATTTGTGTTGACACTTTTAGCAATGTATTTTCAGGTAATTAAGGATTTACATCATGGCACGCATAAGGACCCATCATAGAGTCGCGGTGACGACGCGTCTCACTTGTAAATTATGGCACTTTAAAAACATTGTTTGGCTTGTAATAAACTTATTTCCGCAAACGTTATCTACTTTTGGGACCTATCTTTTGTAACTCTTAATGCTTTTAATATATCAAACGATGTGCTTTTCAAACGACACTTTAGGTCGTTCAATATAACTGTAATTGTGATGCTATGACAGTCATCCTCAGAAATTCCATTCCGCTAGAAACCAAAACATGATCAGTTTCAGACACAAATTTAAGAGATTTTTTTTTTTAAATAAACATTTTACCTTCACCTTTATCAAAATGAACCATCTAAACTCGTTTTACCAAAATCTATATTTTGGGCAAGCAAACATGAGCGAGCAAGTATTTACTCTCCATGTTCTTTGTCTTGTAGCTGCAATGGCGAGCAAGCATTTGCTCTCCATGTTTTTTGTCTTATAGCGAGACAGAGAGCACTTGGGAGGGAGAGCAAAGCATTTGCTCTATGTGTATTGTCTTTTAGCGAGGATATGTGGCTGAAATGAATTGGAGAGCAAATAATTTGTTCGCCCAAAGTGTCGATTTTGGTAAACTCTTTTGAAAATATTTATTTTTGTAATTGAGTGTGAAAAATGTTTGTTGTAGTAATTGATTTAAAATTTAATTAAGAAAATTTAACTTTTAGAGTGTGTTTAAAGAATTAGTTGAGCTATAGTTTATAACTAGCAGGGTACCCGCGCAATGTGGCGGCGGGTACTTTAAAATAAAAAATTTCAGTAAACCATGTTTTATAATCTGAAACAATTTACGTGACGATAAATTTGTGGATGCCATAAAATTTATGTCGTAAATATTGATGATAAATTCATTAGATTATCGTAGGTTTAAATTGAAGGAGTCCGTATACCAAAAAATAAAATAATTAGTAGAATCGGAAGGACTCCGTAACATCAAGGTGGGACAAATATTGTTGCTTGCACATGACACGAGGGTGTTCAATTAAACTTAGATGTGAAAGTAATCAATCTTTTGAAGTGGAGTTGTATATACCGCATTTAATAATACTGAAACAATAATTTGATCGACTTCAAATATTGGGAATAGACTTGAAAGTCGGAGTTAAGCTCCCAATGTTAGGAGCTCAATAATTTCAAAAGGGTTAGAGCTTACAAGCCTGGTTTAAAATTGCGTTTTGCGATCCGTTGCGTTAAATGTCTCAAAAACCAATTCGTGATGCGTGTTGCAAATGCGAGCGCATTTTAGACGCGATGAGTTTTGTATTAAGAGAATATAAAAATTATTTATACATAGTATATTGAACAAAGTACCAAGTAAATGCAATAAATTTACAAATAAGTAACTAATATATAAAAAATAGTTATATCATCTATTTGCAAAACGAATAAATAACCAAGTCATGACACAAAATACTTAGAAACAACATTATAGACTCAAACTAATTGTTGTTTTGATATAGACCTCTTCCTTCAGTTACTTGCTAACAGAATGGACACGTAAATTCAATTTTAATTTTTGGATTTTGAATTCCATAATTTTGCCCGAATCCTTGTTATTGTTACCAATCAATAATTAGAGTCCATTGTATACATATAGATGATAACATGATGTTCTAATGTATTAAACATACTCATAAGTTATACTAGAGGCTTATAAACTTAACTCGTGAATAACTAATTCAACTAGAAAAAGTTAAAACTGAAAAGTTTCGTCAAAATTGAATAACACATATGATTTCCTTCTCAATTATTTAACGTATATAATTATGTATGACCAACTAATAATATGAAAGCTTGCACAACATGAAGCTAGAATAAGAAAGTTGTTTGTGGGATTTCAAATCATGTTATGGTGCATGATCATGAACCGAAGGGTGATTTAAATGTCGCCATTGTGTTTGTTTTGTAAGTCTTAAAACAACTTATATTTTTCAATGTCCATTAAAATAGTTTAACATTCTTCTAAATGGTTTGATTTTTCCAAAATGACCTGGATTCCATATTGCGACAATTGCGAACGTTGCTAGCGTTACACAAATGCGGCAAATTGCGGTGTAATGCGAGCGCATTTTAGGATGGCCTCGCATTAGGCACCATGATTTGAAATCCTAAATGCAATGCAATGATGCGCGCAATTTACGCAATGATGCGCGCATTTTTAAACCAAGCTTACAAGTGTTAGAATCGGAAGAGCTAAGCACATACATTGAAAGGTATACTAATTTGGTTGCCCGAATGCGGTGTTCATAACCGATGAATGAATTGTAAAGGCGGGAGTTTAAAATAATTAGCACCATGAGAAGAGGTTTATGGATCTGAAGATCGAAACTCAATCGTGAAATTTGCGAATTTTCAAAGTCGGCGTCAACTAAAAGCCCGGCATCCACAAATTTTAGTTACAGATATGCTAAAAGATTCACCATGAAAAAATATTCCAAAGGTGATATAAATATATGCGTGTAACTTATCAATTCGAACATAATCGAATCACTATTAAAGAATCCATAGCCTAACAACTGGGCGGATAATAATAGAGTGATCGGAGGTCGAGTTTTCAAGTATAAAAACGGACAAAAGCATAAAAAAAGAAGGAAAACGTATAAAAACGGATAAAAACGTAAGAAAAACGTACAAAAGGGTAAAAAAGGAAGGAAAACGTATAAAAACGGACAAAAACGTAAGAAAAACGGACAAAAGCGTAAAAAAACTATGGAAAACGTATAAAAACGGACAAAAACGTAAGAAAAACGTAGAAAAAGTAGACGAAAACGTATATAAACGGACAAAAACGCATGAAAACGTAAGAAAACTGGCGAAAACGATAAAACCGCGTAGAAAAGATTTTTTTTTAATAAAATTTTGGAGTTATTAACGGTCGTTAGTATAAAGGACTAACGCTGCAAGTGATCGCTTGGTTAGGACTAACGGTGCCATTGAGATAACGAAAAAGATAACGGCAGTTAGCGATAAGGACTAACGGTGCAATATGTAAACCACAGGAGCAAAAAAAAAAAAAAAAAAAAAAAAAACAGGGACTACCGGTGTGATTTGGAGCAAACCACAGGAATGAACGGTGTAATTTACTCTAATTTTTATTTTTATAGATTTTCGTTTATTATTTATAAATAGTTAAATATAAAATATACGGAACAGAAAATTACAAAAAGTTGTCTTGTCCTGTTAATACAATGGGTAAATTGCCTAAAAATTACTCTCTACTAAACATAAAATATATAGAGTTTAACAATTAAATAAAATAAAATATATACAAAATAAAAAATTATAAAAAGCTGTTCGGGCAATAGGGTGTTGGTAAGAGTAAAAAATGATGGTAGAGGGTCTAAACATATTACTGTCAATAAATCTGACATGAAATTACTATGCCATCCTCTCAAATGGTGTAAAGCAAATATGACTTGGTCACATGACTTACCAGTACTAGTACTGGAAAAAAAGCTTGTTGAACTTTGGTGCTTACATTATTGTAATGGAATGATAACTTATGCATAATAACATGTACATGGCTACGTTCATTCCACTTGTATGGGCAAATGCTAGTAGATTTTCCATATCTTTTGCGGTACATGTACATATGCATCTTTACTTTTTCATTGTTCAGTGTGACATGATGGTATAAGAGTATTCCCAACAATAACACCATAACATAAATAACACCGTCTACGTCAGCGCCACATCAGCTTTAACATTTCACCTTAACATCCTAAAAGACACCCACAACAATAACATCCCAATAACATCAATAACATTCTCAATAATTTACAAAAACAATCCCCCATTTAGGGGCATAAATGAAAAAAAAAAAAAAAAAAAAAAAACAAATAATTCGCGTTAAGAGGGTAACGCCGGCCCTCTAACGCCGTTATTTGCATTGCTAACGCCGTTGGGGCATTGGCTTTGTGCATACTCTAAGGCTAAAGGGCGCGGTGGTAACCGGGTCATCATCATATCAACGTCTCGTTTGTTTTTTTACTACTCTCACTTCCTATTACTCCATGTCGTCATTCATCCGTTTTGGTCACTTTCTCCTCATATTTCATTTAAAATACACACTTTATGTCAACTAGCAGGGTACCCGGGTGATGCGTCGACGGGTATCCTGAAATAAAAAATTTCAATGAACCATGCTTTATAATCTGAAACGTTTTATGTGACGATAAATTTGCGGATGCAAAAAGTTTCATGTCGCATATTTCAACTCTTTAGAATATTGTAGTAGGGTACCCGCGCATTGGGACTGCGGGTATCAAGTAATAAAATTTTCGGCAAAAAATGTTTTCAATTTTATGAAAACATAATAAGTGTGAGTAACTTTATAAAAAAGTGGTTGATAATATCAAACTAATTCATATAAAAACAATTGAAAGTGGCGTGATTTTACGTTGCGGTAGTCAATAATGTTATGGGTTTTGCGGTTTTATGTGGGTTTCCAGTTTGCGGTGCGGTTTCTGCTCACCCCTAAAATATATCACACACACTCACAAAACAAATAAAAAAATATTAAAAGATTAGAAGGGACCTACAATTACTTTGCACCTCACTATGGTGACTGCTTGCTATTAAATTGCATTTTGGCCGTGACCTATGTTTGACGTTTTGGTTGTCACGAGTGAACAAAGGCGTTACCGGGTGGAAGTCATGCCCATTCCGATTACCCTTAAATGCAGAGCTGTCTTTAAATTATTTAAATTTGTGAGAGTTTTCGTCAATTATAAAGAGGTATTTCGATAAAAAAAATTATATATAAAGTATCATCTTTTATAAGATATAATGCAATTAAATATTTAAACGTTTAATATATTACTTATATAGGATATTTTACATCTAAATATAAATATATATATATATATATATATATATATATATATATATATATATATATATATATATATATATATATATATGTACACAAATATATACTCCCTCTGTTTCATATTAAGTGTCCATAATGGAATCTTGAGATGTCCCAAATTAAGTGTCCATAATGTACTTCAACAAATGAGATGAGACTTTAGTGGGTGAAAATGATATTTGATTGGTGGAAAGTGTAGTTAGTGGAATTTCTTAAAACTTTGTGCATATGAAAAGTGGACACTTAATATGGGACGGATGGAGTAATTATTAACGAGACAAAGTTATTCATTATAAATAAGCATGCACACACCAAAACAATTGAACATAGGATAAACATGGTGATATAATGGATTAGCAAACTTATCTCTTGGTGTAATGAAGGGTTTGGAACCCTAAAATATTGTCCAAGTTGGACTATGAACGAACTAGGATTTGCTCTCCAAAATACTACTCTTTAAAATGCATAAAATCAAATTCTATATATAGATTTACAAATGTGACGGCGTCGCCTTTTGATGGTGACATCATCTGGTCGCCGTCATTAGGGTTTCGTCTGGGCCAAGTCAACGTTGGGACGACGTCAGGTGAGATGTGTGACGCCGTCTGGCTTCAATAGGGACGTTGTCTTGAAATGGGTCTTGGTCGTCAGGTGTAAAATAAAGATAAGCGCCCTCCAGAAATAAGACGTGACTTCGTCAGGTTGTAAAACCAAAATTCCTTCTAAGCTGTCGCTTGAAATTTAATTAGAAAACCTCTTTAGCGACGACGTTACCCTTTGGTTTGGGACGCCGTCATGTGCAGAATTCAGCCTTATTTCTTGACTTTGTCGTTTTCTTCATGTTTTCGTTCCTTTTCGTCCAAAAGTGCTTGTGTTGGGTTTAATATTTGAGTTGATAATGCAAAACATGTGAAGCATGGAGGACATATTATGACAAAGGGGAAAAATTCAAAGACAAGAATATTCAGAAGATCAATTTACTTGTTAAAAAGATATCTGTATATTCACATTTATCTCTTTTAAACCCTAACATTCTCTAATATATAAAGAGATGCAGGGTACGTAGGTTATAAGTGTGTCAAGATGTAAAACACCAAAGTGTGTGTGTGTATAGATGTTTTTTGGGAAAACGTCTAGGGTAGTATAGCCTCAAGGTCAATGTTTATTGATCCTGTTATTGTTGAGTAACCGTACTACCATTGATCAGGTAGTATTGGGGTTGTTATGTTTGTAGTAGTTGTTAGAGATGATGACGAAACCTTAATAATAACAATGATAGTTTGATTATTCTGCTGTGCATTCACTATATGTTCATCATTGTTATTGTGCTTTATTGATTATCCTAGATCAATGTCTAAACAATATGGAGCCCAAAACGGTCCTAGAAACTATCTTTATTGTGGCGTGCATAGTTTCTATCAGGTGGTTTCAGAGCAAGGGGGCTCTCGATCTAGGATCTACAAGGTTCTGTTTCTTGAAGAAGAAGAAAAATTCGAATCTGGAAAATTTTCGTAATGCTTCTGCAGGTCAGTTTTCAAGAGGTCATAACTTTTTCGTCAACCGTTGGATCGGGACGAATTTTGGACTGGAAGTTCTTGGTATATCAAGGAAGGTTTCCACTCGAGGGATTGCTGATCTGAGCCTCTGACAGAAAGTAATAAGGGCTAGAAAACTGCTGCAGACACACTTTGGTAATTAGAATTTTTATGGTTTTCTTTCAAAGTGTTTCGGTTTTTAATTGATTTCCTTATCCGTATGGTTTTAATTCATCAAGGAAGTCATTATTTATTGAAGAAAGCAGGTTTGAATGCGTGATGGGCGATTTTTGGTGATTTTAGGGTTTTAGCGACACTTTAAAGTGCTGTCTGATTTTGTTTGTACAAGTCGAGATGGTGAAAACTTGGGTTTTTCATCAAACCCTAATCTGGTCAAAAAGTTTTGCTTGTTCCTGCTGATACGTCTGGTAGTTACTGTTGCCACTAATTTATACTGCTGATATCGAGTTGATTCTGCTGCTGCCTTTTAAACCTATTGCTAGTTCAATTTACAGTGCTGCTATTGAAATATTTTAAGTACTGATGTTGGAGTGAGTTAATACTGCCCTTGATCCGTTAGTACTGATAGTTACAAGTTTGTACTGATAGTGTAATATTAGTACTGATGGTATACAGTTAGTACTGATAGAGTAACATTAGTACTGATTGTTCAAAGTTTGTATTGCTCCAAAGAACTTAGTACTCTTAACTTTGTAATGTCAAGAGAATGAGCAGATTATGTTTGATTGAGTTTGCATGGTTCTGGGATATTGAGTTGCTTGGATATTGGAGTATATTGTGATCTAATTACACACACTGTTTGGATTTGAGGGGAAGCATGTTCATTGAGTGTTGGTTTGAAAGTGGATACGAAGGGTTAATACTTCTAGCTTTAAAAAGTTAATACTCTTAGCTTTGGAAGTTAATACTTTTAGCTTTCGAAGTTAATACTGACAGTGGAAGTTAATACTCTTAGTGTATTTTTAGTACTCTTGTACAGTACATGCGTGGATTTTTGGTCTTAACAGGTTCATGGCTCGTTCTTTTTGCATAATTGATTACGAAGGAAAGGATTTATCACCTATTTGAAGATGAAGTGGAATTATTTGGGTTTGTGTTTTATCTTACATTTTTGCAGGAGGTAACTTGCTCGTGAGTTTATGTGACAACGAATTGACAAATAGTAGATGAAGGTTTTCGTCTTCTCTCTCTAACTTCTCTCTAAATTCGATCCATATAACCTTGTTATTGTGTGTTTAAGTAAACCAATCTATTACACATATATGCCAAAAGATTCACCATGAAAAAATGTTCCAAATGTGACATAAATATATAACGTGTAACTTATCAATTTGAACTTAACTGAATCACTATTAAACAATCCATAGCCTAACAACTTGGCAGATAATAATAGAGTGACCGAATGTCGAGTTTTCAAGTATCATAAGTGATGAAAATGATCACCAGATCATAAAAGTAAAGGATCGGATATCGGTACCCTTTAAACCAATGTTTTAAAAACCGGGTTTTAATTGACCTGGTCGAGTCACCGGGCACCGGTTCGACCGGTTCAACCGCCGGGTCAACCCGGTTTTCTATTTATTATTATTTTATTTTTTTCGACCGGGTCAACTGGTTTGATCAGCGGGTCAACCGGTTCGACTGCCGGGTCTACCCGGGTCAACCCGGTTTTTATTAAAAAAAAATTGAAAAAAACCAAACCCGGCCGGGTTTCATGACCCGGGTCACTCGAAACCCGGCGGGTCTAACCGTTACCCGGTTTTAAAACCGGTGTTTTTACCGTTTGTAACCGGTGCCGTCCGACTGGTTGAACCGGCCGGGTCGACCCGGGTTTGAAAACATTGCTCTAAACTACAAGTAATACATTTTTAATTTTTTTATTACTGTAATTTTTATTTTTGTAATTTTATTTTTATTACCTATAAAACTGTGAAATAAATAAAGAGCAAAAAATATAAAGTTTGATATTTCGAAAGTAGTAAAACATAAAAAATATGGAGCAAAAAACCATAAAAAGTTGTCTTTTCTTATTAATAAAGTGAGTAAAATTCCGAAAAAAATCAAAATATAAAATACAAAGATTGCAAGTTTAAAGTAAAAATTAAAAAAAGATACGGAAAAAAAAATGTTATTTACTATGAATAAAGTGGGTAATAGCATGGTTCTAAAAGCACGCAAAGGTCGTGCAAAGACGCGAGCCTTGGTCATGCCGCCACGCTACTCGTTATACCGCCTTATGACATGTCTTTTTGTTAACTTGATATATATGAAATATAAGATAAATATATAAATATTTTCATATTTTATGTCGTCTTATGTCACGTCTTATAAACGCAAAAGTTTCGCTTTAAATGCTACTCCGTAAAACATAAAATTTGGTCATGACGCGTATCACAGCTCGCGCTATTTATAACGTCGGCTAATAGTGTTGCGCTATTTATAACGTCGGCTAATAGTGTTTGGCAGGAGTAAAAATGATAGTAAATGGTCTAAACATATTGCTACCATAAAAGTAAAGTCAATAAATCTGACATGAAATTGCTATGCCATCCTCTCAAATAGTGTAAAGCAAATATGACTTGTCACGTTACTTATCAGTACTAGTACGGAGAAAAAAAAAGGCTGTTGAACTTTTGTGCTTTAAGACATTATTGTATTGGAAAAAAAAAACTGTTCATTCAACTTGTTTTTAAGTGCTAGTAGATTTTCCATATCTTTTGCGGTACATGTACATCATGCAGGACACAATATAATAATATTTCCATCTTTGTATCTTTACTTGTTCATTATCCATTGTGACATGATTGTACATCTACCATAAAATGCATGGTAAATTTTTTGAATTTTTTTTGAAATTTTTGAGAGTTTTGGACAATTTTGTAACCAGTCATTTCGAGAAAAGAATAAATGTTAGAGCATATCCAATACTAGCTTAAAGAATTACTTGATACTATTTGGAAAAGTCATTTACATCATCTTTTGCATTACATCAATGACTTGGTGAAAGACTTTTTATTCAAAGACTTGATAAATATCAAGCGGTTGAAGCATAAGCTTTTCATCTTTTAATGCTGGTTCAGTAAGGGGATTCAATCATCTTCATTTTCACTATCACGTCAACTTTCTCTCTCCAGCGACCTTCAGGCGATTAGGTGCCCCAGTAAAGACGACCATGATCATATTTTTTTTAACCAATATATGCAACGGTAATTAACTCCCCACCCACATTTTTTGACAATTAAATGTCCAAGTATTCGATCGTGACCATGACCAAGTTGTGTGAAAAATGAAGCTCGATCGATCCCCCACATCAAGGCGATCGACATGGGATCGATCGAGTTTGTCGATCACGCTGTGTTACTGGAACCAGCCTAAAGCATAGTTTGATCTTAATTTATTATATAAAACACTTGAAAAGCTATTGATGATAACATTTTGCATTGGAGCAAATTTTAAAAATGACTTTTTGATTTGTAAAGTACACTTAAATATTTATTGCGTTAAATGCATCAAGTCTTTTATGATTTGATGCATTGCTCATGCTCTTATATATAAAGAATCACATTTTATACGATATAATGCAATTAGTTATGTAAATATTTAACATATTACTTATTTAAGATATTTCTCATCTAAATACTTTTATCTTCATTAAAAATATGTGTACATAGACATAATTATTAACGAGACAAATTTTGAAGCCTCTAAATTTTTTGATGACATGACCGGTTTCTCACCTTGCACACCTTCAAAGATGATCAGATAAAATGTTTAATGACACATGATTATTTTATGGTTTTGCTAACTTCAAACTATATGGTTCTGGTCAAGTGTTATTATTTTCGTAAAAATAGCATTAAATGAACTCATATTTTTATATTTATACATATTTAATGATTATAATTATATAATTTGTTGTTATACATGAAATGTTTGCTATTAATGAATTGTTGATTTTTTAATTAAATAACTTTAATCACAACTTATAATGTTGTGGTTAACAAAAATCTTTATTTTTCGAATTAAAAGTTTTGCTTTTGTGGATATGTAGCATACACCGGATCAACCGATAGTGTAATTATTCCGATAACATTTGAGGGAAAAGAATATAAAATAATAGTAAAAAAATTATAAACTATTTTTCATGCTTGCAAAAAGTTTATTGGAATTTGTAGATCTTGTTTCCAGCCAAGTGGTTGGCTACCAAAACAGAGTGTTTCATGATCAACGTCTATGCGCCGCAGATTGAAAACCAAAAAGTCCTTTTGTGGTCGAGGATCTTGGATTTCATGGCGAGCAATGCGGGAAGATATCTTATCTGTGGTGATTTTAACGCTACTAGATGCATGAGTGAACGAATGGGCACGGGCTTTTCAGCTATTAATGCCAGTAATTTTAATGATTTCATTGACAGAGGTGGGCTGGTCGACTTGGCTATGGGTAGACATAAATTTTCGAGAATTTCTTATGATGGGTTAAAAGCTTCTCGTGTCGATCGGTTTCGGTTAACAACTCGTTTTGTCTTCGTTCCACGATGTTGTTCTGGATGCTTTGGAAGATTGTATATCGGATTACAGACCTTTGCTCCTTACACGTAAGAAGTGTGATTTTGGCCCCTCCCCTTTTAATTTTATAATTCTTGGATGGCTATGGAGGGGGTCGATGACCTGGTTACTACCAATTGGAACAGTGTTGCAAGGGAAGGGTATAATAAACCGTTTCTTTCTTTCAAAGACAAGCTAAAGAGTCTTAAAGGTGAGTTGAAAAGGTGGAACAACCATAAGAAAAACACCCGGAACAGTGACAGTATCAGTCGTGAGATTGCTATGGTTGACCTCGAGATTGCTAATAAGGGTGGTGATTCGGTTCTGGCCGGAAGACACAAGGATTTGTTACACGAGCTGCAGATTTTAAACCACGGGATAAACAAAGATTTGAAACAAAAAGCTAAAATCAAGTGGGCCGTAGAGGGCGACGAGAACTCTAAATTTTTTCACGCCGTAATCAACGCTAAGAGGCGTGCAAACTCGCTCAATGGGATTAAACACAATGGGGTGTGGCATGATGGTCCAAAGGAAATCAAAGCCTATTTTCGTGATTATTTTGCTGGAAAATTTCAAGAGTTTAAGGGTGCAAAGTTTTCGATCGAGGGCTCCTTCTGTGCGCCGATTCCTCTCAATGTGTCTACGGAGATCGAATCGGCTTTCACCGCTGAAGAGATTAAGAAAGCTATTTGGAGCTGTGGGGGTGACAAAGCGCCAGGTCCCGACGGTTTTTCTTTTGCTTTTGTCAAGAAATATTGGAATATTTTGAAAGAAGATACTCTCAGTATGGTGGATAATTTCTACACCCATGCTTCAATACCGCCAGGTTGTAACTCCTCTTTCATCACACTGATTTCCAAGGTTAGTAATCCAACTATCATATCGGAATTCAGGCCTATTAGTCTTATTGGCATTCAGTATAAAATAATTGCTAAGCTTTTGGCAAATCGTCTTGCCAAGGTTGTTGATCTTTGCGTTAGTCAGGAGCAAACGGCTTTTATTAAGGGTAGACAGATTTTAGACGGGCCTTTACTTCTTAACGAAGTAATTGATTGGTTTAAGAGAAAAAAGAAGAAACTGATGCTTTTCAAAATTGACTTTTCCAAAGCTTATGACTCGTTATCCTGGGATTTTCTGTTTAAAATGCTTGAAATCAAAGGTTTTGGGGCTAAATGGATTTCGTGGATTAAAGCCTGTTTAAAGTCTGCCAGATCGTCAGTGTTGATTAATGGGAGTCCTACCGAGGAGTTCCCTGTTATGCGTGGATTGCGTCAAGGCGACCCCATGGCACCTTTTCTTTTTATTATTGCGATGGATGGGTTGCATATTGCCATAGATAATCTTGTTAAGAATGGTCTTTTCTCTGCTGCAAAGATTAACCAGGTTATGATTTCTCACTTTTTCTACGCGGATGATGTTATTGTGGTTGGGGAGTGGTCAGATGACAACATGAGAAATATGTCTGCGGCGTTAAAATTTTTCTATGGTATCTCGGGTCTCAAAATTAACTTTGATAAGTCTTCCATTATTGGGGTTGAGGTGGAGAGTGCTGAAGTTGATCTGATGTCTAACTTATTTGGTTGCAAGCCCCAAAAACTCCCGTTCAATTATCTCGGAATTCCTATAGGAGGCAGCTCTAAAAGAATTTCTTTGTGGGACCCTATAATGAACAAGTTCAAGAAACGTTTAAACGGGTGGAAAGCTAACCTGTTATCAATTGGTGGGCGGATGACTTTAATCAAGTCGGTGCTTGGGTCTTTAGGTAATTATTTTTTGTCCATTTATCGGATGCCGAAATCTGTTTCTAAAGATTTGGAATCTCTGAGAGCCTCGTTTTTTTGGGGTGGGTCGGTGAATAAAAAGAAACTGCATTGGGTCAAATGGTGTTCGGTTTTAGCTAGTAAGAAAGTAGGGGGTCTTGGAGTGGGCAGTTTGGAAGCGATGAATCTGTCTTTATTGTACAAATGGAGATGGAGGGGTATCAATAATAAGGATAGCTTGTGGGTGCGTGTGGTTTCTGATATTCATGGGCCGGATTGCTTCTTCAACATGTCTGCTAATTCTAAAGGGGCGTGGAATAACATCGTGACTGCAAACAGGTATGTCCATTCCATATTCAAGCTATCGGTCGATGTCATTAGTAAACGGGTCGGAAACGGTCAAACTACTAGCTTCTGGAACGACATTTGGATTGGTGATATGCCACTAGCTTCCAGATTTCCAAGACTTTTTGCTCTTGAAACAATTAAAGTTGCAAAAGTGGCAGATAGATTTCTTGACTCTGGTTGGATATGGAGTTGGCGACGAGAAATTCGCCCAGGGATAGAACAGGAACAATTCGATAATTTCATTGGTGTCTTGCCTACTGACTTCGAGAATAGGGGGACTTTTGGGCGTGGACTTTTGATGGTAAAAATTCTTTCCAGGTCTCTTCTATTCGGACTTTCATTGATCAGAAATCTTTACCATCGGAATCTCAACGACCTTATTGGAATAAACAAGTCCCTAATAAGGTTAATCTGTTTGTTTGGCGGCTCTTCCGCAATGTTCTTCCTACAAACACGAACCTTTTCAGCAAGGGGATTGACGTTTCTATGGTCCGGTGTGATCTTTGTAGTAATGGTATTGATGATGTTAGTCATATTTTTGGGGATTGCAACTTTTTGAGAAAGGTTAGAAGATGCCTTAGCCGATGGATACAACACCCTATTCCTGATGTGGCTCTGCGTGAATTGCTAAATTGGCAACAAGGCATTCGGTTGGATAAACATCAACACAATGTTTTTGAAGCTATATTATTTATTTGGTGGTGGCACACATGGAAGGAACGGAATAAAGTTCATCACAACGGGGATCAAGATAGCGTGACTATGTTTGTTAATTCGGTCATCTCGAAGGCCTACTTGTGGATTTCCAGTCGCGATCGTAGACATCAATATGAGTGGATCAAGTGGCAAGAAAATCCGTTGGATAATGGCTAAAGCTGTTGGAGCTGGAAGTGGGGCGTGGTTTTTTTTTTCTCATGTGGAGATCGCGCGTATTTGTGGTCTCATAGTTATGCTTTACTTCTCTATTATGACAGTTTGTTTGTTGTATTATTCCCGGGTGTTGTTTCGGGACCTCGAGGCATGGTTGGGATCACATCAAAAATGCCACGAAGTGAAAACCGGTGGCTCGGCCTTCGTTGGTTGGGAGTTTTTCTCGTGTCTTGGGTCACTGTAATCGGCACGAGTTTTTTCACTCCTTTTGTGATCCTCGCAGTTAATGTTCTCGGGATGAGTCTAGATGTCGTAAGGCTTTTTTGTTGTTTATTCTAGACTTTTTGTTGTTGTATTGAGGCATCTAGCGCCTTGCTAGTTTTGCCTTCTTTAGTTATATAATTCCATTGCCGTTCAAAAAAAATTATAGAGAGGCAAAGTTGTGTGTGTTGACTTATATTTATGGAGAGGCGAATTGGTTTTAGAGATAAACTCTTAAAAGATGATAATGACATCAAATAAGTACTAATTATACGTAACGTGTATCCCTTTTATATTGCTAATTTTATATTATTTATATTTCATTCGATCCCAGACGGTCAAGTTTAATCACACAAGCTGACTACTTGTGAATGGCCAACCGTAACAAACTTAAAATAGCCTGGAACCAAATGCAATGAAGATCTGGAGAATATAGTGGATTCCCCGGGTGGTTAAGTCCCACGGAGACTCAATGGTGTTTCAAAACTTTCAGACTAAGGATAATGATCAGTAAGGATTTTGATGGATTATTACACTACTGATTGATTGGAATAGAATTGGATACATAATTGATAAGCACAACAATCAGATAAAACAAACTTAAATACGTACGTTTAAAAACTACGTAAACGTACAAAATAAAAAGTGAGATCTAAGAAATAAAAGACCTAAAAATATGAAAATGACATTTTGGGAATCCTAAAAATAAAATAAAATTATTAGAAAAAGAAAATTATTTTTATAACTGTTTATTTAATTATTATTAATTAAAACCTATTTTTAACTATTTATAAATACTCTAAAATAAAAGAAAATACAAAATAAAGCTAGAAAAATGAAATTAAGACTTAGGAAAATCTAAAATATGATAAAACTTATTTTAAAACTGAAAATATATTTTTTAGACTTTTTATGTATTTATTATTAATTTAATACTATTTAAAACTAATTAAAATGCTAGAAAATACTATTTAAACCAAGAAAATTATGGAAAAATATTTTTTTGGCTTTTTATATTTATCTTAATCTAGGAAAATTGAAAACATATTTTTTTAAACTTTTTCTGATTTATTTGTAATAAAAGCTAATTAAAAAGGATTAAAAACTAGTTTAAAATAATAAAAATATCAAACAGTGCTGGAAAAATATTAAAAATTCAAGAAAATACTAAAATATTATTCTAAGTCTATAAAAAATATAAAAACATATGCTTATGTGTGAGAAAATGAGGCTGCAGTGAAACTGCTTATAAATAAGCACTTTAAAATAAACCAAAAGCCACAAATGGACACCAAATGATCACAGAAGCTAACTGATGCTAAATTAAGTTTATCTAAACTATTTAACAGTACTCTTAATTATTAAATAAGCTTAAACTAGTTTTGAGCTTATTGGCTTAATAATGAAAAACAGTGATTAGGTGGCTTACTTTAAGCTAATGCATAAGCAAATCTAATAAGCTAAAGGGAAAAACAAAAGTTGGAACCTAAAGATCACCTAGCCTACTATACTTGGACCAAAAATCAGCTCCTCACAAGCTTGAATGAAGCTTGTGCAAGAAATTACAATATGCATGCACACTCGATGTATCTTGAGTGTGTGCCTGAACATGCATTTTGAAAAGGGTCTAAAAGAAGCTGATGAATAAGCTATTTATAGGCTGAAAAGAAGTAAGCTTGTATTTTTCTAATTTAGTTAAGCAACAAAATTTTATTATCCCAAAAGCTGATAGACTAAATCCTAATATTAAAATCACAAGAAAATTGACAAGTTTATTCAAAAACTGCACTTAGGAAAATTTTGACTTTTTGATTAACACTAAAAGTTGACTAAACTGAACTTTAAATTGATCCTAAGCACTGATTATGATGTATTAAGGTGGATTAAGACTGGATTGGACAATACTAACAACTTATGAACACAAATCCTTGATCATGAAACTTTAAAATCCAACAGTTTGATGAACAAGGAGAGATCAAAGGTATTTTGACTTTTACTCTAATAAGGACTGACTTATATGGATTGTTTGAACTAATTGGACTAAGTGTGACACAGAACAAGTAATAACACTGACTTGACCACCTTTTAACTTGGTTAACAAAGCAAAACCAAACACACCTTAACTAAACTGATTTGGAACTTTTCAAAGCAAATCAAAGATTAAGACCATGCCAATGATTTCAGACCTAAAATTATCACTAAATAAGACTAAAAGAACACTAAACAACAGCAATAACAACATACAACTAAGAAATTATGATTATGCTATTAAAAACTGTTAAAATAAGATTTTTGATAACTACAATTTTAAAAGAACAAACAACTGGTTTTATGGCTTAATTGTACTTAACTAATACTAATGAATATGAAAACACAAAGATTTAAGCTAGTTAAGGATTTAAACAGTTAAATGACAAAATGAACAAAAAGGCTTACAAATTTAATTCAAGCACAAACTGAGAACTGAGGCTCAAAGATCACACCCTATGGCTTCCCATGAAGCTTCTAAACCAAGGGCATACCATATATCACCCTGCTCCAATCTCTGATCTTCATTTCCATTGCCTTTTTATTTTTCACTAATTTGTTGGTATTTTTGAGAATTTTTCAGTTTTATAACTATGACTGATTTTTAATGGTTATAAAAACTCTTAGATGCTATATAAAGAGATTATATGAACTTTTGAGTCCAAGAATAACAACCAAAAATAACATTCGAACTTATGAAAATTTTAAACTTGAATTTTTGCATAAACTGGAAACATGATTAAAAATTGAAATTAATAATTGAAAAAGTTTAACAATACACTGAAATTAATAACAACAGTACTTGGAAGCTTAATATTACACTAGAATTTGAAAATTTATAAAAACGACCTAAACTAAACTAAAATTACTCTACTTTTTTTTTCACACTGCTTCTTTCTCTTTCTTTATAGACTTTTGAGACTCTGTCAACATCTCTGAATCTTTCCCAGCTCATTCCAACCATTGGATTGGTCAAAATCATCAGGATCGTCCATTTGTAGTTTTGGCGCCAAAATAGTCAAGTGCAGGTTTTTGATATTAATGGGTTTTGGAAGATGTGGAGGTGGAGGGGGACAAGGTAAGGTGAGGGTGAGGTGATAGGAGCAAGTGGGATTGAAAACCATGGTGGTTTTGATATTGCAGCTGTGAGGGAGAGGGGTGAACAGTGATGGCGGGTTTTGAATTTTTAAACCGGTTTTAATAATTAAATGGGGTTGGATTGGGCTTGGTTGGGATTGGGCCAAGGGGTAAGGTTTGACCGGGTATCTAATAACAAAGGGTATCCGTTTGGTTTAGTAGTTAGTTAACCCAAGGACCAAAATGTAATTCGCCAAACTCAAGGATCGATCCTGTAATTTCTCCAAAGTTCACGCAAGGACCATTCCTGCCATATATAAATAGTACAAGGACCAATGATGATTATTTTCCATTTTTATAAATCCAAGGACTATTTTGTCATTTTTCAAACTTGAGGACTAAACTTGTAATTTTGCAATTTTATATTTCAAGGGTTTGTTTTGACAACTTTTGAATCCCATGGACCTTAAATGACATTTTCTTGATTTTGATATACCGAGGACTATTTTGACAACTTTGAAACTTGGGGACTAAAGCGCCAATTTTGCAAACTTGATACATTTTCATCCGATTTTGATATTTTTGCATTTAAAACACATAAAACACGATTTGTGATATTTTCATCATTTTGATGCATTTAAAGTGTTTTCGGATGATTTTGCAGTTTAGATTGTACAAAATGATGAGTATTTAGACACTCATCAATCCCCACACTAAGATATTGCTAGTCCCTAGCAATGTTTTAGAACTTTAATGGATTTTAAAGACTCTTTACCAAAAGCCATCACTTACGGAGTAGCCAATTGTTTCGAGTTCAAGTAAGAACCTTGGTACAATGATAACCAAATGATTTTGAGCAAATCATAAGTCAGAACGGATTTGATTTGTCTTTACCGAGCCGTTTGCTCGGACTAGCCAACTCTTAGATAAATTATCGGTATTATCTTTGGTGAGTCGATTACCAATTATGGTTTTCCCATCGCCTTTACCACAAGCCATAAACTTGCGGGCTAGCCAACTCTTCACTTTTTAGGATATGGTGAAATGAATACCATACAATTTTGGGCCAATTGCAAGCCATAAACGGATTTGATATATCTTTACTAAGAGCCGTTTGCTCTGGATTAGCCAATCCTTTTGTTTTTAGACAAGGCGGATCGATAACTGTCGAGTAAGTGTAGAACACTTACTCCAAAAAAAATTTTGGCCAAAATGGGGAATTGGGTGGATAATATATGAAAAATTCGTGAGAATTCCCCACACTTAGAAATGAATATTGCCCTCAATATTCAAAGTACCGCGGTTATGCGAAACAAAGAACGTAAAAGGAAATACTACGGCCATTATTTGAATTTTTTTTTTTTTTTTTTTTTTTTTTTAAGTTTTATTTTTAAACAAGCGGGGGGCAACTCCCCCACACTAGGGTGGTAGAAAGGGGTGAGAAGACAGAAACATGGGTGAAAACCCATGTTGCAATACTTGTTTTTGATTACCGAGTCGCTAGCTTGACTCGACCCCGAATTAATTGGTTCATGGGGAAAGTAATATGTGGAAGAAATAATCTCCATCGGACTTTCGTTCAAGATGTTTTGGATAAACATTGAAGCACGCGAAAGTTCCACACCGGTGAGATATACATAGAACCGGCTCACAAATAATAAATGAAAATGCCGGGGTCAAAGATAATGTCTTCATTCCCGAAGGAGTGAAGATGAAGAGAAATCACAAGATATTTGAGGAAAGGAAGAAAGATTCTGATAACAATCAAGATCCATTCTTCATCCTCAAATGTAGACATAACGGGAGGAAGGTTGAGGGTAGTATCATTAATAAGCAAACTCTTATGAGAGAGTACACCTTCCTCCGAGCCAGTATCATCCTCAAGATCAAAATAGAAATAATCATATTCCGGAGGAGATATGTCATGAGAGAGTTCACCGGAGAACTCCTCAAGAAGGTCTAACGTCGAAGTGGGATTGCCACTATTCTTATCTTCGAGTAAGGATGGAGATATAGCGAGGTTCTCCATGTAAGAGTCACTATCCTCATTCTGAATATCAAAGATGGGATTATCCGAAACTAAAGTGAATTCAGAATCAAAGCCAAACAGAGGATTAGTGAATGCCGTAGTGAAAGGTTTCTTGGACACAACAAGAATATCTTCATCATCTGTTTCAAAATCAGTGTCCATATCAAGATCATCGGGATCAACATCTCTCACTTCTTCTAAGCTGACGAGCTCAGAAGGTATCTCCATAACATACTCGATGTCTCCACAAGATAACGAATCATCAAACGACGAATAATCATTTTCAGATTCGGAGATCATCTCAACAGAATCATTAGGGGTAGGAGAAGAAGAAGAATCATCATCAGGAGGCTCATCACACACATTATCGGAGATATCCTCGAACTCACTTGGGGTTGGGACAAGGTTCTCAACATTAGACGATTCCGTTTCCGGAATAGTGCTGAGATGCTTATCCCCCATGGTGAGAGAGTCTTTGGAAGCAATAATAGGTAAGATAGGTGTGATAGCAATAGACTGAGGGAGTTGAGAAATAAAATCGTTCAATTGAATAGAACTCTCCTCGTCGTCCTCATAATATTCCCTCATTTGAATAGTATCCTCATCATCATCGTCATCATATCGGATTCTTATATTCATCTGCTGAAGCTTACATACCATTCTTTTCATTTGTAGTTGCTTTCGAATGCGTATTTCTTCAGAACTTTGTGGAAGATTACACTCCTCGTAATCATTGAAATGTTGTGAAGGCTCGGAAGTCTGAGTACTAGGATTAGCCGTTCGTTCTTGACTAGTAATTCTCCAATAGTTTTATCATGATGATATTGATGAATGATGGAATCTTGTGGGGTTGGAAATTGTCAAAACCGGAGAATTGGAATTGTGAAAATTTTGATTCATCGGTTGACATTCAAAAGTCGCATGAGGACCCCGCAATTCTCACAATGAGAGATAATTGGGAAAATAACTTTCACCAAAGTTCGATTGTAACATGGTTACGGCTCATAGACAAGCGGGACCCGTGGTGGACAATCAAAACCGTAATGAGAATCATTCCCACAAAACTCGCATGAGTAGGATTCGTATTGGGGATGTGGAGGTAGGTAGGAAAAATCGGGTGTTTCATTATTTGAAATGGGATCGGGATTACCGACAAACTTGTCTCCGAAACTCACATTGGTACATCGCCGACAATTTCCACCGTTAAATGGACCTCCACACCACGAACATGTCGAAAACCATGACATAAAGAATTAAACGGATAAGAGGGATAAGAGATGAAGAATTAAATGGCTATAGAGGATAAGGAATGGAGAATTAAACAGATTAGAGGATAAAGGATGGATATTTTTGGATTTTGAAAAACATTCTGCAAAAACAAAGAATGAAAATATTTTTGGTGTTGTTAACACTTTAGGAAAAGTGTTAATGAACTTTTTGATTTTCTTATAACTTTACAAAAAACTTTTTACAAATGGTGGTGTATGTGCAAGAATGGATCTGAAAAGGTTTAACACACGCTAAAGCCTCCCCGGCAGCGGCGCCAAAATTTGATTCGATCCCAGACGGTCAAGTTTAATCACACAAGCTGACCACTTGTGAATGGCCAACCGTAATAAAATTAAAATAGCCTGGAACCAAATGCAATGAAGATCTGGAGAATATAGTGGATTCCCCGGGTCGTTAAGTCCCACGGAGACTCAATGGTGTTTCAAAACTTTCAGACGATAGAATGATCACTAAGGATAATGATCAGTAAGGATTTTGATGGATTATTACACTACTGATTGATTGGAATGGAATTGGATACAGAATTGATAAGCACAACAATCAGATAAAACAAACTTAAATACGTACGTTTAAAAACTATGTAAACGTACAAAATAAAAAGTGAGATCTAAGAAATAAAATACCTAAAAATATGAAAATGACATTTTGGGAATCCTAAAGATAAAATAAAATTATTAGAAAAAGAAAATTATTTTTATAACTGTTTATTTAATTATTATTAATTAAAAACTATTTTTAACTATTTATAAATACTCTAAAATAAAAGAAAATACAAAATAAAGCTAGAAAAATGAAATTAAGACTTACGAAAATCTAAAATATGATAAAACTTATTTTAAAACTGAAAATATATTTTTTAGACTTTTTATGTATTTATTATTAATTTAATACTATTTAAAACTAATTAAAATGCTAGAAAATACTATTTAAACCAAGAAAATTATGGAAAAATATTTTTTTGGCTTTTAATATTTATCTTAATCTAGGAAAATTGAAAACATATTTTTTTAAACTTTTTCTGATTTATTTGTAATAAAAGCTAATTAAAAAGGATTAAAAACTAGTTTAAAATAATAAAATATCAAGCAGTCTTTGGAAAAATATTAAAATTCAAGAAAATACTAAAATATTATTCTAAGTCTATAAAAATATAAAAACATATGCTTATGTGTGAGAAAATGAGGTTGCGATGAAACCGCTTATAAATAAGACTTTAAAATAAACCAAAAGCCACAAATGGACACCAAATGATCACGAAGCTAGCGATGCTAAATTAAGTTTATCTAAACTATTTAACAGTACTCTTAATTATTAAATAAGCTTAAACTAGTTTTGAGCTTATTGGCTTAATAATGAAAAACAGTGATTAGGTGGCTTACTTTAAGCTAATGCATAAGCAAATCTAATAAGCTAAAGGGAAAAACAAAAGTTGGAACCTAAAGATCACCTAGCCTACTATACTTGGACCAAAAATCAGCTCCTCACAAGCTTGAATGAAGCTTGTGCAAGGGCTGCAATATGCATGTGCACACTCAGTGTATGCTGAGTGTGTGCACAGGGCATGCATTTTGAAAAGGGTCTAAAAGAAGCTGATGAATAAGCTATTTATAGGCTGAAAAGAAGTAAGCTTGTATTTTTCTAATTTAGTTAAGCAACAAAATTTTATTATCCCAAAAGCTGATAGACTAAATCCTTATATTAAAATCACAAGAAAATTGACAAGTTTATTCAAAAACTGCACTTAGGAAAATTTTGACTTTTTGATTAACACTAAAAGTTGACTAAACTGAACTTTAAATTGATCCTAAGCACTGATTATGATGTATTAAGGTGGATTAAGACTGGATTGGACAATACTAACAACTTATGAACACAAATCCTTGATCATGAAACTTTAAAATCCAACAGTTTGATGAACAAGGAGAGATCAAAGGTATTTTGACTTTTACTCTAATAAGGACTGACTTATATGGATTGTTTGAACTAATTGGACTAAGTGTGACACAGAACAAGTAATAACACTGACTTGACCACCTTTTAACTTGGTTAACAAAGCAAAACCAAACACACCTTAACTAAACTGGTTTGGAACTTTTCAAAGCAAATCAAAGATTAAGACCATGCCAATGATTTCAGACCTAAAATTATCACTAAATAAGACTAAAAGAACACTAAACAACAGCAATAACAACATACAACTAAGAAATTATGATTATGCTATTAAAAACTGTTAAAATAAGATTTTTGATAACTACAATTTTAAAAGAACAAACAACTGGTTTTATGGCTTAATTGTACTTAACTAATACTAATGAATATGAAAACACAAAGATTTAAGCTAGTTAAGGATTTAAACAGTTAAATGACAAAATGAACAAAAAGGCTTACAAATTTAATTCAAGCACAAACTAAGAACTGAGGCTCAAAGATCACACCCTATGGCTTCCCATGAAGCTTCTAACCCAAGGGCATACCATATATCACCCTGCTCCAATCTCTGATCTTCATTTCCATTGCCTTTTTATTTTTCACTAATTTGTTGGTATTTTTGAGAATTTTTCAGTTTTATAACTATAACTGATTTTTAATGGTTATAAAAACTCTTAGATGCTATATAAAGAGATTATATGAACTTTTGAGTCCAAGAATAACAACCAAAAATAACATTCGAACTTATGAAATTTTTAAACTTGAATTTTTGGATAAACTGGAAACATGATTAAAAATTGAAATTAATAACTGAAAAAGTTTAACAATACACTGAAATTAATAACAACAGTACTTGGAAGCTTAATATTACACTAGAATTTGAAAATTTATAAAAACGACCTAAACTAAACTAAAATTACTCTACTTTTTTTTTCACACTGCTTCTTTCTCTTTCTTTATAGACTTTTGAGACTCTGTCAACATCTCTGAATCTTTCCCAGCTCATTCCAACCATTGGATTGGTCAAAATCATCAGAATCGTCCATTTGTAGTTTTGGCGCCAAAATAGTCAAGAGCAGGTTTTTGATATTAATGGGTTTTGGAAGATGTGGAGGTGGAGGGGGACAAGGTAAGGTGAGGGTGAGGTGATAGGAGCAAGTGGGATTGAAAACCATGGTGGTTTTGATATTGCAGCTGTGAGGGAGAGGGGTGAACAGTGATGGCGGGTTTTGAATTTTTAAACCGGTTTTTAATAATTAAATGGGGTTGGATTGGGCTTGGTTGGGATTGGGCCAAGGGGGTAAGGTTTGGACTGGGTATTTAATAACAAAGGGTATCCGTTTGGTTTAGTAGTTAGTTAACCCAAGGACCAAAAATGTAATTCGGCCAAACTCCAAGGACTGATCCTGTAATTTCTCCAAAGTTCACGCAAGGACCATTCCTGCCATATATAAATAGTACAAGGACCAATGATGATTATTTTCCATTTTTTATAAATCCAAGGACTATTTTTGTCATTTTTCAAACTTGAGGGACTAAAGTTGTAATTTTTGAAATTTTATATTTCAAGGGTTTGTTTTGACAACTTTTGAATCCCATGGACCTTAAATGACATTTTTCTTGATTTTGATATACCAGGGACTGTTTTTGACAACTTTTGAAACTTGGGGGACTAAAACTGCCAATTTTGCAAACTTGATACATTTTTCATCTGATTTTGATATTTTTGCATTTAAAACACATAAAACACTGATTTGTGATATTTTCATCATTTTGATGCATTTCTGAGTGTTTTCAGATGATTTTGCAGTTTAGATTGTACAAAAATGATGAGTATTTAGACACTCATCATGAGAATTGATACTTAATTGTACTTTTGTAAATCTCAGTAATATTGGAGCAATCTATGAAAGTTAAGAAAAAGGACGTGTTTTGTAGCTAAAACGAAGAAATCAAAGAATGTCCAGTGTTCAGATAGCAATACACCTTCTTCACCATAGTAGATACGTCGTATTTAAGCCTCGACTTCACAAGACATCCATGACTGGAAAGTTGCTGATACACCATATCCAAGATCATCAATACACTGTATTGAAAGCCGGTTAGCACATTCATCATAATATTTTATTTGTGAAACGCATCGGGGATTTGATAAGCCTTATCGGGCCAATTCCAAAGACTATATATAGGAACCCAAGTTTCGACTTAAAGTACCCTTTTTTCTACCAAGCTCGATTCCTACACAATTTTAGGAGCCAAAAAGGTCCTGCAAACACCAACATTCCATAGGAGAACTCTTTGTAACATCATAAGTTTGATTAATCATTCACATAGCGTATCGTTTTTATTATGAAGAGATAATTGTTTCTAAATGTATAAAAATTATCACTTTTACTAAGTTGTGTACGTTTCTATTTAAAAAAAACAATACACAGATCGTACTAATCATACTATTATATGAAAGTTTAAGTTAATCCCTGTTTGTTTGTTGATGTGGCATGGTTAACTTGGTTGACCCCGTTATCTTTTTGAGCCATGGCTCACTCACAACGGATATATCTTTTCCCTTTCTCTTTTATAAACCAATCTCTCTCCTCATTCTTTTCATAACCGATAAAATCACCACTACGGATAAAACCACTACCACCATAATGTCTTATGCAAACGGTACTCCTCGAGTAATTGGCCAATATGTTCGACCCTTTGTGAATACGGACATCGTTTGACTGTAAAAACGGCTTGGACACCGGAGACTCCATAAATTTTTTTTATTGCTTCCCCGTATATGTAAGCCCTAACTTTTGAATTGGGATTATTTTGAATGTCTTGAATTTATGGGGGTTTTGTTGTTTTTTGATTTGTTTGGTTGTTTTTTATTTAATTATAGGTTAAGAGAAACAAGTGTGGTGTCTATCAGTTTTTTGATGAAGATTTACCAAGTGATTACTATATATGCAACTGCTATTGGATTTGCATACAAGGGTCAAGAGAGGTAGTCAAACGACAAAAATGTAATAACACATTGGTTTTCTAACAATGGAGAAATCAAGGCTTGTGCAAGAGTTCACTTAAACAAAGTCAAAATTACAGTTGTATGACATAATTTTTGTCATTTTGATGAGGATATTGTTGCTTATGTGTGTTGTATTAGGTATGCGGATTGGGTAGGATAGTGTAGGATTGTATGACATAAAATATGGTACTCTAGTGTTTTTGTAATGGAATTTGACTCCATAAAATCAAACTGTTATTAGCAATGAAAGAATTTGCAGTTTTCAATCGTAGTTCTTGTCTTGATTAATCTTTACAATTTAAGGATTCACAAAAGTATGTTGCAAGTTCAGTACCACAAATACATATTGTGGAAAACTAGAATGGGGGGTTGAATAGTTTTACCAATTAAAACTTCGTTTTAAAATATTTAGATCGACTTGTGTCAATCTATTTGGATATGTATGTTGGACATTGATAGATAGATATATAAATTTGTAATGAAAGATAAAGAGTAAGAAGCACATAATCACGATACGAGTATTTATAGTGGTTCGGCTACAAGGACACCTTCCTTGACCTACTCCACTCCCCGAGTCACCTACTCGAGAGTTCGTAATCACTACACGACACCAACTCCTTATGGCGGAGAAGCCTCACAACGTCGCCTACTTTTTTTCCGGTACTAGGCTAACCACCGGGTTCTTTCACAAGGTAGAACCTCACCTACCACAATGTCGCCTACCCTTTATCTGTAACTAGGCTAAGTACTGAGTTCCATTACAATGGAGAAACTACTACCCAAAACTACACGACACCTATCCCAAAGGAGACCAAATCCTTATTACAACACCATCAAGGATATCAATATCCTTAGATACAACCTATCTCTAATTGTATATCGATGCACCTCATCGAGTATACAAACTTAGCATCTTTCACTAATGCCACTTGACTTGACTTCTAGGCATCGTTCACTAATGCCACTTGACTTGACTTCTAGGCATCTTTCACTAATGCCCTTGACACGGACGGTTGACACCCTTCACTAATGTCTTCGTCTTGACTCCATTGGCATTCTTCACTAATGCCTTTGACACGGACGTTAAGCTCCTTTCACTAATGCTTTCATCTTGACTCTTTCGGCATCCTTCACTAATGCCTTGAACACAACACTTCTATGGAGGAAGAAGAAGAATCAACAAGAGAACCTCGGTAGTCTTGATGATGACGAAGCATGGCAACTCATGGACTCGAGCTTGCTTGACTTCAAGAGGTGGTGATCTCGCCTTTAAGAGGAACCTAGAGAATCACACAAAACAAAGAAAAATTACATAGAGATCCTTAGGATCCGAGGTTAGAAGGTTACAATACTTGGGAAAGTATGTGGGGAGTGACAACCCAAAAGGAAGAAATGGCTCATAATTTATAGAAGAAATATAGCTCTTGTTCCACGGATCCCACGGATCCCTCACTTGAGGATCCGTCCAATGTATTAATGGGGATCCGTGGGGCCCTTTGCCCATGGGTTTTGGGTCATGGGTTATGGGTCATGGGTCCTAGACATTGGACCATAGGTATCAAGTAGATACAATGTATCTACAAGATACAATGCATCTAGTCCATGGGTCATAGGTTAAAACCATGGGTCATGGATAATATCCATATATGACTTATGCATGATGTCATGCAATGGGTTATGGGTTATGCTCCATGGGTATGGACTTTGGGTTTTACCCAACTACATTTAATGTATTTGGTCAATGGGTTAAATACTTAAGTTTCTACCCATTTATATTATCCATTATAATACATACTAGTTATGTATATATTTACCCAATATGTAAAACTAGTCATTGTACATATGTATTACTAAATAATAAAATCACTTACACTTGTTTCTTGTTTTATGTGAAAATATAAATGTGTTAGTAAAATATTGGCTCAAACCAATTACGTATTTTATTTGTTTCCTTAAAATGATTTTATGTTTGTTATCGACAAAACATTAGAAGATCGTAAAATATAAATAAACGTTTTTGTAAAAGTTCGAATTGGAGTTTTACTCTCTTCTCCCCTTTTGTCGAAACAAAAGAGCTCGAAAAGAAACTAACACAATGTTTTAAGAAAAACATGTAATGAAAAAAATATAGAGAGCAAATGACGGGAAGAGTTGTCGTCAATCGCCTTTGACGACTCCATCCCTTTGTGAGGCGTCAAGTTAGAAAAATTACTAAGCTAATGCATTGAAAATAAGTTTGCTAATGGTTTCGTCTTTGTGACGATAATGCCCCCTTTATGATTGCAACTTTGCAAAGGGACGTCATGAAATGTAATCCATATGAGGATTATATTGCAAATGGTTTTGTAATGTATTGTTTGACACAAAGCTCCACCTAGCTTAGGGTGTCAAAGTCTTCATGTGTATTTTGAGAATCTACAAAACAAATGTTATAAAACAAGTATATAATGCATAATTTCACGCAAATAAGACTCAAGTTAGTAGAAAACATGTATTCATCACACGGATCCAACGGTTCCTCCTTGGAGGATCCATCTAGCCAACACTCGTGGATTCGTTTGTCCGATAATGAATTCAGCAATGGTGATGTAACAATTAATGTTAACATCAAAGTGAGATATGTATTTAAGCAACAAACATATCCTCAAAGCAATATGGCATATAAACTTTCATTCAATAAAACATAAGAGATGATCTACAAATATCTAAAACTAAGAGAATGATTTAGCCATGTAATACATTTTCTACTAATACTAATAAGTGACCAAAAACTTAAAAAAGCATCAATGTGCTTGAGTCTAATGATGAGTAGACTTGTTGATTTGGTCCAATCTTTCAACAAAATGATTAAACATGAAATGGGATTCCTAAACGATCTAAGTTAAGTTTAAGACTAGGACGACATTTTAATCATTAGGCTCATGGTTGTTTGGGTTTGTTGACCTCATCGAAACATTCGAGGAGGTAATAAAACATGAAATGTTGCTCTACGTAGTTCATGTATCAACCCTTCAACGTGTTGACAATGATAGCAATCCTTGTCATGGTTTGGAAACGGTGGTGGTAAAAATGGAGCGGCTTGATGTGGAGGTTCAAGTGAAGAAGGTTGGGGATCCTCAAATGAATGAGGGATTGGTGGAGGCGCATTAAATGGTGGCTCAACAAGGGTTGATGGTGGAGGTAGAGAAGTGTTAACTTCCATGTGGTTGGTTGGTTGACTTTGATGTCTCCTCATAATCCAAAATGGACCATTAGGGGGAAATGGATAAATGGACATCGGTGCAAGTGTTGATTCAACACCTTGGTTTTGATGCAAGCCTTATCTATTGAAGAGTGTGTCGGTAATGGTGGAGGATGAGATGGCCTAGGGGGTAAGTCCTCTAAGTTGTAGGAATGTAGAGATGATTGTGAAGTGGTAAATGGTATGGCTCTAGGCACCAATGATGTTGGTTAGGTTGAAAAGGGTGTGTTTGGTTTAGTAGGAATTGTGGAGTTTGGTGATGATATTTTTGTGGGAACAATCCTCTTGGGGATTGGTTTGATTGGTTGAGTTGGTGGAGGAGAAATCCTAGCATTTGTGGATTTAACGAGAGATGATTCGGTTGAAGAAATTTCGTGTACAACACGAGCAAGTTTCTTGGGTGGTTCTTGGGTGGATGAGTTAGCACTAGGAGCTTTCCTCATGATGAAATGACTAAGGAAAAGGTTTATAAATGCTAAGAATTATGTTGTGGTTGATGGTGAGAGATTCTACCAATATGACTTATAAAGGGAAGGATTTGGCAAGTGCATTCAAGACTTAAGCCACTAAGATCCTTTGGAATGTGATGATTAGCATGCACAAGAGTCAACTTCAGTGTTGTCTTGATCTAGGGACTTATTTAAGATGAAGTGTAGTGTTCAAGATAGCAAGATAAACTTGAAATGATTGCTTTAGCTAGAGTTGACATGAATCATCACTGGATCCCACGGTTCCTCCAATGAAGGATCCGTCTAGGCTAATCCTAGGGATCCGGCTCTCGGCACTAGGAAATGATAAAAATGATGTTTGTAAGGTCTAAAGCCTATACTTCATTGAGTGTTTCAGTCTTCATAAGTGTCTTAAGTGAAAGAGTACTTAAATGATCAAGGGCAATGAGTGATGTAGCTAATGATTGCCTTTTATGGAAGGAAAATGGGACTTTATGATCACCAATGGGTGTTCAAGGATGACACTAGGATTTTGATGGTGTCAAGTCATATTAAATGATTCTAGAGATCGATGTAAACTTAAGATAAAATTTGAAAAATCCTTAAAATTACAAAAATTGAAAACTAGTTTTGACCCATTTTGAAGTAAGGATGACTAAAATCAATTTGTTTAAAATTGATAAGAATATTAAACTAAGTGTTTTGATATGTGAGGAACAATGTGTGAGTATTGGAGCGGAAATATGGTGAGTTTTGATGAGTTGATAAATCAAAAACACTTTGAATTTGATCCTAAGTTAGCTATGGGTGAGTGTGAAGCTTTCTAAGTTTGAAGAGGACTTAAGTGGTTCTAAGGCCTTATGTTTAGCTAGTGTGAAGTGATCTAGTGAGCTGTTTTGATGTGAGGGATTCTGCATTGTTCATCTGTCATCACGGATCCCACGGTTCCCTCAAAGGTAGGATCCGTCAAGTGCATTATGCGGGATCCGGCAACTGCATATCAGAAGCATCACAGAAGGGGATGCAGTTTTTGCACCATAAAACGTACACTAATTTCTATTAGACTCTACTCCAAAGAACAACAAAACAAGCATGATATCACATAAATCATATCATAGATAAGAGTAGTAATGACAACATCCAAAACAAAACAAACTAGTGTGCTTCACAAACATAAGTATTCATAGATAAACCAAATGTCTAACAACAACCATAATCCTAATGTCTCTTTTGTCAATCTTTTCTCTTCCTCTTTCCCGACTTCATGGCGTAGTTAGCTAGGCATTGGAACATACCCTTTATTTTTAGAATTTTGCGGTCTCGTTTGGAAGAGTTGGAAGTTGTTGATAGTAGGCAATGGGGTCCAAGTCGGCGTTGGCTTGGGGTTGACATTTAATTCTTCTTCTTCTTAGATCGAGGAGTCCGGAAGAGCCTTAGGTTTTCTTCCATTGACCATGAACCGTTTAGAGGTTGTTTGGTAAGAGGTACCATGGCGTGATCGGAGAGGAAATGATCATCATTGATGGGAGATGGTTGCCTTGCACTAACATACTCACGAGTCGTGTTAGGAGCATACCATACGGAAGTACCATTTGGCAACTTTGAATACCCATACCATTCTCTTCACCATGTTATAGGCGAGATTAAATGGATTTTGGTGAATAAGGCGAGAAATCATTTGCATGAGACATGCATTTGGATGGTCTTTGTTTCCTACCAAGCTAATGACATTTTCCTAAGAATTTCTTCCGATTTTCTAAAAATGGGGTGCATTTGAAGAGTTCCATTTTAAAGGGATTACGATGAATGAGCTATTTGTTTCGGTTGAAGCGAGATTGGTCGGCTCTAACTTTGAAAATAGTGTCCGAGCAGTTGCGAGTTCGTCCGAGAGAGTACGGTAGATTGGTTTGGAATTAAGAGTAAAAGATTGAGCGGATATTGCCCAATCTTGAGAGTGCGTACAAATTCCTTCACAAGGAATCTGAAGGATTTGAGCAAATGTGTTAATGGGTAGAGTGAAGTTTTGTTTATTGATGATAAAGGATATTGAAATGCTATCATCGCTATTTCGAATGATCCTAACGCTTTTGTAGAATTCAAAGATGAAAACCGGACAAATTTGTTCATCAATATCAAGAAGACAATCAAAGTTGATTGACGAGAAGACTTGACGAATGTCGGTATTTTTCAAGGAAACATTCCTAAACCACACGACCTTCATGGATAAGTCGTTTTTCAAGTCTTTTGAATACTTTGCGATCGATTTTTGACAAACCCTCTTTTCGATAGTATTGGGTGAGGTAATGGACGGTATCATGGTGGTCTTGTTGGGTGGCTTTAGGCATGGTTGGTCGTAGAAAACAAATATTCCAATTAGGAGAAATTTCTTTGAGATGGGTTTATGGTTTTGATTTGTATTAACAATGTTGTAAGCACAATGTAATCTTAGTTATGTGAAAACATTTTCTAGTGATCAATTTTGGAAAATCTAATTTTATCAATTGATTAAGAAAAATTGAAAATCATAAACCCTAGGATGAAGATGATGAAGATTAGAACATGTTAGTGTAATTACCTACAATGATGATCTAGAGATGGATGCTTGATCATATGGAGTCCTATGCAGATGAAAACATCTCTTGGGTCATTTTGTGTTTTGTGGGGAGAGGGAAAATGAGCATAATTAATTTAGAAAGGCGTATAGTTGGTTTCTGTCACACGGTTCCCCCGGATCCCTTGTATTAGGGATCCGGCTAGTACAACTAGAGGGATCCGACTACTGTAGACAGAAAAAGGGTGTTTGGCATTATTTTTATAATAAATTATAAACTAGCTTATGGAACAATAATATTTTTGAGGTTTCTAATTAAAAAGATGTTTGGTCAACGAGATTTGATAGTTTAATTATCAAGGATCCATTTATGACGACGGCGTTAGTTTGCGAGATCAAGAGGAATACTATTCCTGATGATGAGTAAGTCGGGAAAGTGGCGAAAAGATACTTTTAAGAGACTAGCAATTATTAACTTCTAAAATAAAGGATGGTATCAACATATTCATGTAGATGCAAACTAGCTAATGAAAAGTGAACATACCTTTATGCTCTTGGTATGGTTTAAAGAAACCATAAGACCGAAAAATACTTCATGAGCTTTAAAAGTAATCAGTTGTACTTAGAATAAGTAGATTGCGATTACTTTTAGGTTCTTCCTTGAAAGTTGACTTCATTATTCTTTGAATAGAAATGAAGACTTTGGAGAGATCCGAGCATGAATATTTCTTGAAAAGAAAATGTTAGAATAATCTACCAATATCCAACATAGAAGAAGAAAAATTTGTTTTATAAGATTTCCTTCTTTGTAGTTTTCAAACATACACGGATCGTATCAAGTTTTTAAAGTACAACATACTCTAAGAAACTTGGTAACAAAGCTATGATGCCAATTGTGGAAAACTAGAAGGGGGTTGAATAGTTTTACAATTAAAACTTTGTTTTAAAATATTTTGATCGACTTATGTCAATCTATTTGGATGTGTATGTTGGACATTGATATATAGATATATAAATGTGTAATGAAAGATAAATAGTAAGAAGCACATAACCACGACACGAGTATTTATAGTGGTTCGGCTACAAGGACACCTTCCTTGCCTACTCCACTCCCGAGTCACCTACTCAAGAGTTCGTAATCACTACACGATACCAAATCCTTATGGCGGAGAAGCCTTCAACGTCGCCTACTCTTTTTCCGGTACTAGGCTAACCACGGGTTCTTTCACAGGTAGAACCTCACCTACCACAACGTCGCCTACCCTTTATCCGGTACTAGGCTAAGTACCGAGTTCCATTACAATGGAGGAACTACTACCCAACACTACACGACACCTATCCCAAAGGAGACCAACTCCTTATTATAACACCATCAAGGATATCAATATCCTTGGATACAACCTATCTATATTTTTATATCGAAGCACCTCATCGAGTATACAACCTTGGCTCCATTGGCATACTTCACTAATGCCTTTGACACGGACGTTAAGCACCTTTCACTAATGCTTTCGTCTTGACTCTTTCGGCATCCTTCACTAATGCCTTGAACAAAACACTTCTATGAAGGAAAAAAGAAGTATAAACAAGAGAACCTCAGTAGTCTTGATGATGATGAAGCATGGCAACTCATGGACTTGAGCTTGCTTGACTTCAAGAGGTGGTGATCTCGCCTTTAAGAGGAGCCTAGAGAATCACACAAAAACAAAAGACAAACTACATAGAGAGATCCTTAGGATCTGAGGTTAGAAGGTTACAATACTTGAGGAAAGTATGTGTGGGAGTGACAACCCAAAAGGAAGAAATGGCTCACTATTTATAGAATAAATATAGCTACTATTCCACGGATCCCACGAATCCTCACTTGAGGGATCCGTCCAGTGTATTACTGGGGATCCGTGGGACTCTCCCTTTTACCCATGGGTTTTGGGTCATGGGTTATGGGTCATGGGTCCTAAACATTGGACCATGGGTATCCAAGTAGATACAATGTATCTACAAGATGCAATGCATCTAGTCCATGGGTCATGGATAATATCCATATATGACTTATGCATGATGTCATGCAATGCGTTATGGGTTATGCTCCATTGGTATGGACTTTGGGTTTTACCCAACTACATTCAATGTATTTGGTCAATTGGTTAAATACTTAAGTTTCTACCCATTTATATTACCCATTATAATAAATACTAGTTATGTATATAACCCAATATATAAACACTAGTTGTTGTACATATGTATTACTAAATAATAAAATCACTTATACTTGTTTTAGTGTTTTATGTGAAAACGTAAATGTGTTAGTAAACTATTGACTCAAACCAATTATGTATTTTATTTGTTTCCTTAAAATGATTTTACGTTTGTTGTAGACAAAACATTAGAAGATCGTATAATATAAATAAACATTTTACGGCTTATTTGTTTTAACAATATCCCCATTTTTGTTGATGACAAAACATAAAATTATTTTAAGGAAAAACTAAAATTTGTAAAAGTTCGAATTGGAGTTTTTACTCTATTCTCCCCCTTTTTGTCGAAACAAAAAGAGCGTCGAAAAGAAACTAACACAATATTTTAAGGAAAACATGTAATGAAAAAAATATAGAGAGCAAATGACGGGAAGAGTTCTCGTCTTAACTGCCCGTTGACGAGTCCATCCCTTTGTGAGGGCGTCAAGTAAGAAAAATTACTAAGCTAATGCATTGCAAATAATTTTGCAAATGGTTTCATCTTTGTGACGATAATGCTCCCCCTTTATGATTGCAACTTTGCAAAGGGACGTCATGAAATTTAATCCATATGAGGATTATATTGCAAACGGTTTTGCAATGTATTGTTTGACACAAAGCTCCCCTAGCTTAGGGTGTCAAAGTCTTCATGTGTATTTTGAAAAGCTACAAAACAAAGGTTTGAAAACAAGTATATAATGCATAATTTCCTACAAATAATACTCAAGTTAGTAGAAAACATGTATTCTGTCGCACGGATCCCACGGTTCCCTCCTTGGAGGGATCCATCTAGGCAAAACTCAGGGATCCGTCTGTCTGATAACATAATTCAGCAATGGTGATGTAACAATTAATATTAACATCAAAGTGAGATATGTATTTAAGCAACAAACATATACTCAAAGCAATATGGCATATAAACTTTTTCATTCAATAAAACATAAGAGATGATCTACAAATCTCTAAAACTAAGAGAATGATTTAGCCATGTAATACATTTTCTACTAATACTAATAAGTGACCAAGAACTTAAAAAAGCATCAATGTGCTTGAGTCTAATGATGAGTAGACTTGTTGATTTGGTCCAATCTTTCAACAAAGTGATTAAACATGAAATGGGATTCCTAAACGATCTAAGTTAAGTTTAAGACTAGGACACCATTTTAATCCTTAGGCTCATGGTTGTTTGGGTTTGTTGACCTCATCGAAACATTCGAGGAGGTGATAAAACATGAAACGTTGCTCTACACGTAGTTCATGTATCAACCCTTCAACATGTTGACAATGATAGCAATCCTTGTCATGGTTTGGAAACGGTGGTGGTAAAAATGGAGCGGCTTGATGTGGAGGTTCAAGTAAAGAAGGTTGGGGATCCTCAAATGAACGAGGGATTGGTGGAGGCGCATTAAATGGTGGCTCAACAAGGGTTGATGGTGTAGGTAGAGAAGTGTCAACTTCCATGTGGTCGGTTGGTTGACTTTGATGTCTCCTCATAATCCAAAATGGACCATTAGGGGGAAATGGATAAATGGACATCGGTGCAAGTGTTGATTCAACACCTTGGTTTTGATGCAAGTATTCTCTATTGAAGAGTGTGTCGGTAATGGTGGCGGATGAGATGGCTTAGGGGGTAAGTCCTCTAAGTTGTAGGAATGTAGAGATGATTGTGAAGTGGTAAATGATATGGCTCTAGGCACCAATGATGTTGGTTGGGTTGAAAAGGGTGTGTTTGGTTTAGTAGGAATTGTGGAGTTTGGTGATGATATTTTTGTGGGAACAATCCTCTTGGGGATTGGTTTGATTGGTTGAGTTGGTGGAGGAGAAATCCTAGCATTTGTGGATTTAATGGGAGATGATTCGATTGAAGAAATTTTGTGTACAACACGAGCAAGTTTCTTGGGTGGTTCTTGGGTGGATGAGTTAGCACTAGGAGCTTTCCTCATGATGAAATGACTGAGGAAAAGGTTTCTAAATGTTGAGAATTATGTTGTGGTTGATGACTAAGAGATTTTACCAAGATGACTTATAAAGGGAAGGATTTGGCAAGTGCATTCAAGACTTAAGCCACTAAGATCCTTTGGAATGTGATGATTAGCATGCAAAAGAGTCAACTTAAGAGTTGTACTGATCTAGGGACTTATTTAAGATGAATTGGAGTGTTCAAGTTAGCAAGATGAAATTGAAATGATTGCTTTAGCTAGAGTTGACATGAATCTGTCACCCGGATACCACGGTTCCCTCCAATGAGGGATCCGTCTAGGCTAATCCTAGGGATCCGGCTCTCAGCAGCTAGGAAAGGATAAAAATGATATTTGTAAGGTCTAAAGCCTATACCTCTTTGAGTGTTTGTAAGGTCGAAAGCTTTTATGCAATCAACATTGAAGTCAAAGATATATTCTTTCTCAAGAAATTTTGTCATTGGACGAGATATTTTTGAAAAATCTTTAATAAATCGGCGGTAAAAACCAGCATGTCCTAAAAAACTTCTAACGGCTTTGACGTTAGTTGGTGGTGGAAGTTTTGATATGACATCGACCTTTGCTTTGTCTACTTCCATTCCTGCACTGGAGATTTTGTGGCCAAGCACAATTCCTTCGGTTACCATAAAGTGACATTTTTCCCGATTAAGGACAAGATGTGCGACCGCATCTTTCGAGCATTTTATCGAGATTAGAAAGACAAGCTTCAAACGAGTCTCCAAAGACTGAAAAGTCATCCATGAAAACTTCCATGGAGGTTTCTAGCATGTCTTGGAATATGGCGATCATACATCTTTGAAAAGTCGCAGGTGCATTGCAAAGACCAAAGGGCATACGCCGATACGCGTACGTTCCAAAAGGACAAGTGAAAGTGGTCTTTTCTTGATCGTTAGGATCGATAGGAATTTGGAAATATCCTGAAAATCCGTCGAGGAAACAAAAGAATTTATTTTCTGCGATCTTTCAAGCATTTGATCCATGAGCGGGAGTGGAAAGTGATCTTTTCGGTGGCTTTGTTTAACTTACGATAGTCAATACAAACGCTTGACCCGATGTGATTCTAGTTGGAACTAGTTCATTTCGCTCATTAGTCACAACCGTTATTCCTCCTTTCTTGGGAACACAGTGAACAGGGCTTACCCAAGGGCTATCCTCAATTGGGTAAATGATTCCAGCATCGAGAAGTTTTATGATTTCCTTTTTAACAACTTCTTTCATGTTGGAATTGAGTCGACGTTGACGTTCTACCATAGGTTTAATCCCTTCTTCAAAATTGATTTTGTGTTTGCAGAAATTAGGACTAATTCCTGGGATGTCGGATGTTTTCCAAGCAAAAGCTTGTTTGTGATTTTTTAGGACAGAAACTAAACTTTCTTTCTCGCTATCCTCGAGCAATGAAGATATGATTACTGGAAGAAGTGACTTTTCCTCCAAGTAAGCATATTCAAGATGATCTGGGAGAGGTTTGAGTTCGAGATCTGTGGGTGGTTCTTCGATAGAGGATTTAATTCGCATCTCTTCATTGAAAGTTATTTCTTCAAAAATTTCTTCCTTTTCCTCCATTTCTTCTTCTTCTGAGTTATCTCCTTCGAATTCTACTTTCATGAAATCATCAAACTCTTTGTCAAAATCTGTTTCATTGATTTTTTCAGAAAATGGATCGGATTCGTTAAGTAATGCATCCAATTCTTCATCAGTGACTTCATTAATAATATCGATGTTAAAGCAAGTGTCATCACTGGAATGTGGGTAGCGCATCGCTTTATCGATTAGAAAAGTGATTCGATCTTCCCCAACTCCAAGGTTGAGTTCTTTTCCTTTCACTTTGATGATTGCATCAGCGGTATTTAGGAAAGGTCTTCCTAAGATGAGTGGAACTTTACTATCTTCTTCCATTTCCAAGATTACAAAGTCCACGGGAAAAATGAATTTACCGACTTGAACAAGCATATTCTTGGTGATTCCCACAGGATATTGATAGGAATGATTTGCTAATCGGATGTTCATTTTTGTTGGTTTCAGGCTGTTGTTGCATAACTTGGAATACAACGAATAAGGCATCAAATTGATACTTGCGCCAAGATCGGCCAAAGCATCACATTTAACATTATTCTCGAAAGTACATGGAATAAGAAAGCTCCCAGGATCTCCGAGCTTCGGTGGGATCTTGTTTTGGACAATAGCTGAGCATTCTTCGTTAAGGAAAGTAGCTAATATTTGCTCAAGCTTGCTTTTGTTATTAAGAAGTTCTTTCAAAAATTTCCCGTAATTGGGCATTCCGGCTATGACATCAACGAGAGGAACATTGAGTCTAACCTCTTTGATTGTTTCAATAAACTTTTTATAACGCTCTTCCATCTTTTCTTTCTTCAGGCGTTTAGGATAAGGAATTTTTGGTGTATATGCCTTGACGGATGGAATGTTTTTCTTTTTGGTGGTTTGAGTTATGTTTGGTTCCTCGGTTTCATCCTCACTATCAATGGTGACAGGAGTATTAGGATTCGGTGGTGGATCGTACGAGAGACCACTTCTTGTGAAGACAACATTGATATGCTCATTTCTTGTTTGTGGTGGATGGTACGTCTTATCATTTGATGGTTTTGGGTTGGATTGGGTATTACTTGGAAATGAACCAGATGGTCTAGAGGAATGTTGGTCAGAAAGTCTGCCAAATTTGTTTTCAAGATCTTGGATAGATGCTTGATGATTTTTCTGTCCTTGCTCAACTTTGGCTTTGAGATTGAAAAATTGATTTTTGATAAAATCATTTGCAGATTTTTGAGCAGCTACGAATTCTCTCATGGTTTTCTCGAATTCGGTTTCTTCCATCTTTTTGTCGGGGTTTTGTGGTGGTGGATCGTCAGTTCGTGGTTGAGAATCACGGTTGTCATCCCTTGGTCGGCGATCTTGCCAATTTCCAGAATTTCGACCGTAATAATTACTACGGTATCCTCCTCCACGGTATCCTCCTTGAGCATAACTTGCTTCTCCTTCTTTCGGTCCACCCATAGGTTTATCGTCACACTCGGACGATGGATGATTTCCTCCACTATTTTTGCATCCGTCTCGCATTTCCTTCATTTCATCTTTGATATCTTTGTATTGTGAGTCGATTTTTGAGGTTAACGCTTCCATCTTCTCCATGAGTTTTGAAGTATCGGTGTTTTCGACAAAAAGCAACAGTTTTTCGGAGAGGTTTAGTTTTGGAATCTTTGGACCAATCAAGTTTGAGAAGTACTCGATCTTCGAGCAATTGATGTGCATCGTTGGGAGTCTTATAGAGAAAAATTCATCCAGCATCAATGATGCCTTGAGATATTTCATCTAATCCATGGTAAAAGATTTGGATAATAGTTCCTTTGGACAGTCCATGTCCATGACAACTACGAAGCAAATCTTTCATTCGAAGCCAAGCTTTGACAAGTGATTCATTTGGGTTTTGGGTGAAAGCACGAATTTCTCCCATGAATCGATCAAACATGGCGGTGGAAAGAATCGACACAAAAGCTTGCCTCATCTCCTCCCAAGTATTGATGATTCACGGGTTAATTCATTGTACCATACTTTAGCATCTCCGGCGAGTGATGATGGGAAAAGTTTGAGTTTGATGGCATTGACATCAGTGTCGCCATAACGGAACATGCCGCAAATTTCGATGAATTAGGCAATGTGCTTGTGCGGATCGGCCCGCGCACGACCATCGAATTGACGGTTTTTGATCATAGAAAGGTGATGTCCCTTCACGGTGAAGTTGTCACCAAGATTGACAGCAACAATAGCACTTCCGGGAGTTGGTGCTACGGCTCGGTTGGTTCCCCACATGGGTTGATCGTCCGCCATGGGAAAAGATAAATTGGTGAAAGGGTTGTAAACAACTCATGCTTCTACGAGGTTATCAAATGGTGGGTTTGGTACTCTTGGTAGACGATTTTCCAATGGTGTGAAAAGTGTTCTTCTTCGAATCAAACGTTCGGGGTTGGTAAAAGGTGTAATTGGTTCTATTCCCGCTGCTCGAGTGTTCATACAATGTCCTAGAGAATCCAGGCAATATCTAAACACACGGAAAAACAACGAAAACAGTTTTTACGGGTCGATTAGTAACCGGATCGGTTGCGGGTTGCGACCGATCGGTTAGACCGATTGAGTTATGGGTAAAATCGTAACCGATTCGGTTGAAGGACAACTGATCCGGTTAAAGTTTCCGACGAAAATTTTGGTTGAATCGACTAAGGAAATTCAAAACTTCTTTGAAACACAATCAAATCCCGGCGGGGCCAAAAACTTGATGTGCTACGTGTGTACAAGTTTTAAATTTATAAAGGTGAATTACCAATATTACCAATAACACATACGAGCAAGTATACTCGTCCGTTATAGCAAGATTATGAAGGTAAGTCGGGATCGTTCGCGAGGATTTGAGTGAATCTAAACACAAGTTTGAATCAACGAGTCTATCCAAAAATATAACAAAGCAAATAGATATAATGAAATTCGATGATTAAAACTACACTTGCTTAAACTAGTTTCATATCATAGATTAATGTGATTGTGTTAACCTCTTAACATGTTGGTTATGATAATTAGTTGGAAGACTAATCTATTGTTCTTACAAGTTAAACCTTCGTCAAGATTTTAGTTCATAAAAATAAGCATTAAGTTTAACCAATCAATTCAAGATCAATTCAAGTTTCATAAGTCTACATACATAAACTTAAACACAAAAGCATCCACTTGTTTCATCAAATTGCTTAAGAAATGGTCAATACAAAAGGTAACCGATCATAGACAAAAGGCTACAATTGATTCTCAACAACTAATCTTACGACCTTTTAGATGTTTCCAACCAATCCAATTTGATAATCAAAAAGCGTTTCTATTACAACCACACCTTAGTTCCTTTGTATAATCAAGAATAATGGGTAAAGACAATCATCCATAGACAAAATGATTACGACTAGTTGAATAACAATAAGTTCTTTCGACCTCTACGATTACTATCAATTAGCCAAACTTGATTAACAAATGTCACTACGAAACTTTAGCACAATTGGATCTTAGAATCAACTTGAAATTGAATTAAAACATGTTAACACAATCACTTAACTAATCATATGATAATCAACATCATTTAAGCAAGTGTATAAAGAAACTAGCCACTCATAGCAAACATGAACATAAACTCTGAACTTTGGACATTAGAAAACATGATTAAAAGTCTTACAATGCTTGAAACAAGATTAAAAATGGTGAAGTAATGATTCCCAAAGTATTGGGGTAGACTTCTTGGTGATTTGGCCTCCAAATGTGGAACTTCTGGAACTCCAAACTTCCCTGGACTTCTAAGGACGAATTTGAGAGCTTAAAGCTTTGTTTGATGAGTCGAGAGATTTGTATTTGAAGTGTGTGTCTCATATGCTCACAAATGGCCTCTATTTATACTAGTTCCAAAGCCTAGGGTATTAATTGCTGAACTTGGCCTCCAAGGAGTAAGGAAGGGACTAGAATACACCAAGAGAAGGACCTAGAATTGTTTGGATGCAAAGAGGAAACTTAGTGATGAAGATTTGGCGGATCGACTTCTCCAACGGATCGGTCATATGACCAACCGATCCGGTTGGTCTTCTAAAGGGCCAACTGTTCGGTTGCGGTGGTGACGAGCGGTTGGTGATGGTATTTTAGCGTTTACGGTATATTCCAACCAATCCGGTTACACTTGTAACCGATCCGGTTGGATTTCCTGAGTTACGGAAACTTGATCTTTTCTTTTCTTTATCTTGTAGAACTTGGTTCTTCAATCACTATGGTCTTCAAAGGTCTTTGAGATACTGATTTAGGCTTTACTAAAATGGAAATCTTCTATTTGCTGAACATTTATTTACTTTCCTTCCGTTTCCCTGCACTTGGTTATAAACACTAGACAAACATCTTTTGATGCGTTTAAGCACTATAATCACGCAAATATAACCAAATAACATATATAAAAGCACACATAACGCTACTAGAAACATGCACAATCTGAGCGTTATCAATGATCCTAGAGATCAGATGTAAACTTGAGATAAAATTTGAAAAATCCTTAAAAATTACAAAAATTGAAAAACTAGTTTTTAACCCATTTTGAGGTAAGGATGACTAAAATCAATTTGCTTAAAATTGATAAGAATATTAAACTAAGTGTTTTGAGATGTGAGGAACAATGTGTGAATATTTGAGTGGAAATATGGTAAGTTTTGATGAGTTGATAAATCAAAAACACTTTGAATTTGATCCTAAGTTAGCTATGGGTGAGTGTGAAGCTTTCTAAATTTGAAGAGGACTTAAGTGGTTCTAAGGCCTTATGTTTAGCTAGTGTGAAGTGATCTAGTGAGCTGTTTTGATGTGAGGGATTATGCATTGTTCATCTGTTATCACGGATCCCACGGTTCCCTTAAATGAAGGATCCTTCAAGTGCATTCTTAGGGATCCGGCAACTGCAAATCAGAAGCATCATAGAAGGGGATGCTATTTTTGTACCATACAACGTACACTAATTTCTATTAAACTCTACTCCAAAGAACAACAAAACAAGCATGATATCACATAAATCATATCATAGATAAGAGTAGTAATGACAACATCCAAAACAAAACAAACTAGTGTGCTTCACAAACATAAGTATTCATAGATAAACCAAATGTCTAACAACAACCATAATCCTAATGTCTCTTTTGTCAATCTTTTCTCTTCCTCTTTCCCGACTTCATGACATAGTTAGCTAGGCATTGGAACATACCCTTTATTTGTTTGAATTCCGCGGTCTCGTTCGGAAGAGTTGGAAGTTGTTGATAGTAGGCAATGGGGTCCAAGTCGACGTTGGCTTCGGGGTTGACATTTACTTCTTCTTTTTTGTCCGAGGATTCCGGGAGAGCCTTAGGTTTTCTTCCATTGACCATGAACCGTTTAGAGGGTTGTTTGGTAAGAGGTACCATGACGTGATCGAAGAAGAAATGATCATCATTGATTGGAGATGGTTGCATTGCACTAACATACTCACGAAGTCGTGTTAGGAGCATACCATACGGAAGTACCATGTTGGCAACTTTGAATACCCCGACCATTCTCTTCACCATGTTATAGGCGAGATTAAATGGATTTTGGTGAATAAGGCAATAAATCATTTGCACGAGACATGCATTTGGATGGTATTTGTTTCTGACGCTTTTGTAATTAAGAGCAAAAGATTGAGCGGATATTGCCCAATCTTGAGAGTACATACAAATTCCTTCATAAGGAATGCGAAGGATTTGAGCAAATGTGTTGAGGGGTTGATATGTGTCTAAAAACACATATATTTTACATTGTTTAAACCCACGAAAACAACCAAAACACATAAATAACCTTATAAATGTTACAAATATCATGAAAATGTGTTTTATGTGAACCGGTACAAAAGAGAAAGCAGTTCGATTCTGCGATATCTTGATGGTTTCTGCCAAGCCTATTCTAAATCTATTTGAATCAATGGTTTCTCTTGAAGTTATAGTGCGATGATGGTTTACGCCAAGACTAACGTTTAGCAGATACTTCCACTAAATAATATCTGGTTCTTAAATAATATCTGGTCAATACCAGTCAAACCAAACTTCCTGTTTTCCCTCTCCCTCACATACCCCACCAAAACCATACCACCCTTCCACCTCCCTGGATTTGATTGGAATGCTGGTGGGAACTCAAATGACTATAAATATCAGAGGAGAGGCAAGAGAAGAAGTTATCGGGGGTTAGCCTTGGTCACGTAGTTAAATACTTCGGCTACTCTAGCCTTAGTCATGTAGTGTAAATACCTTTGGATTAGCCATTGGTCAAGTAGTGTAACTTTAAATGCTTTCTTTAAATTACTTGTCATTTACTATTTTAATGTTGTAGTATAATGAAACTTTATTTTCAGTTTAATTTCAAGTCACTTTTTAATTTCATGTTTTGCTTAAATTCATTTAAATTTCAGTCATTTTAAATTCTTGTTAAGTAGTTGTTTTATGGACTCAATTAGCTCACATAAGCTCCTGACAAAAGCTTTCAAGCTTTTAGAAACCTTAAAACAAGTTTAGTCTTTAAATTCAGAAAAACAATGAAAAACCAAAAATAATGAAGTGATCTCGGTGAAACTGTATGGAGCAAGGTTAATTGTGGACTGCCTTTGGTTTAGAAGCTTTGTGGAAAGCCTTAGGATGTGTTCTGTGATCATGATTCTCAATTTCAACTTGGATTCACTTGTAAGCTCATGTTTACCATTTTTGCATTTTACTGTTTTAGTCTTTTATCTGCTTTAATTTTCATGTTTCTGTGTTTCTTTGCTGTTTGTTTATGATGTTATAGCTTAATCTTAGGTTGTTATGTTTTGGATTTTATTGTGGTTTGATATTGCACTTGTTGTCAATATGCTAGTTTTGATAATCCTAGACTTAGACTTGTGTGACTACTTGTTTATGTTGAAAAAGGTCCATTTTGACACTTTGGTTCCTCTGGATTTGATGGAATTGGTTTACACTATCTTTTGTTTTGAAAAACTGCATAACAGTCCATTAAAGGATTGTTTGGATTTAATAATGAAACTGTGAAAATGGTTGTGAATGGTGTTGTTCTTGTTTGATTTACACTATATGTAACCTATTTGACTCAGTGAAATCCTAACCAAAGGGTGTAGCATGGTAGAAAGACAATTTGACACTTGACAATCTCATTATGAGCACTTTGAGGTTGTTAGATCCTAGAATCTTGCATACTTGTTTAAATGTTGTTTATCTTTTTTTTTTAGTTTATATTAACTTATTTAATCAGTATTTTAAGTTTTAAATTCGGTTTAGTCAACTTTTCAGTTCTGCTGAATTAGTTTTGATTATGCTGATTCTGTTTTTAGTTTTCCTGTTTTTGATTTAATTGTTTATTTTCTTATGTCTTTGTTACTTAGTTTTATGTTTAGTGCTTCTAGTGTTTTAATGTTATGTTTCTTGTCTTCATTAGTATGTTTTTATTGATTTTTAGTTTTCATGTTTAAGTGCTTTATCGATTACTCGAAGCATAATTTGATTACGCTAATCGCTAATTGAATTCTATTTGAATGTATTGGATTCTTGAATTGCATTTGATTCTGCCGATTCGGTATTTTTGGATTCTATTGAAGTACTTGTTTCTTTTATTATGTATATGTTTGTTTTTCAGTGTGTAGCTTAAATTAGATAGCTTTCCTCCCCTATTTTATTCATTAACCTCCTTCCAATTGAAGCAAGCAGTGGAGGTTGAGTGATTCTTTTAGCTTAGGAAAAGTTCCTCATTGAACCTTGAGCTTGTGATCTTTATCATACTCACTGTTTTAGTGATTGTTGAGCTCTCATGAGTTAATTTGAGAAGTTTATAGGAGCTTGTTGTTTGCCCACTCATAACAGTTCTTGAGTAATTAGTGAACTTACACCATTACCATGACTCTAAAAAGCTCCTTAGTGGTGCTTGTTGATACTTGTTTATACTTGTTCATATTATTTGTGTATATCTTATTTTATCTTTTGTTTCCTGTATAAAGTTATTCTTTAAGCTTATTTCAGCACACACAGTCGTTGTATTACAGTTTACACACCTCGTTGGGAAGAACGACCCAGGTTTGCAGTTTCTTCTGCAATACTTTGGAAAACACACTATACTACATTTGATTAGACGCCCCTCAAAAAGGCGGCCTGTCAGGGGTAGAGTGAAGTTTTGTTTATTGATGATAAAGGCAATTGAAATGCTATCATCTCTATTTCGAATGATCCTAACGCTTTTGTAGAATTCAAAGATGAAAACCGGACAAATTTTGTGATACATTCCGAGATCGCTAGTGAGACTACACTTGTGTAGATAGGAATAACTAAGTGATAAGAGGCATTAGGATAACCCTTGTTTGAAACCTGTATTTTGATTACTTCTTTCACATCGGTTGAGTAATTACCCCACACCCTTGCGATGTACTCATTCTTAGTACACGATACCCCTAGTTAACCCTTCAGAGCCTATCCTTTTCGCGGTTCTCGTGATGTTTCGGTTTTTCAGAATATCAATGAAGAGCATTGTTTACAATCCACCCCCAAATGTACACCCAAATCACCTTAGCCTACCTTGTATGCACTCATCTTTAGTGAATTATTGTTATCATTACTAAACCATTAGTTCAAATATCTAGTTACTTGCATGGTTGCTATGTCGAGTCAAATCTTTTGTACACAAATTTGGGATGATTGGGACTCATGGGTAAAAGTAATATTTTATGGAGTAACGGGAAGGAACGATAAATTCAAAATTCCTTTGTCTACACAATTAAATGTTCCAAGTGTTTTGATCTTTTCAATTCGGGTCAATTAGTGTTAGAGTAATAAAAACTCAAGTGTAGGGATGCTCCTATAAACACCTTATATTTTGATGTTATGGTAGAGGATGGTGGAGTAAAAATGTATGCACAAAAAAAAGTTCAAAACAATAATAATAAAAAATAATAATAATAAAAATATGAAAAAACATACGGGCTACCATCCTACATCTATCTTTATGTTTATTTATGTTTGTTTATTTCAAGTTATCTAGAGTTTAGAGAGTCGAGTCTTGGCTTAGCAACGCCACGTTTTTTCATGCTTGTAACACAAGATTTTTGACTTGCCACCACTAAATATCCCTTATCCAACAAAACTCGTTGTTTCTCTACCGTAAGCCTAACGTTACAACCCTTGTAAAGACCACTTAGATAGTTGTTCCTAGGTGCTTACGCCAAAGCTGTGGAGGTTTGATCTAGTCTCAAGCTTATGGTAATCTATGTACTATGCCAGGTAATGAGTGTTTATCTTCCATTTATTATATTTCATATAAACCCCGAGAGATGATAGAATCCAAACACCCCTTGTGAGGTGCTAGTATATAATTTACGTGCTTTGTATGACTATTGCGGTGCTTTTACTTGTTATGAATTATTTTAAACCCATGCTTCATGCCCCCTAACTTATAAATTGATTGGGCAAAAGCACATTTGCTTGAGGACAAGCAAATACCAAGTGTAGGGATATTTGATAAGGATTTAAAATGTATGTTTTTAGGGGGTCATTTAAGCCCTAAATCAACCACTTTTATATCCGTCACTGCTTAATTTCATTCCTTTTCACTTTTTAGGTTTCTTGAAAGCAAAATACTGGAATGAAGCACATTTGGACGAAAAGGAGTGAATACATGATGAAAATGGCAAAGTCAAGATCGAAGTCACTCAAGCTGCTCAAACTGAACCTGACGGCGTCCCAAACAAAGGGCAACGTCGTCCCTATATACAGACTTGATAAAAACATGCACCAGACGGCTCAGTGGAATTTTTGTTCGTACAACCTGACGGCGTCAGGCTTTAAAGAAGAAGGGCGTCACTCAGACTTTTCGTCTCGAGGCGGCCCGGATCCGAGTATGACGACGTCTAGCGAAGGCGGCGGCGTCACAACTCTAAGGTGACGTCGTCCCATCGATGACTTGGCCAAGACAAAACCCTAATGACGGCGAGCTGACAGCGTCCCATGCAAAAGGTGACGCCGTCGCACTTGTAAAACTATATATAGAATTCGATTTTTCTGCATTTAGGGAGGTAGACTTTTGGAGAAAAAACCCTAAAACATTTGTAGTACGATTTGGACAGTATCTTAGGGTCCCAAACCCTATTTTACACATCAAGATAAGTGTTCTAATCCAAGTTATCATTATGTCTTCAATTGATTGTGTGTATGCTTGCTTGTTTAACATGTATAGCTAAACTTCTTATGTGTTTGCTTAGATCTATATAACCTAGTTATTGAATATTGTTAGGTTGTTTCTTATCTTAATTGTAATTGGCTTAGGAGTGCAACTAGGCTATCGTTGTGTCTAATGCTTGAATATTTTTTGCGAAAGTGAGGCTTATGAATGAAATAGTTTAAGGAATTGTGGATTTCGTAGGCTAAACCCAAAGGTAACCTCAAAGAGTTAGGGCACATACACACCCTAAGACCTTAGGAACACAATGCGTTAAGATAAGGTGTGACAATTCAACCAATCAATAAAAGATAACTAGGGAGTAATAGTGTCTAGGTAGACACATTTTAATCATCATCGAGCACACATCAAAATACATAGCTACCCATAGTATTAGATAATTAAATAATTAGAAAAGTAGAGTAATCGGTAGAAGTACCACCCCCAAACCAATTTCCCTGAGATTTTACCTTAGCTTTATAAAAAAACATAAAAAAGAAAAAAAAAAGAAAAAAGAAAAAAAAAAAGAATCATCCTCAACCCCACCTTCACGTCATATATTTCCTACTAGCATTCCTATTCCCCTAAAGAACGATGTCAATCCCTGAGGCTTACCCAATACTACACTACAATGATTAGGTTCACTGCCTAGGTGGTTGAAAAACTTGCTCGAAGAAAAGGAAGTTTCCTTTGACCTCGAACGCGCTTCGTACACGCATCACTTACTTGCTTTCTAGTGTAGTTGTGTGTCATATATAGTTTTACCACCGATTTTATGCGAATGTTTCGTTTGTTTTCTTATAAGTGTGAGGGTTATATTTGGTAAGAAGAAGAAACACAATATTGGATGAAGCTTATTACTCATACTTTTTTCTTGGAAAAGAATTTAACCACAACTTCATACATATCCTACCGAGCTAATCAGGGGAGTACTAGTTTCTTTTCCTTACTTACCTTCCTTTATCATAACTTTGATACTATCGGGGAACATTGGGGACAATGTTCAGTTTAAGTGTAGGGAGGAAGAATAAAACGGGAACTTATAAACTATTCACTCACTTGATCAGTTGTCTTGTCCTTGGTAATTTGTGTAATAAACTATAAGAAATATTCGTTATGGCCATTTTAGCACCAACTTTAAAAAAATTTATGACATTTACGAGCTAAACTTTAGTCTTAATAAAGCGTCTCATGGATAGGAATTATATGACTAGCTAAAAACCGTTTACCACTCAAATTCCACCCCAAAAATGTGAGGTTCGCCCCTAGATCTTTAGGAATAAAAGCATTCACCTTTAATGCTTAGAGAGTGTACCGATAGTATAATAGATTCTAGAACTTGTTGTGATGCATTCCGAGATCGCTAGTGAGACTACACTTGTGTAGTTAGGAATAATTAAATGAAAAGAGGCATTAGGATAACCCTTGTTTGAAACCTGTATTATAATTACTTCTTCCACATCGGTTGAGTAATTACCCCACACCCTTGCGATGTACTCATCTTTAGTACACGATACCCCTAGTTAACCCCTCAGAGCCTATCTTTTTTGCGGTTTTCGTGATGTTTCGATTTTCCAGAATATCAACAAAGAACATCGTTTACAATCCAACCCAAAATGTACACCCAAATCGCTTTAGCCTACCTTGTATGCACTCACCTTTAGTCCATTATTGTTATCATTACTAACCTATTAGTTCAAATATCTAGTTACTCGCATTACAACCCTTGAAAAGACCTCTTAGATAGTTGTTCCTAGGTGCTTACACAAAAGCGGTGGAGGTTTGATCTATTCTCAAGCTTATGGTAATCTATGTACTATGCCAGGTAATGAGTGTTTATCTTCTATTTCCATTCGTATTATATTGCATATAAACCCGAGAGATGAGAGAATCTAAACACCCCCTGTGAGGTGCTAGTATATAATTTTTGTGCTTATTATGACTATTGTGGCGCTTTTACTTGTTATGAACTATTTTAAACCAATGCTTCATGCCCCCTTTGCTTGAGGACAAGCAAATACCAAGTGTAAGGATATTTGATAAGGATTTAAAACGTTCGCTCTTAGGGGATCATTTAAGCCCTAAATCGATCAATTTTATATCCTTTACTGCTTAATTTCATTCTTTTTTACTTTTTAGGTCTTTTGGAAGCAAAATGCTGGAATGAAGCACATTTGGACGAAAAGGAGCAAATACATGAAGAAAATGGCAAAGTCAAGATCAAAGCCACTCAAGACTGATCAACAGTACCTGACGGCGTCCCAACTAATGGGCGACGTCGTCCCTCTATGAATACTTGATCAAAACATGCACTCGACGGCTCAGTGAAAATTCTGGTCTTATAACCTGACGGCATCACGCTTTAAATAAGTAGGGCGTCACTCATAGTTTCCACCTCAGACGGCCCAGATCTAGAACCAATACGACGTCCCAGCTAAAGACCGATGGCGTCACAACTCTAAGGTTACGTCGTCCCATCGATGACTTGGCCCAGACGAAACCCTAATGACAGCGAGCTGACGGTGTCCCATGCAAAAGCTGACGCCGTCGCGATTGTAAATCTATATATATAATTCGATTTTTCTGTATTTTAAGAGGTAGACTTTTGGATAAAAAACCCTAAATCGTTTGTAGTCCGACTTGGACAGTATCTTAGGGTCTCATACCCTATTTTACACATCGAGATAAGTATTTTAATCCAAAGTATCATTATTTCTATTCTGTATTCGATTGATTGTGTGTATGCATGCTTGTCTATCATGTCTAGCTAAATTATTTGTGTGTTTGCTTAGATCTATGAAACCTAGTTATTAATTATTGTTAGGTTGTTTCTTGTCTTAATTGAAATTGGCTTAGGAGTCCAACTAGGCATCTTCGTTGTATTTTATGCCTGAGTATGCTTTATGATGATATGGTCTATGGATGAAATAGCTTAGGCTTGCCGACTTCGTAGGTCATATACGAGAGATAACCTCAAAGAACTAGGGATCACGCATACCCTACGACCTTTAGGAATACAACGCGTTAAGATAAAGGACGTGACAACTCAACCGACCAATAAAAGATAACTAGGGAGTAATAGTATCTAAGTAAACATATCTTTAATCATCATACGAGCACACTTCAAATAGACATAGCTATCAGTAGAAATAAAATAATTAGATAAAGTAGAGTAATCGGTAGAAGTACCACCCTCCAACCAATTGCCCCTAGATTTTATCTTAGCTTTCTAAAAAACCAATAAAAAGATAAAAAAGAATCATCCTCAACCCCACCTTCTCGTCATATATTTCTTACTAGCATTCCTTTTCCCCTAGAGAACGATATCAATCCTTGAGGCTTACCCAATACTACACTACAACGATTAGGTTCACTGCCTAGGAGATTGAAAAACTTGCTCGACGAAAAGGAAGTTTCATTCACCCCGAACGCGCCTTCCGCGCGCATCACTAACTAAAAAAATCCCTGGACCAGGTCTTTGGGTTTTTCTATATCAAGTATTGGCAAGCATTAGGGTTTGCAGCCTTAATCTTTTCTATTATTTTATTTAACAATTGAGGATATGAAGCTTTAGAGGCTACCCAAAACAAATTCCTAAACTCTAGCCCATTGTATTGCTTCCTAAAGTTTTCATAAATATGTCTAGTACACTGCCTGTGCTCAACATCCGACATTACTTGTTTCACATCCTCTGTGAGTCCTTTATGTTGGTTAGACATGAGTGTAAGACCTTGACTAGTTGGCATATCCAAGTCATCTCCTAGAAGGTCTAAAAACCAAGTCCAATTATCCATGTTTTCTACATTGACAATAGCCCAATTAATAGGGTAAATGTTGTTATTCCCATCTATTCATATGGCAGTTAAAATCTCACCTTGATTAGGAAACTTTAAGAAACAACCATCCAATGCAACCACCCTTTTACAACCATTCTTAAAATATTCTTTTAATGCACCAAAACAAACATAAAACCAATCAAAATAAGTCTTGTCATCAGTATTTATAACTCCTAATTTAACTGTGGACCATGGATTACTATCCAATAATTCTCTTCCATGTGATCTAAGAAGCCCATAATGTTGTTCAATAGCTTTATCATATTTTGTTAATGCCCAATTCTTTGCAACTCTACAATGATTAAGAGTTACAGTAAATTTATACTTCTTCATGACTAAATTAGCTACATCTTTCAGCTTGATTTATGGATTCTTTCTAATTTTACCACCAAACTGTTTTCCAATCCACTTATAGTCCACTAATAACCCAAACTTAAAATTTCTCACACAATTATATTCAAGTTTTAAAGACTTAATCTTAAATGCTTTTTCACTATTTAGCCTAGCATATAATCTGAAACTACATTTTGGGACACCTTTTTTATATACACTAGGATATATGAATCGCTTCCTTTGTTTGCCTAAACTAGGCTCCTTCAGATTTGGTGGTCTTTGGCCACAAACAACAAAATGACAATCCAAACTTTAAAATGAGGACTATCATTGCACTTTTAAAGTTTTAGGGATCAAACCTGTAATTTGGCCATACCACAGGGACCAAAAATGCAATTAACTTTTTAATAAATAAATCTGCCGAAGTGTACGAAACATAAAATATAACGATTGATAAGTCAAAATTAATAATAAAGAAAATACAGAACAAAAAAAATCATAAAAAGCTGATTGTTTTTATGTTTTTTGTTTTTTCTTTTTTTACCGTCATTAAAACGGGTAATGGTGTGCTGGTGGGAGTATAAATGATAGTAGAGAGTAGGGGCGGCAAGTTTTTACCCGATCTGAAATCGATACGAAAATTAACAAGTTCTAGTCAAGTCTAATTAGATTTCGTGTCGGGTTTAGGTCGACCCTTCAAACCTGTTTATTAAACAGGTCAGGTTCGGGTTGGGAATAAATTAAGTGGTCGACCCGCCAACCCGTTTAAGATTTTTTTTCTTAAATTAAAATTACTTAGACTTTATTATACGGGTTAAATGGGTTAAACGGGTCGACCCGCAAACCCGTTTAACCTATTTAACTTGTGTAATATGCCAACTTTTGTATAAAAAACGGTATAAATGAGTCAACTCGAAACCCGTTTAACCTATTCAACCCGTGAAACCGACTTAACCCGCCAATTCAAGTATATATACGGGTTAAATGGGTCAAGTTCGGGTTATGTGTAAACATGTTAAGGTTGACATAGTTAACCCGATAAATTAAATGGGTCAGGTTCGGGATGGGATTTTCTGACCCGCCAATCTTTCAACCGAACCCGACCCGAATTGACACCCATAGTAGAGAGGGTCTAAACATATTAGAGCACAAGGTACGCAAGCTACCAATAACACGTTATTGTATGTCACTTCAGCGCCACATCACACACATCAAAATGACACACCAATAACTAAAGCACCCTATCTTATTAACACATCACTAACATGTTATTTGTCCCACAAAATACCCCACTAAAAATACTACTCACTCACAATACAATACAATACCAAAAAAAAAAAAAAAAAATGCAAATGGCGTGAGCCATTACATTGGCTCACGAATGACACGATACTCCGATATAATTGACACACGAATGACATGCATTTGACATGTTAAATTTCTGAGTTGAGATCAATATAGATCTTATATTTGTCGTAGATCCAATAAATCAATCTTAGCCATCAATTTTTGATCAAAATTAATAAAAAACCATTTTCACCCTATTATTAAAAATAACATATCTTGCAAATGGTAAATCTTCAAACTACAAAAAATATACAATCGCAACAAGAATTAAATTATCTTTTAATAGATATGCACTTCTCTATATTTTTGACATTTTTTTTTTCAAAAATTCAGCACAGACAAATCATATATGATTTGTAAAAATCGAATCACATATGATTTTCACAAATCATATATGATTTTTCTGGGACAAAATTTTGAAAAAAAAAATCGTTAAAAACATATAAAAGTGCATATCTCTAGAAAGATAATTTAATTCTCGTCGCAATGGTATGATTTTTTTCGCCTAACGATTAACGGTTTGCGAGATATTTAATTTTCAAAAAAAAGATGAAAGTTTATTGTTATTTTTTTTAATTAAAAAAATGAAATGTTATGATTGATTTATTGAAATTTGAAATTTATATTGAAATTTGACTAACCGTGATTCATACCGTGTGTTCTTGCTACCAAGTGAAGTCAATAAATCTGACATGAAATTGCTATGCCATCCCCTCAAATGGTGTAAAGCAAATATGACTTGTCACGTTACTTACCAGTACTAGTACGAAAAAAAAAAGGCTGTTAAACTTTGGTGCTTTAGACATTATTGTATTTAAGTGCTAGTAGATTTTTCATATCTTTCGCGGTACATGTACATCATGCAGGACATTATATAATAATATTTCCATCTTTGTATCTTTACTTGTTCATTATTCATTGTGACATGATTGTACGTCTACCATAAAATGCAGAGGTGTTTTTTAATTTTTTGAAATTTTTGAGAGTTTTGGACAAAATTTTATACTGAGTTATTTCGAGAAAAATATTATATATAAAGTGTAACTTTTTATACGATATAATGCAATTAGTTATTTAAACGTTTATCATATTACTTTCTCCATTTTATAATAATTGTTCACTTTGATTTTTTTGAGTATTTTTTGTTCAACTTTAACCATTAATATTTTTATTAGTGTTATATAATACTGATGAAAGTTTTTGCCATGAAAGTACTTTTAAAACCCGATTCATTCATATATTTTTCATCAAGTATTATAATTAAAATATTTATAGTTAAAGTTGAATAAAAAACACTAAAAAAAAGTTAAAGTGAACAATTATTATAAGACGAAGGTAGTACTTATTTAAGATAGTTCTTATCTAAATACTTTTATCTTCGTTAAAACACAGACATAATTATTAGAGTAAATTACATGGATGGTCTCTAAGGTTTGTCCAAAGTTTCACTCATAGTCCCTGAAAGTTTAAAGTTGCATGGATAGTCCCTATCTCTGAAAAGAATAACACCTATGGTCCCTTATTTAACCGCTGTTAACTAAGTTCCGTTATAATTTACACTTTTAGCCCTTTTGGTTAACAATCGTTTCCTCGTCAGTCGTTTATCATAACGGACGTTTATAATTTAACGATTTTCGAATTTAGGCACGTTTTTATACGTTTTCTTACGATTTCATCCGTTTTTATACGTTTTCGTCCGTTTTTATACGTTTTCGTCCATTTTTATACGTTTTTATCCCTTTTCATCCGATTTTATACGTTTTCATCCGTTTTTATACGTTTTTGTCTGTTTTATACGTTTTCATCCATTTTTCTTATGTTTCCATATGTTTTCATCCGTTTTAATACATTTTCGCTTGTTTGCTTATATATATATTTTTACATTTTGGTCCTTTTTTATATGTATTCATCCGTTTTTCTTTCATTTTTATACATTTTCATACGTTTTTATCCATTTTCATATAATTTCATCCGCGTAATACGTTTTTTTTTTATCCATTTTGTCCGTTTTATCGTTTTCTCGTTCTCATAAGTTTTCATCTATTTTATCCGTTTTCTTATGTTTTAATCGTTTTCATCCATTTTATACGTTTTCGTCCGTTTTATCGTTTTAAATCGTTTTATTCCGTCTTTATACATTTTCTTACGTTTTTATATGTTTCATACTTTTTTATACGTAAGAAAAACAAAAGAAAATGTATAAAAACGGATAAAACCAAATTAAAACGTATCGAAAGGACGAAAACGTATAATATTTAAAAAAAACGTATAAAACGGATGAAAACGTAAGAAAAAGTACAAAAACGGAAGAAAACGGATAAAAGCAGATGAAAACGAATAAAAATGAACGAAAATGGATAATACGGTGATATATACGGATGAAAACGTATAAAAACAGACAAAAGCGAATTAAAACAGACAAAAATGAATAAAAAAACGGACGAAAACGGATTAAAACGTATAAATACAGATGAAAACGTATTAAAATTGACGAAAACGAATAAAAACATATGAAAACGAATAAAAATGGATAAACACGGATAAAAACGTATTAATACAGATGAAAATGTATACAAACGGACAAAAACAAATAAAAATGAATGAAAACGTATAAAAATATATGAAAACGTATAAAAACTGATGAAAACGGATAAAACGTGAGAAAAACGTATAAAATGAGACAAAAACGTACAAAAACGGACCAAAATATAAAAAAATGTAAGCAACGGGCGAAAACGTATAAAAACATATTAAAACGGGTGAACACGTAATAAAAACGGATGAAAACGTATAAAAACGGACCGACGGGCCTGTGGTCCAGCGGTATGGAGGTTTTACCCTCCTAGGCAAGGTCTCAAGTTCGAGTCTTATCTAGGGCGATAGGGGTTTCCTCCCGCGTGTGTAAAGGGAAGGGTGCCATTGCCTTCTGGGCTGGACCCAACCTGGTTGTGTGGGCTCGCTACGCCTTCTGGGCTAGGGGCCATGTAGCCACAATTGTTGTTCAAAAAAAAAAAAAAAAAACGTATAAAAACGGATGAAAACATATAAAAGCGAACGAAAACGTATAAAAACGGACGAAAACGATGAAATCGTAAGAAAACGTATAAAAACGTGCCTAAATTCGAAAATCTTTAAATTATAAACTTCCGTTATGATAAAGGACTGACGAGACAACGATTGTTAACCAAAAGGGCTAAAAGTGTAAATTATAACGGAACTTAGTTAACAGCAGTTAAATAAAGGACCATAGGTGTTATTCTTTTCAGAGATAGGGACTATCCATGCAACTTTAAACTTTCAGGGACTGTGAGTGAAACTTTTGACAAACCTTAGGGACCATCCGTGTAATTTACTCTAATTATTAAGTAGACAAAATTTTGAGCCTCTAAAATTTTTGAGGCCCCGACCTTACAGGCTTACACACATTCAAAGAAGATCTAGATAAAAATCACACATGATTTTTTAATGTTTTGCTAACTACATACTATATGGTTATGGTTATGGTTAAATCTTATCATTTGTGTAAACATACTTTAATGAACTCATATTTTCATATTTATACATATTTGATAATTGTCGATTTTTTAATTAAAATAACTTTAATCACAAATTATAATGTTGTTGTTAAAAAAAACCCTTGTTTTTATCGAACTAAAATTTTTGCTTTTGCGTATATGTAGCATACACCAGATCACCACATAGTGCAATGATTCCGATAACATTTGAGGCAAAAAAAAATGGTAAATAATTTTTATAACCTCTTTTTCATGCTTGCAAAAAGTATATTGGAATTTGTACATCATATTTCCAACTAAGTACTATTTACAGATAGGTAAAGTTGTGTGTTGCCTTGTATTTACAGAGATGTGGATTGGGTTTAGAGATAAACTCTTAAAAAATGATGATTGCATCAAATAAGGACTAATCATACGCATCATTTATCCTGTTTATATTGCTCATTTTATACTATTTATGTAACACCCCCAATTTCGTGATACGTAGCGGAATTCAAGTTGGGTGTTACTTCATGGCACAACAGTTATAACAATAGAAAACGAACCTTAATTGAGTCATTTTAAAAGATTTATCATTCGATTTATATAAATATCAGAGTTTACAAAATGAGGTCCCAGTGGTTTTACAGTTTATTAAATAAGTTTTCGAATGATAATATAGCCTTCTTGAGTATCCGTGCCCTTCCGTGCCATCCTCGTAAATTATGAACCTGAGATAAACATGCTAAAAAGTGTCAACACAAAGGTTGGTGAGTTCATAAAGTTTATAGGTAAAATTATTGAGGTCAGTAGTTTCGAGTTTGAGTGATAATCGTAATAAATATAGATATCGATAAAATAAGTAGTGGACTACGTTGTTATACACCCATAGTTTGTTTGTTTAGTAATCATTTGAACGCAAGTTTCAAGGTTGGGTCATGTTGTTGTACCCATAAATTCAGTAGTTGTACCCTTAAGTCTCATGAACGTAAACCTTAATACGAACGCTTCATAATAATGACGTAAGTTACAAACATCATAATAATGATGTGAGCAACAATGCCCTCTGGTAGGAGTTTGCCATTCTCCTAGTATTCTCAAATAAAGTGCATTTGGTTACTGATTGTACAATAATTCGTACGACCAGGCCTTCGATGGTGATCGAAGGGTATGAGGGGTGATATGCTTGCGCCAAACTTGTAGCCAATCTGCAATAAGAAATAGTAGACACTTCGTTAAGTGATTGCGCAGGGGTTGGGCCATGCGAACCACCTCCGGCGTGAGAGTAAGTATATGATATGTGTTGTAAGTAATATGATGTATGTGAAAATACTGTGTTGAGTGAACATACCATTGAAATGACTCGTCCAACCTATTTATAGGTGATGAAAATAGCTTGGAGAGTGTTAGCACACGTTTAGGAGATCATGGGGGCGTCCCCTGATTTGTGGTAACCGCTAGGGCTTCATCCCACTATCTCGGACTTAGCGGGGAAGCTAGGAACATAGTGGGAACGTGGGGGAAGACCAAGTCAAGGTTCTTATTTGTCTTGGCATCTTCAAGGGAAGACACCGAAGGGCATAGGCCTTCGGCTGGCGGATTCCCAACTGGTAACCATGTCAATGATGAATGGTTTTACACCACCAATGACTTATGAAGAAAGACTTGGGTCTTCGTAATGCAATTTCGACTGAGGTCGAAGGGGGGTCCTTCGACCTTATCGGAGGGTACGTCATCAATCCCCCCAGTCGAAAGTGATATCTACGAACAAGAAATATTGCTTATGACTTAGAAACAGAGACAAAACTACCCCTTCGTCACAAAAAACGAACGAAGATGAAAAGTCTTGCATCTGTTGACCGTAATTAATGCCAACAATTATTCTAACCACCCCTTATCATCGGTAAAAGTAAACGTCCTTTCAAAATTTAAACTAGCTTTGAAATCCGGTGATAAGGGGATAATTGTGACACGCGTAGGGCCAAGATTTATCGTATGTAGGGTTATATAAATTTGAAAAACAAAAAACCCTAACATAACTTTAACTTCCGCCCAAGCTTTTTACCTACTAAAACCTCTTCCGATCAAGCCTTCGATCAAACAAGGTAAAGTGCTCCTTCTTCTCTGTATTTCAAATACATTATTGTGTTCTTTAGAAGGCTCCATGTCTACCAATAAAAAATTTGTGATAAAACAACAAGGTTGTACACTAACAAGGGAGGAGCTTAAAGCGTTCCTCACAGATTACCCAATTCCAAAGGAACATAAAATCATGCTACCGAGTAAAAATCAAGGGATATTTGATGCCCCTGAAAATTATGTAGGCCTGTATACCCATGCTTTCACCACTTCCAACCTTAGGATACCTTTGCATCCTTTGATCTTAGATTTCCTCCGGTATTATGAGGTACACATTTCTAGGTTCAACCCTTTTGGCCTAGCCAAGCTTACGACATACATTGTTATGTGCAAAGCTTATGGGTATGAACCATCATTGATTGTGCTTAGGGGTTTTTTGAATCTATACCCGGGAGGAGATTGGTTGACCTTAGCCAAAAGGGGTGAAAGGGACGTGCCCATTCTGATTGATAGACCTTTTACGAACATAAGGAACTGGAAAGGCAAATTCTTTTATATCCAAAATACCATTATCCCTCCAGCATACTCTACATTGTTAAACCCAGACTTTCAATATGATGAGAAAAGATTCAACGATCCATTGCCCTATACTGTGAGAAGAAACCCTTTGTATCAGCGTTTGGCTCATCATCCAGCTGATTGCCAAACATTCCCTGAGCCAATCCTGTTCATAGCTGGCATTGCTGAAAGATGGGAGGAGTCTCCTTTGGTACCTGAGATAATTTGTGATGGAGAAAGTATGTACTTTTTTGATTAACATAAGAAATTAAAACTTATCTTTCTGATATTTATCTTATTTGCTTCTTTGTGTAGAGATGTCGTTCAGGAACTTTGTTGTAGCTGGTGGTGCAAAGGAGGTGAGCTTCCTTCCAAAGAATCCCCAAGAGACAAGCTATGGCGTGGGCTCCCCATCAGTGTCCATAAACAACAATGATGTGGAAGCCCAGCCCATCGAGCCTGTATCATCTGCTCCTCCGTCAAAGGAACCCATAGATGTGGAAGATCAACTTGTGGAGAACGTTGCTGACTCTAACGAACCAGTCTCCGAAGGACAGTTGGCCATCGTAGGACCCTCCGGCATAGGTGAGATGGTCCGAAGCAGGAAAGGTGCCAGTGCTAAAGCTGTGAAGTTTGCTTCGAAAAGGAAGCTCATCCTACCTACTCCTCCCTCTCGAACTACCTGGCAAAAGAGTGCCCAGGGTAAGGCTGTGGAATTTCCAGCCATCGAAGGGCCCAGCGGCGATGATATCCATGGTAAAGTTTCTTTCCTGCGAAACAAAATTAGGTGCCAACAATAATATATTAACGAATGTACATATGTTTCAAGACTTCCTGATACGAAGGAACTTCCTTCTCCCCTAGCTTGTCACCAACTCGTGAGCCATGTAATCCCACCCAAGTGGAAGGGGGTGATGGATAACATGTCCATAGAAAGGCTCTGCGACCTTCATGATAAAAGCTATGTCAGCCAGTGCATGCTTGACAACCAACTCAATGCTAGGACAAGGGAATTGCTCCGTGCTGTCACCAAAGCTCAAGAAGAAATGGATGTTATCTTTGAGGAAGGAGAAGTCTAGGGATCAAGTATGCGGACACGGAGAAGAAGTGTGAGGATGCATTGGAGGATTTTGACAAGAACCCTTGGTGCAAGATCTCGGTGAGAATAAAAAGCTCAAAAGTCGGTGGCAACAAGCGAGGTGAATCGTGAGCTAACTATCGAAGGCTCAATGGTCGTTGGCTATAAGGAGCAGATATCTGTTCTTTCATCCAAGTGTGGAGGCCTCGAACAAGAGAGGGCGAAGTTGCTGGACCAAGAGATCAAGCTCCGAGAAAAGGTGGATGGGTTAAACCTTCGTCTGAAAATGCTAAAGAAGGATATGGTAGACTTGGTAACCAAGGTGATCCCCTCTGTTGCTATGGAACTTTACCATAGCGACGATGTGGGGATTGCCATTGGGAAGGTGGTGAACGCAGCCATTTTTCATGGCAAGTGTACTACTTTGGAGGAGATAGCTAAGACTGGGAAACTGGTGGAGCTGGAGAAAGTTCCTTACTACAGGGCAACTCATGAAAAAGAGTATGATGATGCAGGTAATCAATTAACTGCTTTAGAGTTCCATTTCCTTGCAGATGTGACGAAGGACCCAGTGGCCTCAATTGAGGACCTGCTGGCCAAGAAGCCAAGGACAATCCAACCTCCATCTTCCTCCAAGAGGACTCCATCACCCAGGTTCCCTCCCGTGTTCAAATGATCCCACTCATTCCAAGGTTTGATGAAGGCAACCATGTGGTTGTAATTTGATCCCCAGGGTGGTATGTACCCTGTTTTAAAACAATTATCTGTGTTCCTTTCCAGGCTTCGTGCCTGATGAAACAATTAACATGTGGTATGTGTGATATAGGCTACGGCCTAAGACAATATTTTATTTTGTTGGATCGTTAAGGCTACGGCCTGTTTTAGACTAGTTAGACTAGTCAGTAATCTACATTGAAGCCACTAGGGCTCGAATTTTGCCATGTGTGATTCTTCTCTTTTTATTTTTACTTGCGTAAAAATATTTTTACAACCTAAAGGCGTATGGTAGATGCATAGCCTCATTGTGTGTAGTTACTTCACCAAGAATATTAGCAATCGTATAATTTGATCACGACGGAGGGTCGCGACCCACTCCGTCTTTATCCTTTAGGCGTGAAGGCTTAAAATACCTTAAGGCCATATAGGAAAGTTAATGTGAAGTTGAGATGGATGTTATGCATATGAGCAAGACATGTTGTTTAGTCTTTGTACATCCCTTCGACATTCAAACTTATAAAGCGACTTGGTGGGCAAATCTTTGTTGTATTGAACGAAACAAGAGATTTGAGGGAAATGTGTTATTATCATTAAGTGGGTAAGGAGGATTATATCATTTTAAGAAATGAATACTAGACGCCTACCATTAATGCTTCTTTCCCCGAGTGAGAAGAATGCAAATACATTGATTGAAAGCAAATAAAATTTGTCCTTAGACATTGTAAGTTTCATACGTAGAACTTACGAAGAGTAGTGCCATTCCAGGTTCTATCAATAGCGTCTCCTTCCAAGGTTTCCAGCTTGTAGGCTCCATTGCCATATGCTTCTTTAATAACGTAGGGCCATTCCCATGTAGGTCCTAGTTTACCCTGGTACTCAGCCTTACTTGCACTGTTGAGTCGGAGGACGTATTCCCCTGGTTTGAAGGTCGAAGGCCGAACCCGACTGTTGTAGTATTTTTCAATTTTTTGCTTATGGATAGCTTCTCTAATTGAGGCTATTTCCCTTCGTTCTTCATTTAGGTCCAGGTTACTATGGAGTCTTTCTTCGTTGTCTGCTGCTTCGAAGTTCATGACCCTTTCTGTTTCGACACTCACTTCCGAAGGGATGCCGGCTTTCGTGCCATATGTCAAGCTAAAAGGTGTTTCTCCGTGACTTGACTTCATATGCGTTCTATGAGCCCAAAGTACTTGAGGTAGTTCATCTACCCAACCGTGGTGTTGTCCCACCTTCGTTTTATTCCTTGTATGATGTCTCATTGGTAACTTCCACTTGACCGTTACCTTGAGGATGGTAAACGGAGTGAAAGATTGTTTGATATTCGGACCTCGCAAAACACTGGAATACCCTTGATGACTGCTTCCCATTATCTCGAAATGATGATGTGAGGTACTCGAACCGACGGATAATATGCTCCCATACAAACTTTTCCATGTGCACACTGTGATGGATGCCAAAGGCTTCGCTTCCACCCATTTAGTGAAGTAGTCGATGGCTACAACCAAGAATTTTACTCCTCCGGGAGCAATTGGCAGTGGACCTACGATGTCTATCCCCCATTGGCTGAAGGGCCATGTAGACGTTACGGAAGTCATATCTTGTTTCGGTAGCCTTGGGACCCTTGAATGTACTTGACAGGCTTCACACTTCTGAATGATTTCAACAGCGTCCTTGCGCATCGAAGGCCAGTAATATCCAACCCTCATGATTTTGGAGACAACGGAGCGAGGCCCTGCATGAATTCCGCAGGATCCTTCATGTACTTCTTGAATGATGTTGGCAGCTTGTCTAGGTCCTGCACAACGAAGCCATGGGGACAGAAAGGATCTTCTGTATAGATAATTTCCCATGATTACATCTTGTGGTGCTTTGATGCGGACCTTTCGAGCTAACTTCTGATCTTCCGGCAGTATACCACTTATTAGATATTCTCTAATTGGAGTCATCCAATTCGAGTCTTCCTCCTGTATTACGTCAGAAACCTCCTTTCGGACGATGGACCTATCTGCCAGCACTTCGACCAAAACTTCCTTAGTTAGATGAGCAAATGCCATTGATGCCAGTTTGCTAAGTGCATCCGCCTTCTTGTTTTGATTTCTCCGGACATGCTCTATATTGTAGGATGCGAACCCTTCGAGCATTTCCTTGGCCTTATCCAGGTATTGCTTGATCACAGGTTTCCTTGCCTCGTAGGAGCCTTTTATCTGATTGGCAACTAGTTGTGAATCAACGAAGATAGCCAAGTCTTCTACCTCCATGTCTTTGGCCAATCGGAGGCCTGCTAGCAAGGCTTCGTACTCCGCTTCATTGTTCGTAGCGTCGAATTCAAAACGGGGTGCATAAGTATACTCCTTCCCTTTGGGATCAACCAGCATGAGACCTGCGCCAGAACCGTCGGAGCTGGAGGCTCCATCAGTATAAAGCTTCCACCCATCGACCACTTTATCAAGTTTCTTTTCAGCAACCGTTGTGTCATGTTTTGGTTCGGAGGGTGTTTCTGCTAAGAAGTCTGCCAATATTTGCCCTTTGACCGAGTTTCTACCCTTGTATTCAATTTCGTGCTCTCCTAGCTCAATAGCCCATTTAGCTATCCTTCCAGATTTCTCTGGCTTCGAAAGTATCTGCTTAATTGGTTTGTCAGTAAGTATTGTTATGGGGTGAGCTTGGAAGTACCTTCGAAGGCGTCTCGCCTCATGGACCAAGGCCAAAATTAGCTTATCCAATGATGGATAGTTTAGCTCAGCTCCCTGTAGAACCCTGCGAACGAAGTAGATAGGGATTTGCTTCTTCTCCCTTTCTGCCAATAACACAGCACTGATGCTTTTGAAGGAGGCTACGATATACATGAACAACACTTCGCCTTTGATTGGGGCTGTAAGTGTAGGTAGAATAGCCATGAAATCCTTTAGCTTTTGTAAGGCTGCTTCTGCATCCATACTCCACTGGAACGTCTTTTTGTCTGTGCATCCTTTGAGTGTTTTAAAGAAGGGCAAAGATCTCTCTACACCCTTCGACAAGAACCTGCTGAGGGCTGCTAGCTTTCCGTTCAGGCTTTGCACTTCTTTTAGGGACTTAGGAGGCTGCAAATCCGTGATGGCCTTAACCTTCGAAGGATTGGCCTTAATACCTTGCTTGGTGATCAGATGCCCCAAGAATTGTCCTTCTCCCACGCCGAAGGAACATTTCTTGGGATTTAACTTCATGTTGATGGCGCGAAGCTGGTCGAAGGTTTCCTTGATGTCGGAGAGCATGTCCTCCTCCGATCTGCTCTTGATGACCATATCATCTACGTACACCTCCAGATTCCTACCTATCTGCTTGTGGAAAGCTTTGTCCACTAATCGTTGGTAGGTGGCACCTGCATTTTTCAAACCAAAAGGCATCTTTTTGTAACAATAAACACCTTTTCCTGTAAAGAAGGCTGTCTTCTCTTCGTCCTCTTCCGCCATTTGTATCGATGGTAACCCTTATAAGCGTCTAGGAAACACTTCACCGAAACCCGACAAGGATTCCACCTTCCAATCAATTTACGGAGGTAGCAGATCCTTGGACGAGCTTTGTTAATGTCTGTGAAGTCCACGCACATTCGCCATCCTCCATCATGCTTTTGACCATCACGGATTGGCCACCCATGTTTGATACTTCACCTCTACGAGTATGCTGCTTGTTACAAGTTCGTCCACTTCTTTGCATGCGCGACATTTCTTTCGAGAGCCGAGCTTGACGCTTTTGTTTTATGGGTTCAATATGTTTGAACTCATTGAGCTTGTGCTTCGATCGAAGGGCTTTCCATCTATGATGAGAGTTCGGGAACCCCGTCATGTCGAGTAGGTCCATGCGAAGACGTATGCGTTTGCACGTAGTACCTTTTCCAATTCTGCTTTAAAGGGGATTGGGAGCTGCTTTCCGATCACCACCGTCTGATCGGGGTAGACATCATTTACCACAATGCGTTCTTGAACACAAGATAACGAGAACATCCTTCGGAGGCTCTTCCGAAACCTGTTTGATCCTTTTGCCTACTTCCGTAGGCTCCTTCACCTTATAGCTGGAGAAAATCGTTCCAATGCCGAAGGGTGTTTGGAATTTAATCGCGGCATGTATAGTTGAGACAACGATGCCCATCTTACGCATTGTTGTTCTCCTATCAATAGGTTGTAGGAGATTCGGACCTTCGATCGTGAAAACCGAGTTTCGTCCTTTTAGCCTTCCTTCTCCAATCGTAACCTCTAGAGGACTTCTCCCAAGGGCCATGAGTGTTCCCCTGAGAACCCCACTAAGGGTACCTTCGAATCTACTCTCTTCGACCTTATCGAAGGTTTGAGCTTTAGAAAACAGCGTTCATAGATAACTTCGCAGGAGCTACCGCAGTCAAGGTAGGCCCTGTTTACTTCTCTGTTGGAGATCAAGACCTTGATGACCACGGGGTCATTTGAAAGAACTTTCCCTGTGAGTGAAGGAAATGTTACATCTCCTACTCCGCACAAAGCTTCCTCCGTTTCTTTCCTTTTCGAACCAGAGTCATCCTTGTACACCATGAGGATGGGTGCTTCCACAGGTGTGGTATCTTTCCCTAACTGTGTGTCGGAGACCTTGTCTTTCCCTTTCTTTATACCATTCACCAAGTGTCCCAGTTGGCCGGACTTCACGGCCTCCTCTATCTGTTTCTTGAGCTCTCTGCAGTTTTTGGTGGCGTGTCCGTAATCATCATGGAAGTAGCAGAATTTGGAAGTATCTATGGGCCTTCCTCTGTTTGCCAAGCGAGGAGGAGGATCAAAGGTCTTTGCCACCTTTTCCGTAGCAAGTATCTCCCTTGGATATTTTGACAGATTAGCCAAGAGCCCATGGTTGATGTTTTTGTGGTACGGTGTAAACCTGTCTCTGTTTTTGTGTTTGTTCCTTGACCCTTCCCACGAAGGATGCTTCGGGGATTTATTGTGACTTTCTTTATTTTTGACCGGAGCCCCGTTGGTAGACACTTCCTTTGCTTCAATCTAGGTGTAAGCCTTCTCCACCAAACCCTTATAGGTTGCAGGGAGGTCAGTGGAGATGAATTCAACCAAACTTCTGTTTCGTAGGCCATGTACGAAACCTGAGATGCGTTGGTCCTCATGCAAGCCCATTATCTGTAACGTGTCATCGGTGTATCTGGTGATGAAAGCTCTGGTGCTCTCATTCTCCTTCTGCTTGATGTTGTGCACTGTTAGGTGCGTTCTTGGAAACTTTTACATTGGTGAAATGTGATCCGAACTTGGCTTTGAGATCATCCAAATTCGCAATGCTACCGGTTTTGCCGTTCCACCATATCTGACGAGTCTCGTAGGGTGTATGAAAACATGTGACAAGCAACAGGCATAACCCACTTCTGCATTCTTATAGCCCCTTCGAACAAGTGTAAAAAGTTATCCGGATCCCCTTTCCCATCGTAGGTACCAATATGCGCGGGCATTTTCAACCCATCAGGCAAAGGGTAGTCCTCTATCCACCTTACGAAGGGTGTTGTGGAGCCCATGGGCTCCGAATAAAGGCAGTTATAAGGTGGCATATAGGTAGGGGCAGCATTATACGGGTTATGATTTGGAGGTATACCAACAGGGTTTTGGTTAACATATTGAGGATAAGCAGTAGGTATATAAGGTGGGTGACTTCCGACAGGGTACGAAGGATATACCATAGGTTGCCCGTAGGGCATACTTCCGTATGGTTGCGTAAAACTGGGGTTGCTAGCCTGCCCATTAGGCGGGGATAAACCCCGAGGGTAGATTGAGCACGAAAGGAGGGTACATACCATGAGGAGGAAGATTTCCTCCCCATTCATTTGAGATGGATTGCCTTCACGCGGATGCGTGAGAAGGCTGCAACGGAACCCCTGCCTCAGTTCTTCCCAGATGAGCCGCCAAAAGTGGTGGCAAATTAACCTCCGTAGCATCCCTTCGGTGGCTCCTTCCATTGGAGCCTTCTATCGTACCTTCTCGTCTAGGCCTTCGACTGCTCGGAGACCCTATCCTTAGCACTGAGCGTGTAACCCCAGGAGCCAAGGGCCTAGTTTCCATTTCCAACTCTTCGTCATACTCGTCGCTTGATTATTCTAACTCCCTACGCATCTCCACATTCCGAGCTTGCCTCCTTCGAGCCCTTAGTAAAGACTCTAATGCCTCGATGTTAGCTTCGACAAACACTGGACTAATTACCGGTTCAGGGTTAGCCGAGGTCGAAGCATGAATGTTGGGAGTTATTTCAGGGTGAGATCGTGGGGTAAAAGTGGATGCGGTTATATTGGGAAGGTTGTTAGGATCATTGACTGGGATTGGTGTTAAGGTCGAGAAACCTGGAGGGGGTGTATCTTCTCTTCCTTGATTCATGCCGTAAAACTAGTGAGAGTGATTGACTGGGTGTAAGTTTGGAATAACGAGACCAATAGTAGCGGGTCCCACGGATGGCGCCACTGATTGTACAATAATTAGATCGACCGGGCCTTGATGGTGATCGAAGGGTATGAGGGTGATATGCTTGCGATGAGTGTCTAAATACTCATCATTTTGGTTTAATCTGAGCGCAAAACGTCTAAAAATGCTCGAAATGCATCAAAATCTTGAAAATATTCCAAAATTGCATTTTATATGTTTCAGATGCAAAATGTTCAAAATCAGATGAAAAATGAGCTAAGTTTGCATAATTGGCAGTTTCAGTCCCCCAAGTTTCTAAAATTGTCAAAAATAGTCCCTGAGTCCTAATTTCAAAAGAAAAGTCACCAAAGGCCCTTTTTAAATCATAACTTGTCAAAATTAGTCCTTTGGTGAAAAATATCAAAAGTTTGAGAAAATTACAAGTTTGGTCCTCCAACTTTGAAAATTGGCAAAATTGGTCCCTGGAAATTGGAAAATGTCAGCTTTGGTCCTTGTACTTTTGGAACTTGTCATTTTCAGCCCTTGGAACAACTTTGTGAATATGGCAGATTAGGTCCCTTGAATTTCAGAATTTACAACAATGGTCCCTATCATATTAGGCCTTTAATACCATTTTGGACCTTGAACCCCAAGTGACCCCTGCCACAACCTAATTTGGACCCCCCCCTTTTATACTAATATCTGGTCAATCCACTTGGTCAAACCACCCTTGGCGCCTTTTTCCTCCTTCCTCCCAACTGCTACCCTGCTATCACTCAACCAAACCCATCCCCCCAGCTCAACATATTACTCCCCTTGTCCCCTCCACCTCTACACAAAACAAGATGCATTAAATTCCTTCCCCCTCATATCACTCAACCTCACCCACTGGCTAATACCCAATTCCCGCCAAAAACCAACCAATGGCCAAGATGATCTTAAAGCTATCCAATGGCTATCATTCCATGTGGGATTATCTCAGAGAAAGAAAAGAAAGCATTTGGAGCTATAAAGAGAAGCTAGAGGAGAGAAGAAAGTGTTAGCTAGTTTTATTTTTTCTCTTTAAATGTCGTTTTTTAATAAAATGTTTTAATTTAAGTTCAAATGTTGTAATCTTAGTTTCTATGTATCACATTTAAGTGATAACACCTTTGTAATGTGCTTTTGATCATCTATCAAAGTTTTATATAAGTTCTAATTTTAAGGTTCATTTGTTGATATTTTCGGTTTGAATTTTATGTACAAGCTTCTCATAAGCTTATGTTAAAATCAAATAAGCTCCTTTAAGCTTATTTTAGCCTTTAGTAAGCTTGCAATCAAGTTTTAAGTAGTTTTGTGAAATGGTCAACAAAAGTCAAACGGGCCAAGAATTGGAATGGTGATGATATTTGGTTGATGCGAGAGGATGATATGGGGTGAAATAGATTAGTTTAGAACAGGTTTGGGTTTGGTTTTGGCCTGCAAACCATTTGGACACTTGAGTATAAATCTCATTTTCATTTTCTTTCGATGTTGCATATTAAGCTTGTATCTGTATCTGTGTTTGATTTTAGTTCCTACTTGCTTCTTTAGTGTTAATTAGGGTATTTAGACTTAGTTTGATCCTTATCACATGTTGGTTCAGTAGTTGGTATATGTTTAAATTCATATTAGTTATAACAAAGGGTGTTTGGATCAGTTGGGTAAACTGAGTTATAGGTTTATTCAGTAGTTAAAGTCTGTTGTTTCATGCTTATTTAGCTCAATTGAACTCATTGTTGTCATCTTATTGCATCTGCAATCTCTAAAAGTCAAATTCCATTTGATTCTGTCCCATTAGCTTAACTGCTTGGATTTTCATATAGCAAAAACTTATTTTGTGTTCAAAATACATAGATAAAGCTTGCAGTAGGTGTAATTTATCATAACACATCATATTCAGTTGGTAAATCTAGATCAAATTTCATTTAAGTCAAACCTTTCATTTTTGTCAAAAAGTCAAAGTGGTGAAAACCAGTTTTTAGCTCAAATGGGAGGAATTTTCATGAGCTCATTTTTGAGCCTCAACAAGTGAAATTTGATGTTTTAAAATCTCATGTTGGTCTAATTTCTCATTAGCATTTTTATATATTTTTGTGAATTTTTTATAAGTCTCAAACAAGCTAGTCTTTTAGGTCTCATGTGCCTGTCACCAAAGCTCGACTTAAGTCGAGCTTTCTCGATCATTCGAGCCCGCCACTAGCTTTGTTTAGCTAATCTAGGTTTGAGCCTTGGTTCATAGATAGCCACCCAGGTCTATTTTAAGATACAGCTTTTAGTTTTTAGTTTCCTGCTTATTCAAGTGCTTATTTCTCAGCCCAAAGTAGGCCCTTAGAAACTGTTTTTAGCCTTAAGCTCATATCCTCAAATCTGTTAAGCTTGATATCCAGAGGTTATAGCTTGTTGATTCTTGTTGCATTTTGGTTACTTTAGCTTATTCTAGCTTGTGTTATCAGTTGGTGGCTTGTTTTGTTCATTTGACTTATCAAAGTGCTTATTTATAAGCACTTCCTATAGCAGTTGCTTAATCTTACACATAACCTCATGTTTTTACATTTTTCCTAGCTTCCTAATATAATTTTAGACTTTTCCTGAAATTTTCATATTTTTCCAAGCTTGTTTGCTATTTTTCTTGATTTAATTTAGTTTTTAAGCCTTTTTAATTAGCTTTAAATACAATTAATTAAGAAAAAGTTCCAAAAAATAATTTTTCAATTTTCCCAGTTTAAGAAAAATATAAAAAGCTTAAAAAAGATTTTTCCTTATTTTTCCCCTTTTATTTGGTATTTTTCACAATTTAAATTAGTTTTATATAGTTTTAAATTAATAATAAATACATAAAAACTCTAAAAAAATATATTTTCAGTTTTAAAATAAGTTTTATCATATTTTAGATTTTTCCAAGTCATAATTTCATTTTTCTATCTTTATTTCATATTTTCTTGTATTTTAGTCTATTATTAAATAAGTAAAAATAGTTTTTATTTAATAATAATTAGATAAATAGTTTTAAAAATAATTTTATTTTTCCAATAATTTTCTAGTATCATTAGGATTGTAAAAATGTATTTTTCATATCCGTAGGTATTTTCCTTCTTTATTTTCACATTTTATTTTGTACGTTACGTAGTTTTTTTATTTAAACGTACGTTTTAAGTTTTAACGTTCATCATTTTAAATATAGTGATAGCGTTTATTTAATATATTTTATCTTTTTAATTTTCTTAATTTGTATTTAAGTCGCTTTATTTTATAAACTTTTTCAGTAGTGTAATTATCCATCAATATCCTTTCTGATCACTATCATTAGTGATCATTCTATCGTCTGATCAAGTGTTTGCACACCATTGAGTCTCCGTGGGACTTAACGACCCGGGAATTCATTATATTCTCCAGGACTTCATTGTATTTGTGTCTGAACTGTTTTAAGCCTGTTACGGTTGGTCATTCACAAGTGGCCAGCTTGTGTGATTAGACTTGACGGTTTAGCACAGATCACTTGCGCCAAACTTGTAGCCAATCTGCAATAAGAAATAGTAGACACTTCGTTAAGTGATTGCGCAGAGGTTGGGCCCTGCGAACCACCTCCGGTGTGAGAGTAAGTATATGATATGTGTTGTAAGTAATATGATGTATGTGAAAATACTGTGTTGAGTGAACATACCATTGAAATGACTCGTCCAACCTATTTATAGGTGATGAAAATAGCTTGGAGAGTGTTAGCACACGTTTAGGAGATCATGGGGCGTCCGTGATTTGTGGTAACCGCTAGGGCTTCATCCCACTATCTCGGACTTGGCGGGAAGCTAAGGACATAGTGGGAGCGTGGGGAAGACCAAGTCAAGGTTCTTATTTGTCTTGGCATCTTCAAGGGAAGACACCGAAGGGCATAGGCCTTCGGCTGGCGGATTCCCAACTGGTAACCATGTCAATGATGAATGGTTTTACGCCACCAATGACTTATGAAGAAAGACTTGGGTCTTCGTAATGCAATTTCGACTGAGGTCGAAGGGGGGTCCTTCGACCTTATCGGAGGGTACGTCATCAGTTACTTATCCGGCTAACACAAATGGGGCGTCAACTGCCAATAGATCTATTCACTATATTCGCGTTCACTCGCAAGTGATTAATAGTTCATGATATGAGGGACTTTTAGTGGCAGGTGTAAGTAACTTAGGCAATAACAATTAGGTTCACATATAGTACTTGTGTTCAGGTTTGTAGCAAAACGTATAAAGTGTGATTATGAACTTATAGTAGTATGTAAAAACTTTAGAGTACTTGTGAAAGTAAAAATAGGTATTTGAGCATGTATCTCCCCCAAAACAGTTTAAAAACAAGTAAAGGTAGGGGCCATGAACTCACAGTAATATATAAAAGTTTTGAGTGTTTGTGAAAGTAAAAATAGGTAATTGAGCATGTATCTCCCCCAAAAATAGTATAAAGCCCATAAAAGTAGGGGCTATGAAACTCACAGTAATTCGTAAGTTTAAAATAAATGTAAAAATATCAAGCAATATTTGAGCATGTATCTCCCCCAAAACGTTCAAAATAAGGAAAAGAGGGGCTATGACTCACCTCGATGTTACAGTAGTCTGGATGGAAAACAAATTAAGTGAAGTTGATAAACTGCTCCGACTCGTGACCTGAGTTAGTATATCATGTTTTTAGTATTCGAATTCATGTTTATGTGATAACGATGCTTTATCGTTAGTTAGGTAACATGAAGTCTCTTCAAAAATTAGCAATACTTATCTTCCTTATTTTTATGGCTCGGATGATGGATATTAAATTTTATCGAATCCCAAGTTGTTAAATATTTTATGTTTCCAAAATGATATAATTTACAATTTTAAATATTTATGGTTTTTACCCTTGCACTTTCAAAAATGACACTTTAAACCCTCAACTATGGGTTATTGACAAAATTAGCCCTTGTATAATTCCAGAAATTACATTTTTAGTCCAAGAAAAACTTTATCTTACAAAAGTTACAATTTTTATGCTTGAAATTTTATAAGAAAAATTCACTTGTTTTAGGCCTAAATTGACAAAAGTGAGGGTAAATATAAGCGAGGCCTTAAGAGGTTTTTATTACGTTCTTGATCCCTCCAAGAGTTTTTCCGGTGGTCTTTCTAATGGTTCAAACTAGAGGTCTTAATCTCTTACGGTTTGGTCGCAAAGATTTTCCAAAGTAGGGGGTTAGGTGCCTTATGTGAAAAGTGTTGGTTTTGGGCGATAACATGCCCAAATGAGGACAGATTTTACACGAGGCAAGCTAGTGTTTTTACAACGCATTTGACCCTTTAAACACTTTGCTATAAGCTCTTCTAAATGGTATAGGTATCATATCCTAGTTGTCTTGGGTTAGAAAGATACAAGTCCACGAACATGGCCACTTGGCCACGACGCGTTTTAAGAATATTTCATTTTTAACCCATTAACTTTTACGGTGTCATTTAGGAACATGGTAATATGTTTATTAACTCTTTCTAAGTCATTAACCATCATCCTATAACTCCTGCGACTCCAATTTTGAAAAGTGCACGTAAGACCTTTTTATGAAAATTTCCGCGAGTCACCTTCTTTGTGGTTGATTATAAAAGAGACTATAAGTGCATTTAAAGACATTGTTGGGGCATTAAAATCCTTGCAGCAAGCCCTTTAAAACGGTGTAAACCTCATACTTCGCAACCCTTTAGTTAGCAAGATATCAATTATAGAAAAGGGCTACTTAGGCTAATCTTGCCAAATCGGAATTCTCGTTTTTAAACCATAAAACTTTGTGTATTTTGCATGCAACCTTGTGAAATGTTGTTTAAATCATTTCTAATGTTTCTAAGATAGTTCATAGTCAAATTTATCAAAAATCCCGAGTTTTTCCCATATACATGTTGTAAAGTACTTTTAGTGTTTAGGACTTTTGGCCCAAATGAAGTGTTGTTTTTAAGCATGACGACTAGGCTTTTCAACCGGGTTATGGGGGCGTTCTAGGGTGTCCTAGGTGGTGTTTACAACGGTACTTTGGTTGACCCAAATACCTTTGACATGATGTAAATAAATGGTGCGCAAGTAGGGGGTGCTGGGCTGTTTTTGTAACATATATATAACAGATGTTGGGATTTTTATTAAATTATGAGTTCGTTATGCGTTTTCTGGACTCGTGGTCCTGATTTTTTAAGAAAACGTCGTTCCGGACAACTTTCGTGTTTTAACTTTTTCATGAAACGGACCAGAAGTGCCTCGTTTCGCGTGACCAAACATTCTGTCACAGCAAGTTTTTGACAGCTTTTCGATAACTTCATTTGGCCGTATCTTTTGACTCGTGTACTCGTTTTGAGTGATTCAAATTGCTACGTTTTCCTTATAAAATCCTTTTTAACAGTATGTACTTGATATTAGGAGTATTAAAGAAATTGAAATGAGTTTAAAAGACTTACAACTCTATAGTACTTGATTTGGTAGCAAAATGTTCAATGAGACTTCTAAATGGAAATGAGGCTTCAAAGCTTTGCACCTAAGCTTTTATCCTTCTTCTTAGACCTTGTACCTCAGAATGTGGGAGTGTGAATGTGTGTTTTAGGCTTAGCAAGTGAGAGATGAGAAGAAATGAATGGAAGGAGGTTGGTATTTATAGGCCAAGGGTAGAAAAACATGATGATGTGTTCATTCACTAACCATGTGGATCGAATGGTTTTAGAATGAACCACATATGCTTAGCTTGACATTCTTGAAGATAAGGTGATGTGTCTACTTAGGTTGCCATGGGATTTGAATGGTTTAGAAGGAAAACACCATGTGTTCGATTTTATAGCCATAAGGTTTAAGTTTGGTTCAAGTGGCTTGAAATGAGGCTAGGTGTCACAATTTTTGGCCAAAGGAAGAAGAAGAGGAGTTGATGTGGCTTAATTGTGTACTTATATATCATAATTATAGTTTAGTTAAATTAGAAACAAGTTAAGGTTAGTTTAGCTTAAGTAAATGACATATTTAATATACATGCATAAGATAGATGTACCACAAGCATTGGAGAGTTGTACCTTAGACTTGTAAATTATAAGAAAATCAAATTTAAAGGCTTGTGCACTATAGGGTTGTACCTTGTGCTTAAAAATAGGTACATTGAGGTTTATAATGAGATTTATGTTAGTAGTATACTCCTATGCATTAATGACTTGTACATTGGCTTGTAAGACTTGTACATGTGCATGATAGACTTGTACTTTGGTATTAAAAATATATTATGCACATAAAATCATAGAGTTGTATATTAGGGCTTGTAATAGAACTTAATGTATAGCTAGGTTCCGTGCTTTAATGACTTGTACTCTAGGTATAAAATGTTGTACTTTAGTATTTTTGATTTAGTTTCGTACAATCATAGGTATAATAAATTTTGGTTTCATGAAAACTCCTATAGATAGAAAACGTCTAGTTTGAATGTTTAATAATCGTACATTTACGAAATAACGTAAAGTGGTAAATAAAAGTTGAAAACTTTTATACTTGACGTATAAGGAATGAACTTAAGACATTCTGGTGTTGGTGTGTACATTTATTAAGAATGTGAGTTACGTCATATTAGTTAGTTGTTGTGATTAGATAAGCAGATAACGTTTTAAAAAAATTTAGACGTGAAAAAAAAATGGATAAGTATTCTTTAGTTAGAATATTATACAAGTGAGAATTTACCGGTGGTTAAAATTTATATGAGAATTGGTAATTAATCGTTGTTTTTTAAATCTCAGTAATATTTGAGCAATCGATAAAAGTTAAGGAAAAGGACGTGTTTTGAAGCTAAAACGAATAAATCAAAGAAAGTCCACTGTTCAGACATCAATAAGCCGTATTCACTCCAGTGGATACATCGTATTCAAGCCTTGACTTCACAAGACATCCATGATTGGAAAGTTGTTGATACGTCGTATCCAAGATCATCAATTGGCCGTATTGAAAGGCGATTAGCACATTTATCAAAATATTTTATTCGTGGAGCCTACGCTAAAAAACCCCGATACCCCGTATTAGATCCATCTGATACGTGGTATTGGGCCAATTTCAGAGACTATATATATAAAACCCAAGTTTCGACTTAGGGTACACTTTTTACAACCAAACTCGATTCCCAAACGATTTTAGGAGCTAAGAAGGTCCTGCAAACACTATCATTTCATAGGAGAACTCTTTGTAACATCATAACTTTAATTAATCATTCGGTTAGCGTATCGTTTTTATTATAAATCATACTTTTATCGTTTTGATTTATTCTTTGTATTTTACTACTGATTAATTAGCACCCTGAGAAGAGGTTCATGGATCTGAAGATCGAAACCAAATCGTGGAATTTGCAGATTTTGAACGTCCGCGTTAACTAAAAGCCCGACATCCACGAATTTTAGTTACAGCTATGCTAAAAGATTCACTATGAAAAAGTGTTCCAATGGTGACATAAATATTAATCAGAAGTACATGGACGAACATAGAATGAAAATTTATTTATATCGATCGGGTTAATTAGGCTATCCCCAGTAAGTCGATCGATTCCCCTTGTTGTGTAGCCACATTCGATCGCCAAGATAAAGAGCTAACTTGGTCGTCAGGTCGATCGAATCCACAAAGCTTTTGTTTCAAAAATATTACCGTTTTTAATGCAACGGTTCTAAAAAAAATAAAAATAAATAACCTTTATAAATACACAATACAAACACACTTCAATCCACAAATCTATTTCACACAATTCAAACTCAAAATACTTCTCAACACAAGATTTAATATGGCTTGCCGTCTCCCCCATTCCGTTGAAGATATGCAAGTGTACGTTCAAAATCAATGCAATAACGACGATGAGGCTCGAAAAAAAAGCTATTATAAACGTCATCGAATTGTTTGACCAGGCGAAGGCGAAGAAGGAACAAATGATAGAAAACTACAAGAGTTGCAACGACATTACTCCTGAACGAAAAGCTGTGATCGACAAATTTTTGAAAGATCAAGCCCGCAAAGATCGCGAGGTTGCAGACAAGTTGTGGTGGTGTGTTCAGAAGATAACGAACAACGTCAACACCAAAATCAATTGGAACTATCGGAGAACAAAACGATGGTGTAGGTGCATCAACTTGACTACCAACTTGAGCTACGGGGAACCTCGCTGACGAGGAAGATTTGGCTCGCTTGAGGATTTGCGGTTCTCGTACTCCTCGTATGACTCGCATCGTGGAGCATTGATTAGATTTATGATTTATGTTTTCGATCGTTTTATATTTAATATATTATTACTTTTATTTCGTATCGTTTTATATATGTAACGTTTTAATTATTAATGAAATTTTATTTTGTGTTAAGAATGTTTAAAAAAAAAAAAAAAAAAAAAAAAAAAAAAAGAACTTGGTCGCCACTTCTTCGGGCACCTAATCGCTGAAGGTCATTTGGAGAGAAAGGCGTGGCAGGGAAAATGAGGGGGATTGAATCCCCCTACTGGGGGCAGCCTTAGTGATGATGGCTACGCTTGCCGGTGGTGGGTGGCGGTGGTGGGTGTCGGCGAGCAGTGGGTGGTGGTGGTGATTGGTGGGGGTGATAAGTGGTGGGTGGCTGGTGGTGGTGGTGGTAGGTGGTAGGTGGTGGTGGGTGGTGGCGTTGGGTGGTGGCGGTGGTGGGGGGTGACGGTGGCGGTGCTGGTGGGTGACGGTAAATTTAACGGTAAATGTAAAAAATGACTAACATTGAAGTTATTGAACAACCATTTTTAAAAGAAAACATAACAAAAATGAGTTGACGTGAAATAGCAAATCAACTCTTTTTATTACCTGCTACAACCCTTTTTATTGGTCTGAGTCTTATGGGAGAATCGGAATGGGGCTTTTTCCCATGTTTGTCTCATATCGGGAATGGAATTCGAGAATGAAAATGGCATTCTCTTTTCATCGTATTGATTCTTTAAAAAAAGAAGAGAATAGTGAGAATGGGTGTTCCAAAGCTAACACATTCACAATGTCATTCCATGCAAGAATTGTAAGACCATCACCAAATGTGGGGTTTTAAAAGTAAAAAACATGTGCCACGCACATGTCATGTATTTTTTGAGTTTACACATAAACCTTAGACGATATATTTTTTTCTCACGACAACATTTTCTTCTCCAACTAATCTCATCAACTAAATTTTTGTTTCCTTTCATGAATTAAATAGTGTCTCAAATTCCAATTGCTTGGGTCCACATTGGAACCAGCGTATCAATCAATCTTGATATTATTACAAGAATTTTGATAGAACCAAAAAAAAATCCACACAAATCATCTAATCGCTGACGTGTTAGTGGTTTGTGTGAATTCTTTTTTTTAGATGTATCACACCTCTTGTTACAATGCTTTCGATGAGTATGATATTATTACTTATATTTCAATTTCATATTGATTTCGTGTATTTGCTACTAATATTTTAGATTTGTACCTCTTTTAAATTGTAATGCTGGAAAATAATTTAAAATTTGCGGTTTCACAACTTTGGTAATTATAAAAGTTTTAATCAAATGCAATGTGTAGTTACATTTTGATTGCGCTACAAATTCATTCCGCAATTATACCAAACAATATAATCACAAAAACAGCATACTTCTCTATTTAATTCTTTATGAGTACCAAACATTAGAATTAAGTTGCATAATTTAAATCTATTCTCATTCTATTTAATTCCGTTCTATTATGCGATTTCATTCTGCGTGATTCATTCGTACCAAACACTTAGAGTTTCATTATTCACAATGAATCATTCTTGACCTTTACCTTGTTTAAATGACTTTCAAAATATTATTGACATTCCAAAAAAACAAACAAATAAATAAATAAATAAAAATTGAATGTGTTTAATTTAATGACTTTTTGTGTCTATGTTATAATTATAGACTATAGCTCAACTAATTCGTTAAACACACTCTATTAGTTAAATTTTCTTAAATAAATTTTAAATCAATTACTACAACAAAAATTTCTCACACTCAATTACAAAAGTAAATATTTTAAAAAAAGTTTACCAAAATCGACACTTTGGGCGAGCAAATTTGCTCTCCAATTCATTTCAGCCACATATCCTCGCTAAAATACAATACACTCTTAAGTGCTCTCCGCCTCGCTACAAGACAAATAACACAAAGAGCAAATACTTGCTCGCCATTTTCAGCTACAAGACAAAGAACATGGATAGTAAATGTTTGCTCGCTAATATTTGCTCGTCCAAAATGTAGATTTTGATAAAACGAGTTTAGAAGGTTTATTTTGGTAAAGGTGAATGGTAAGATGTTCATTTAAAAAAAAAAAAAAAAAAAAAAAAAACTTTTAAATTTGTGTCTGAAACTGATCATGTTTTGGTTTCTGTTTTTGTAAAAACCAATTTCATTTTTCAGCTCAACATCTTATATAACTTACAAAGAATTATGACTATAGACGTCGCCAAATTCATTTTTCTATTGCTTGCATTACTGCACGTGTGATTATCGGAAATAATAACTTTTACAACTGTTGGACAAAAAGCACAGCAACAACAAACGACTTATATTGCTTATCGGAACAAAAAACCATTGACAACATCCATCTTACACAAACCGACAATCAGCAAAAGCTGGAACCATAGACATGGCGATTGTTACTATGTTTGACTTCTGTGTGAAGCAATCATCTTCAGTTTTTGTACTTCATTGTTTCCTTCTCAAACCCGATTGTTGGGAATTGTTTAGCATACTCCTCGACCTGCCCCCTAATCTTTGCAATTTCAGATTGGAACTTCTCGTCCCCGTTCATAGATGCAACAAAGTCCTTCAACTTGGTTCCTGATATCAAGTTAATTTACAGACCAAAGAGCTTCATTAGCACAATTTCAGAAGCTTTTTGTTGACTTTTGATGTCAAACCTACCATGTTATTATTTCAAATATTACAAGGCTAATACTCTACGGTCTACACCAACATCTTTTCCTCTGTAGCATTTGAGATGGATTTATATTAAGTATACATTTTTTTCTCTAACATTTCATGTCATGTTACAAGTTTTAAGTTGAATACTAGCATGTTCGACTTGAAAAGTCCAAGTAATTCATTTTTTCGTTAACAACGGACAAAAATCTGCATTAGCATACAAGAGTTGATTTTGTTGACTTTTGAGGTCAACCTACCAGATTTTTTCCTTTAATAACACTCACGCCCAAATATCATTTGTAGAATTTGCAGTAAAAAACAAAAGAAAATAGACGTTGTTACTGATTAAATTCTAAAAACATAAGTCAATAGACGTTATAGGGTAATTCAGTTATTTTTTGGTAATGTTATAAGAACTCTAACCTGCTGAAGCAGCCTTAATTTTCAAGGCCAACTTGACCGAAGCATCAAATAACTCGGCAACTTTGACAAAATCTTCCTCAAGAAATCCCCTAGATGTTAGAGCAGGAGTTCCTAAACCATAAGAACAAAAAGATATTACATTTTTAAAAATCAAAATATAGAACTTAAAAAATCGCAGGTTCTTTTATGAATGCAGGTTTTAGAGATGATAAACTTACCCATACGGATGCCACCAGGTACCATGGCAGAAACATCACCAGGAACGGTGTTCTTGTTGGCAGCAATATGCACCGACTCCAAAACCTTTTCAACTCTTGATCCATCAATACCCTGTAATCAGAACCAATATCATCAAACTAGGTAACTTCAAGGAATATCTAAATAGTCCAAATTGACCAAGATATACTCGAATATTGGAGATGAGCTGATATTACAAATTCAATGTTATAGTACCTTGTCTCTTAAATTTACCAGCACCAAATGGTTATCGGTTCCACCGGATACAAGATTATACCCCCTCTCCATCAAACTCTGCAAAACCAACAAACATAATATATGTACCATTTAGTTCGCTTATACAAATTTCTGCATTTAACAATTAACGAGTGGTCACAAATGCACAAACGAGAGAAAATAATATATTCAGTGAACCTCTGAAAATTTCTTGCAATTGGTAAGAACTTGTTCTTGGTATGCCTTGTACTCTGGGGTTGTCGCCTATAAACCAATTAAAAAGGCAAAAGTCGGCTCAAACAGCTTACAAAGGAAGGTTCGAGCGATGGTATTGCAAAGAGCAACAAACCTGTTTCAAAGCAACAGCTAAACCAGTAATGGTATGATTGTGTGGACCCCCTTGAAGCCCGGGGAACACAGCTTGATTGATTTTATCTTCAAAGTCATACATCACCTACACGTTGACACGTATGTAAAAGCTAATCAACATGAAGTGAGATCAAACAATAAAATTTATTTCTGTCATTCAAATGGCGTACTCACTTCTTCGCCTTTTTTGTTGATCTCTTTTAGCCCCTTCCTGAAAAATATCATGGCTCCACGTGGACCACGTAGCGACTTGTGTGTCGTCGTTGTCACAACATCAGCATATTCGAAAGGCGATGGTATAACACCAGCAGCAACCAACCCGCTGATGTGTGCCATGTCAGCTAATAGAATAGCTTTTTGTTTGTCACAAACCTGTCAAAAAATGTGAGAGTCAATGAAGTGAGATATCAAGACACATGAATAAAAAGAAGAAATAAGAAATCACTTCCATTTACCTTGCGCATCCGGGCATAATCATATACTCGAGCATATGCACTTGCACCAGCTACAACTAATTTTGGCCTAAAAAGCACAGCACTTTTCTCCATCTGCAACATAGATAAACTTTCTCATGCTAACTCATGCAGCCGTATAACTTACTTGGTCATAGTCAATATAACCGGTGCTTTCATCCAATCTGTATGGCATTGTCTCGAAAAATATTGACACAGCCGAAATCTTCTTCGTATCGGTCTGCATCATGAAAAAGAAGAGAAACATATTACAATAAGTACTCCTACTTGTTGGAAATTACTCATACGACATGACAGACTTTGCCTTGTTTAAAAGAGCTTCACATTACCTGATAACCATGAGAAAGATGTCCGCCATGAGGAAGATCTAGTGCCATGATTCTCTCATGAGGCATCAATAGTGCAGTATAAACTTGAAAGTTAGCAGGCGATCCAGATAACGACTGCACGTTGACTGCAAGAGAGATGTCAGCATTTCAAGCACAAAGACCAAACCGGAATTCATATTTCACTATTTCAGCATATGGAAGTCCTATATTGAGAAAAGGAAAAGATAAATATGGATGTTGTAAAGCATATAGGGTGTTTGGGTGTGTTTTAAAAGCCATTATTGAGACTTGAAATAGCAGTGAGTATGGTTTGTTGTGTTTGGCATAACGGATTCCGATTCTATAGAAAAATGATAATCAGGAATCGGCGAAACGAGTAAGGAATTGCTACAATGTAACAGATTTTAAGAGTCAATGTAAAACTGGCAAGCTATTCAAATAATCAACGAAATGATAATATTATTGCCTAGTTAACCATTTGAATTTGATTCTTAATGTGCGACAATCACAAGGAAATCACACATGCAAACACCCCCTAAAAGTATGATTCTATTACATTGATGTGAAAACAAGTAACTCAGAGTGATTTGATGAGAAATTCAACAAATTTCGACTGTGATACTTGTTTTTTTGTTGCAAACTAACAAAAGGCCTTTCAAAGATACTAAAAAACATGAATTTTGTAAAATCGGCCAATGATGTTATCGTAAATGCAAAAAGATTTTGTAATTTGGCAGCGTTTCTCATTCAAAGGTTCGTTACAAACGGTGCAGTGCTCTTTGGCTTTTGCAAAAATGGTGGTCAGTTTGCAACGAAAGTTGAGTACAATAGTACAAAACGTCAATACGGGATTGAATATGTTACCTCCCCATTTGGAAGGATCCAAATTAAAAGCTCCCAACGCCCGCTTCTGACACAATCTCTCTGCCATATCAATGTACCTTTACAAGATATACAGAAGAATGGGTAAACGCCACCAAATGACAGGAAAATAGTAGTCGTAGTAGTATCTATTAGGTGGAGTATTCATACTCGTTTCCACCATAGTATCTAACACCAGGATAACCCACTATATTTGTTGGTCATCACTGATCCAACAGCTTGCATGACTGACAACGAGGTGAAACTCTCTGAAGGTATAAGCTCGAATCGCTATATTCATACAAACTAATCAAGTTCCCGTATTACAGAATAAAACAAAACAAGATACATTTGTAGTACTTTTGAAGTCAATGTTCTAAACGTTAGACCGTGTGATTTCAAATTTAGCATGAATAAAAAAAGGTTGGTTTCCTTATCAATCGATGATCATATAAAGACATAAAATGTTGTCATATTCAAAAGATTCGTTTAACGTGAAACTGTATCTTTCCATTGATATCTAAAAAAGTAAATTTGAAATCTAGAATTACTCCATTTGAGACGAAGAAACTGGTTGTTCCTATGGATACAATCTAGATTGGTTGTTCCTTTATAAAGTAAGTAAAGTAGTAACCTAAAGAAAAGCGATGGATACCTTCCATTGCCTAGCCTTTTCAAATTTACTTCCATTGCCTAGCTTTTTCAAGCTCAATGATATCAGCAATCTCAGGTTCAATCTCTTCCAATGGATCATTCAATTGCTTTGTCCACTATCAAATCACATCATTATAGTAGAAAGAGTAAGTAACCAACATTAGATTAGATATTCATCTTCTGCTATCTCCAAGTTTTCTTTCCACTCGTATCCAAGATTTCTTGATTTTTCAAGTAAATCCTCTAATAAAACATGAACATTGTGACACTGATAGCATGATTTATCATCTGGTTTGAAGGAATAAACCTTATCTTTGATGCTAATCCAGCTACAAGATTTCTTGGTATAACCAGGGTTCCTCTGCCGACAAGATAAAACATTACTAAGTATAGAAAGATGATAATAGTGATATAAAGATGGTACCTTTTCAATGGAAGGGAAGTTAGTGGAGCGTTTCTTGAACTCTGATTCAAGTTTGATGGTGTTGCCAATTACAGCTGAAGGTAAAGATGCCATGAAAGCTAAAGATTTAAGGTTTAGTATTTAGTGAAGTGTGTTTCATGGGTAGTTAATATTGTTATACTATGTATGTATGTGTGTGTTATCTTGGTAGTGTTTGGATGAAAATGGATATCACAAAACAGAGGAAGGATGGGAGTGAGAAAGAGGAATAATGTGGGGTCCACCAATTAATGCTTTTAATTTCCATTCAAGTGTGTGTTTGGTAACATATAGGCTTTTCGTGGTTTAGAGACTTATTTATAATCCTGGACGACTAATTGTGTATAGCAAAATGATTTATAGCGTCCGATAGTTAGGGGTGCTTGGTTGGGGGTTAAGGGGTGGGAATGGGTAAGGATTCAAATGGCCACCACTCATTAGGGGTGCTTGGTTATGGAGTCTGAAGTGATTGATTCTGCCAGAATGGGTAATGAACCATTATAGAATAAATTGAGGGGTAAGGGATTGATTACCCACCTCACTCATTCCTTTGCATTCCTTTCTCTTACCTTTTCCCTTTCCCTTTCCCCAATTTGAACCAAACGGGCCCTTAGTTGTAGTGAATAAACAAAAAAATAATAAAATTTGGATAAATTTTGAAAATTAAACATAATGTTTTGAGCCCGTTTCGACCCGGGCGGTTCAATTGGTTGAACCGTTCCGGTCGAAAAGACGGGTCAAATTAATACGGTCAACCCGCCGGGTTGGGTTGAAAAAACGGGTCAAGTTAAACCGGGGTAACCCGCCGGGTTTGAAGCGACCCGGGTCAACCAGGTTTTCGATGTCTATTAATTGTGTGTTAATAGTTTATAGCTTTGCATATACTTTCCGAAAATAATGTAAGGACTTCCTAAAATACTTTAAGTTTGACCAAATTAAGTTATTTCACTTTTCAAGATTGACCATTTTTATATTACTAGACGAGTACCCGGGCCTAGCGGCAACGGTGTCTAGTTTTCTGCAAATTCCGACGACTCATAAGTTTCTTTCAACAAATTGTATTTGTAGCGTCAGAGAATCATTTTCAAATAGCTATAATTCTGATGTGTGGTTGCATAGAAGCAGAAATACACAGTTTTCAAGAAAATTATGTGGAGTCGATCTAAGTGTGGGAGTATATTTCTAATAGGATTGTTTCAACTTTTAAGTTATTAAGATTTTAGTAATAATAGATTCAAACATTACATATGTAGTTGACAATATTATATTGTAGTTTAGAGGTATAGCTAACGTGGAGTCGAAGTTGACTGGCGTGAATAAGAATAAAAACCCTAGATCTGAAGTTGACCAGCGTTGACGGGCGCGAATCTAAAAAAAAAAACCCTAGATCTGAAGTTGACCACCGTTGACCGACTCGCCGCCACGGCCGATTTTGACCGCCATGCTCCGATTTTGACCAAAAACGATAAGGTAGACCGATTTGGGAAATATCGTGGCGGTGGACCACCGCCAACCGCCATGACGCCGCCATATCGGCCGCTATGGCCGATTTTTAAAACACCACTTTTTTGCATGTTGCCAGATTCATTTCCACAAAGGCTCTAATCATCGATAGAGTGCAATTGACCAAAGAAGAATGCGAAACCAAAGAGAATGGTGTGATAAGTAATTTGGTGCAAGTTACTTTTTCGCATCATCCTCTTTTGTTTCCCGTATTTCTTTGGAAATTGAAGTCTATTATTGATCAGGGCCTTTTATGGAACTGGAACTGAAAATATGCAAGAACATATTTTCTATCACAGACATTAAACATCGGGTGTCAATATTGGCAAAGAAAGATTATTATGTATTCTTCATTTGTTAATATTGACACACTATGTTCAACATAGCTGCTTGCTCTCATCTTCTCCTTGAATTCCTTTTGTTACTTCAGTGGGCTAGCAATAAGTCTGGTACAGACCATTGTGTAAAGACCGTTTAAATAGCAAGAATTTTTGCAATGATTTTAAAGTAGCACGTAACAACCAATTAAACTTGAGTTTATAATCACCTAACCCGATTGGATCAATAGCTTCAGGAACCAGCGTAACAAAAGAAGAGTGATACGAGTTGAGATGCATGGAGTCTAACTAGAAGTGGTCGATTGTTTTTAGTCATGCATACATATATGTAGTCACAAGTCTTCCACGTTCATATTAGTGTGTAGTTTAGTTCCATATATACATGATCCCATGTCTGTGCATGTCTCATATTATCTAGCAAGTAACTTGTAACCGCATGTTTATTTCCTTTATATATTTGTAATGCTTTTAGATGAAATGAGGAAGAAAATATTGAACAAAGTCTTATCATCTCGTTTTCTTATCTAGTTCTTGAGAAATTGATCATTTCAAATCAGTCTTTTAACAATGATGATGCTTTCATTGATTTACTCGATGCCTTCAAGACGATACCCACCTTCCATACAAAAATCCATGGCCACCACGGCTGAAAACATATCAAAACTCCTTGCATCCTAAATCGTATTAAATATCCAACTCGACATAATCATAAAAAAAGCCATACAATTAGAACGAACCTAGGCCCTCATGTCAGCCATCGCTCAAACTCACCAATGGAGTACCAATACGTCTAGCACAACCAAAACTGCTAAACCCGAGAAAACCATGGCTCAAGTTTTTCCTGTACCATCTTCGGCCCCATGATGGAAAACGACGTAGCCACCCAACTTCGAACTACCGTTTCATCCGTTCTTGACCTGCCTACCAACCCGGTTCACAAATCTTCAAACTTCCGACACGAGATAGTCATATTCCATTCAACAAAACTCTATCAAACATACCACCTTGCTACTCTCTTCAATGACAAGTTCACACTCGAACAAGTTTGGTTCTCGCCCTCACCCTTCATTGGACTTTGTTTGCGTATCCGAAGACATTTCCTCCGGGTCTCCCATTTATCCCACCAAAGTTTGTTCTTCTCGAATCCGAACATGACCCACCTTGGGAGACACGATCCGAGATTCAATTTGATAAGATCGTTTACAAGCTCAGCTAGGGATCAATAACAAAGATAATAAACATAATACGCAGCGGAATAATCAAAACATTACTTTGTTATTGAACAAGGTTTTCATTCACTAACTCTAATTAATACTAGACGTTTATAGGAACACGTCTACTAACTAAACTAATAAGCTAGGCGTTTACATGAACATACGTCTAGGACACACACATCAACTAACTAATACCCTAGACGTTCTCCCCTAACGTCTAGGCTAAACACACACACCCCTTTAAGTCGACTACATTATGGAAGACTTAATTAAAAACCTACACCTATATCCTCTTTATATACTAGAGGATAAGGACTAAATAATAAAACTTTCATTGCAAGCAAGTCCTTCCATCTTTTAGTAGGTTTCCTTTTTGTCATATTAAGTCCCTCTTGTTTCATTCTTTTTGTCTTTATCAACTCAAACGTATAATTCCCAACAATCTTCCCCTAGTTGATAATGACAAAACCATTCTTGAAGGAACTTCCCTAGACGAAGTAGAGAAAGTGAGATCAGGGATCTCACCATGAATGAAACAAGTATGTCTTCCTTTTTTTTTGGGTAAAGGGTAAACTACCCGGTAAAATATATAACTCCAAAAAAACGTTTAAGAACAAAGGAATGTAGCTGAAGTACCACATTAACCGCAAGCAAACGCTTGACACAACCACTAAATCATTTATGACAGGCCATAAATGACAACTAGCTACAACCAACACGACCACCAAACCAAAACCAGCATAAAATAAGAAACATCAAGATTTTATGCAAAATATAAAAAGCTATTTAAGAAAAAATCTTGAATTCCAACAACCTTTAATTGAAAGGGGGTGAGGTCAAAGTCATCATCATTATAATTGTTGTCGTCACCGTATCCGCTTTCCATTGCTCATAAAGACTCTTCTCCTTCGCTACTTTCGGGATACAACGTCCCAAATGGATCATCAAAAACTTCATCATCATCACTGTCAGAAACTACCACATCGCCTACCTTAGAGAAAGGGTTACCCACCTTATTTGAAGAATCAACCTTTTTAAGAGGTTTACCATCATCATCCATAAGAGTAACTTTCCCTTCAATAATAAGCTTTTCAATCTTCCCAATTTTCTTAACAATAGGAGTAGTACTTCCTTTTCCACTCTTAGAAGAACTAACAAGTTCTTCAGCCACTTTAGTGCCCTTTATACTACCAACCTCAGCCCGATCTTTAGTAGGAACATTAATTGCACAAGGAATACCAATATCATTGGTATCGGATATATCAAGAGCATCAAAAGGGTTTGATGTAGCAATAGTCTTTCCACTCGTACTTGCCTCATTAGAGAGTTTCTCTTTTGTAGCAACCGACTTCTTTGGGACAGGTCTCCAAAAATTTGGTTTAGGCTTATTTAGTGAATACCCCAATAGGCCGGAAGGAGCAGCCACATTCTTCCCCTTACTCTTACGATTTCTTACCTCAGTGAAATCATCACCCGTCATTTCCAAAGTAGCAGAAGCTGCAGAAGCCTTTGTATCCACATTAGTTTTACTACGAACAACATCCTTAACATGATTTGGGCATTCAATCAAAGCATGTCCAAAAGTTTTACATTCACCACAATGTGGAGGTTTCCATTCATACTCGACATTAATAATTTCAGTAGTAAAATCATTACCTTCTTCCTTTGGAATTGCCATTGTAACCTGGCTTTTTGGTTCTGAATCCGCATTTAATTCAACTAAAGCACGGGTAAAACTAATACGCCCCCAAGAGTCAACACACATAGAACTTGTAAAAGCATCCAACATAATAGGTTTCCCTACTTGCGTAGCAATCAGGCTCAAACCATCCTCAGAATAAGCAAGTAATGGAACGTTATGCATTTTTATCCAAACCGGTACATTATTTACCTCGTTCTTATTAAGGGATAATGTAGGAGTCCATTTGTTAAGAATAATAGGCGATTTACTGAATTAACCATGGACCTCGCTCCAAGACACGATTCACACCCTCCTTGCTAGCAAACTTAAAAGATACACACCATCTTTATTTTTCATTAGTACATGATATTATTAATAAATGTACATAGTCTTCATACTTGTATTCATATGATACATTCATATGCCTGTAATGCACTTACGATCTGCAAACTTGATTAAATGACGTACATACTAGTAATTTGAAGTGTCAATAGTTGCACTAACACTAAATTAATTAAATCTAGTTATAAACGATTGTCAATAGTCCAAAATTAATATAAACTTGAATATTGATTCAAGATGTTAGAAGTCAAAGTTAAAGTAGTGAATATTAGATGAATTATAGTATCATGTTAGTTCATGTAAGTTAATATCGCATTGTTATTATAATGTCATTTTTATTTACATTTATTCCATTATGTATTCTTCATTTATTATTTAATGATTCATTAATATTGAAGTCTATTTTTTATTTCTATTGATCTTTGAATCTTTGTATAAATGAATTGAAAAAGTCTAGTTTCATTTTGAATTCTTAGTTCATTAGAATCTTTGATCACTCATCATCTAACTTTAATTAACCATGGACCTCGCTCCAAGACACGATTCACACCCTCCTTGCTAGCAAACTTAAAAAGATACACACCATCTTTATTTTTCATTAGCTTTTGCAAGCCAAATTTTCCCCATGTATTAGTGACATAGTTTCGAACTATAGGGAAAGCAATGGTCTTCCCAAGAAAGTAACCAACAAGCGTGTTATCATACCGACTTAGAACCTTTTTCATAGCAGCCATAGGAAGCATAGTATCATGATCAACCACACGATCTTCATTTACCAATGCTCTAAAATTCACAGTTTGGACATTACAAGTAGCATTAAACATATCTTCCCCTTTTTGTTATTATCCAAATAGGGAACGTATGCAAATAATGATCTTGACCACCACTAATCAATATCATACTTCCAATCTAAGACTTCCAATGCTTCAAATCGCCCACCAATACGCATCATAAGAAAAATGGATTCAAAACAATAGAAACTTCAACTAGGAGTAGTAATAATGATCAACAGTAGTAAAAATCAAACACTTTCCCTTGAGTGATGCATGTAGATGGTTAAACATTTAACAATAAGCTTCTCCTAAAAACCATATGTTAACCATCTTCTTGATTCTTCAAAATCTGTAGGCTTTATGTAATGATCACTTGTGAAGAAAACCAAATATAACGAACTTGATGAAGAAGTAGAATTTTCCAAACTTGTATCTTATGTCTTGTTTATCCATGTGACGTTGAACTTATACCGCTAATAAAAATATAAGTAGATCGTAACCTCTTGACAAAATCCTCATCTTTAATGAGACACTGAGCACTACAATGTAACTCCTTTAAGTGATAGTTAACTAGGTCTGCATCCATCCACCCTCTTGACCTATGAAAACTAGATTTTGCAAATCTTATATAATAAGAACACAAACCAAGTAATTCCACTTCACCTTCAAATAAGTGATAAATAATCCTCTTCGTAATCAATTCTTCAAAAAATCTCCATAACGAGCGTTTTTTACAGTCCTTTTAAGAACAAATAACCAAACTCCTTGTGTGTGTGAACAATAACCTGTGTGTGTGTCGTCCAAAAACCATAACAATAATTATGCTCGACTTCCCCTTAAATCAAAAATTTCCTTGTAATAAACCATTATACTGCCAATCCAAATAAATTTCGTCATGTAAAATCCTTGAGCAGTACTTTCATCCAATCAAGAAGATTTTGTAAAACCGCAGACTTTCATAACAAGCGAAGACGCGTTGCGAAGATTTTGAAAAATCATAAGCGATACTTTCAAAATACACAAGTAAGACTTTAAGAATACACAAGAAGACTTTCAATAAGATTTCACATAAAAGCTCGGATGGAAGATCCTCCGGTGGAAAGTTAGATTGATATATAGAGAACATCCACCCAAAATTTCGTCACGATCCAACGGTTAACTAAAAAGATATGATCGCTTTAAAACAGTCTTTGTTGTAACCTTACGAAAAATCTGCAGCAGACTTGAACGCTTATATCTTTGATTGAGGGCTCGATTGACAATCCCTCGGTGAGATTAAAGATAGATATACCAAGAAGCTCCAATTCAAATTTTAGCTCGATCCAACGGTTCAATAAAAGTTATGCCTTCTTGAAAACTGTCTGCAGTAAGTATTACGAATTTTTGACAGCTTCAAATTTTTCTTCTTTTTCATCATTCTTCGACACATAAAACCTTGTAATTCCCTATATCAAGAGCTCCCCGCTCTGATACCAATTGATAAGATCGTTTACAAGCTCAGCTAGGGATCAATAACAAAGATAATAAACATAATACGCAGCGGAATAATCAAAACATTACTTTGTTATTGAACAAGGTTTTCATTCACTAACTCTAACTAATACTAGACGTTTATAGGAACACGTCTACTAACTAAACTAATAACCTAGGCGTTTACATGAACATACGCCTAGGACACACACATCAACTAACTAATACCCTAGACGTTCTCCCCTAACGTCTAGGCTAAACACACACACCCCTTTAAGTCGACTACATTATGGAAGACTTAATTAAAAACCTACACCTATATCCTCTTTATATACTAGAGGATAAGGACTAAATAATAAAACTTCCATTGCAAGCAAGTCCTTTCATCTTTTAGTAGGTTTCCTTTTTGTCATATTAAGTCCCTCTTGTTTCATTCTTTTTGTCTTTATCAACTCAAACGTATAATTCGAAACACAATTCCATGAGCATCGGGGTCAAGGCTCGTTTTCGGGCGCGTGTATTGATATGAGTTGAGATGCATGGAGTCTAACTAGAAGTGGTCGTTTGTTTTTAGTGTGTAGATGAAATGGGGAAGAAAATATTTCCTTTATATATTCGTAACGCTTTTAGATGAAATGAGGAAGAAAATATTGAACAAAGTCTAGTTTCTCTCTTTATTGTTTGGAGTCTTGCCCGCTCAAAGGGCATTATCATCTCATATTCTTATATAGTTATTGAGAGATTGACCATCTCAAATCAATCTCTTAGCAAAGAGTTACACCCCCTTGCTAGTTATAGAATAATAATATATACTACAACAAAATCGTTAACTTTTCACACTTATTAAACCATATTTTCACATTTTAAAGTTCACACTTAGCGTGTATGTGAACGATATTGGTGTAGCAAATAATTTCACACTCCTAAATGTGAAGATTTTAAGAAATTTCACACTTGTAAATGTGAGGATTTTAAAAGAATTCTTCACACTTTAAGAGTGTGATGATTTAGAACAAGTCCTCACACTTTTAAGTGTGGATATTATCTCTTCACACTTGTAAGTGAGAGGATTTTGAAACAATCTTCACATTTGTAAGGGTGAACTTTTAGTTCTTCACACGTAAAAGTGTGAAGATTTGTTTCAAAATCCTCATGAATACATTAGAGACCAAAATATAATTGGTCACTACAGTAACCAAATTAGTGGTCGCGCTTTACGACTTTATTAACCCTGTTAGTGACGGAAGAAGATTTCATCACAACTATTGATATTGACGAGAAAGAGGTCACTGTTATTTCTTATTAGCGACTAAAGTCGTCACCAACTACTGAATATTAGAGACCAAGTAGATAGTCACCAAACAGCATATGACAAAAACAATTGGTACAAATTTTCATTATACTCCAGTACTCCACAATAATTGTTTTTGCAAGTGAACTAAAATAAAAAAATCTGTAGCAACGCAAGTCTAGCATATTAACTTCATTCAAGAATGAGATATATAGTCTCGAATCAACAATTAAGCATAGTAACTGCGAAGCACCAATATGGACTAAGATCTCAGCAATAAAAAGAACCAAGAATATGCCAAGCCAGTAAATACTAAGAGCTTTCCTCATATCTCCATATGTTGCACTGCAGCTACTTCCTGCAAATGTTTTGCCTGTGCATAGTTAAGAACAACTTTGACATTTTTTCAACTTTGCAGTAACTATCATTAAATTAAAAGTAGTTAATTAATTAGCATTGCTCATTTCTAGAAGTATTTAAATCACCGAACTACGACAAGCTCGATAAGTTGCAGATAAAACTAAAAGAACAAAGGGAAAAATCACAAACCTGGAGCGTACCACCATGCGTTCTAACAGTTTTCCATTTATCTTGATAAGAATGCGTCCTCTCCTATAAGAAACTCAAAGCCCTCACCACCTGCAAGATCATACAAAAGAATTTTATGTAACTTAATATATTACTTCTACAAAAAATACAAAAGCTACATCCGTAAAAGGGTGATGAATTGAAGTGGATGCAAGAATAAATTATATATTATACCTACTCGTTCTAAAGGTAAGAAAAACGCAGAAGCACTTGAAAACTTGCTGTCAGCATTCAAGGTAACTGCTTGTCCTTGCTAATCCATAATCGGGCATCCACTAGAACCACCTCTGGTAACTGAAGCCGCATGTTGTGTCCATAAGAAGTAAAAAAACAAAAAAATAACAACAATCATAAACTTGAGTTGCAACAATCAGATGCAGTAAGAAATTATTACACATACCTTTTCTATACTTTCGGTGTCGGTACCTCCTATCTTCAATCCTACACAAGCAAAGTCTGGCATAAAAGGATAACATCAGTATCGCACGCAAAATTATTCACAGTACCGTGCTCTATTGGACATTTAAGAGTTAAATACCCTGCTCGGACTGAGCCTCACCCCCAACATATGCATCTTTTTGCACCATTCACTCTAGTGTGACGAGGGAACCCAACATAATGGGGGAAACTGCTCTTGGTGCATCGTCTCCAACAAATCCAACCTACATAATAGTAACAAACATAAATCTACTCTGGCATATGTCACAATAACAATATAAACACTAATATCCTTTTGTGATGTTCTGAAATATCAGCAGAGAAACAGAACCTTGCAGCATTTGGTTTACAAGATTACTCTATTATGTCATACATAGTTGTCATTTTTTCCAAAAAAAATTATAATTGACCATGCCATATTTTGTTCCTTACAAAAACAAGCCACTGTTTGCCTCATTGTTAATAGTGAGATCTAAAATATACGGGTACATGCTATCAGTTTATTAGCTAATGTCTACCTTTGATGAACTGATTCTGACCATGATACACCATCCAAACATCGTTCTTTTTTTGTATTACTACTAAGGCTTGTAGTACCATCCTGTGGATATATCGTTCTTTTTTTGTATTACTACTGAGTTTGAGCTCCTTGTTAAAAAGCAGGTGATAATCATCACCTTTTTCAAAACCAAATAATAACTGAACTCTGTGAAGGGACTCTTAGATACTTACATGCTCAAACAACGATAACAATATAAGCTAATTTCTGAATGCATTTATCATTAACGATTGCCACGGGTTATGATGTAAGCCTTAACTACCGGTATGACTTATTACTTTACGCCTTAGAAGTACCAAATCAGAGTTAGGAAAGGAATTATGAATCTTGGTTGAATGTTTTACGATTATATACAAATGATACACTTTTTATATTAGATACTTGTACGGATTTTTTAAACTTTATTTTCCTAGATACTTAGAGGCCGTAGATTCAAAACTCTTATAGGTTCAATATCGATGTCCCAAAGCTATTTCCTCATTTTACTCTTTTTGTAATATCTGAAGCTTCCTATGATAATAATATGGAACTCTATAGAAAGTGCTTAGATGAATTCATTACCTTGAAAAACTAGGCGTTATGCAAGGATCTACTGGACGACTATTTTATTTTATTTTATTTTTTTAATTTTTTGAGTGGTATAATTTGCTTGCGGCCTAACAAGAAACTAGGAAAAGAGATTAAAAATTATCGAGAGGGCTATGTGAGGGTGTGTATCCCAGTGGGGCCAATTACAAAATTCGCTATGCACCTAATATAGACATAAAAGAAAAAAAAAAAAAAAAAAAAAAAAAACATTTTACATCATTAAGAATAAACCTTGTCGGGTCTTTTCTAAAAATAAATGAACTTCATTCCTAAGACGTCTTAATTTCTACAGTGAACTACTGCATCTAACAGACTTCATAGGGAAGGAGGCAAGTTGAGATGATCTGCAAGGAGATCACATCATTTAGGCTCGATAGATGCATGCATTCAACATTTCACCATCTAAGGACTTGGGACCAAGTATAAACCCAACCTAGCAATGATTTAACATGTGGGCTTTTGGTGTCTCTGTCACAAACTTAACGGACGTTAGGTTCTTTTTGGCTTGTAGTATCTAAGAGTCCCTTCACAGAGTTCAGTTATTATTTGGTTTTGAAACATAAGTACATCTTGTGGATATATTGTGCATTGCAGATTGACGTGCTTACCGTGTCAATTATGGATGCTCAGTTAAGTTTGAGAAACTATTCATGTGCCTAGAAAACATATAAAATGATGACGCTACATCTATATGACTATATCCACACTCTATCACATATCCCCAACCGCAAAAAAACTATTCGCCGCCACAGGTACCACACTAGTTTCGACTAACAAGTAATCTCTTAAGTTTTATTCTATCATTTAAAACCATAGCCTCTTATCACATATCATGTTACGCCTAAATATTGCAAATGAGAACACCGCTTAATTGTTCAATATCATGTTACGCCTAAATATCATGTTACGTTTTCGTCTGTTTTATTCAAGAAAAGTTGTTTGTTACCGAATATAATCAGTTGTATGCAAGCGAACACCGCTCTCCACCAACAACAAAACCTTCTGAAAAAGCTGAGTTATTAATGAAACAACTCAGTAATAAAAGCTGAGTTGCTTACTGAAAAAGATGATGAATTGGTGGAATGAATTGAGTTTTTTCATTCTGTATAAGTTATTAATGGTTAAAGTTAATATTTATTTTTTAATTTGTTTGATCTTTTTTATGTACAAAGAAACATATCACGCTTTGTATAAGTGTGAAGTTTTCGAGTAATAACAATTTTACAAATTTTCACAATTTTAAGTGTGATAATTTTTTTGCTACTTTACACTTAAAAGCGTGAAGTTTTATATAGTTCTTCACATTAAAAGTGTGAAGATGATATGATTATGTTAGCTTACATTTATAAGCGTGAGCTTTTGTTTTCACCACTAAAAGTGTGAATTTTTATTTTTTTTTATCTTTTTATTTTTTATTTTTATTTTTTTATCACACTTATTAATGAGAATAATTTTGACACACTTATAAGTGTGAATATCCTGAAAATAAAGTTCACGTTTCATTAAGTGTGAAGAAAAAAATGTGTACAAATGACCAATTTGTTGTAGTGATATTTGGGGGTCGAAAAAAAAAGATCATTATAATTCATAGAAAACTTATGTCACAACTCAAACTTGATATGAAAATGTCAAAATACAATATTATTGAAAGATGCTATAAGCAAAAGTTTTTAGAAATACATTAATTATGCAAGAAAACAAGTGTAGAACTCAACCATGCTAATGTGGTCATGCAGACCCTTGTAGTTTATCCATCTCCAGAATATATATCATCAGTAACCACCCGTTAAAACCCACGGCCACGTCGTTTTGCAGAATCTGGTGACCAAGGTTCAAAGCAAGTTATTTCACACTATATAATGATAACGTACAGTAAATACCAAATGTCTTGTGATATGATTATATAGAACCATTTATTAGACCCAAGCAGAATTGCTAATTTTTTCGTAAAAATAATAAAGCTAAGACTCGGGGCTATTATTATTACGTGTGTTTTTAAAGTGAAATTTGTTAGTAAAACCATCCACGATGGTAAAGCTTAATAATTTTTGGGAAGCTTTATACTACTTTTTGCAAATCATCAACTCACAATACACATAAACGTTTTACAATGTATAAACCATTTTATAATAACAAGTGCATAAAACATGAACATGCTCGTATATACTTCTTCATTGAATAGGAACAATAAACATAATCTCATTATCATAGTTGAAAATAAGATAAAGCCTTTTAAGAGTTTTTGACATGTTCCTGAACATCTTATTGTTATCAAAATAATAAAATCCGCAATCGCTACAACACATGTGTTATTTGTTAACATTTTTAATGCGTTTCTTAACAATGTATAAAATGTTAGTATTAGATTATCTGTATAAAATTATTATCTTAATAAGTATCAAGTTATACACAAAAATTCATTTAAATTTTCATTTAATCGATAGATAAAAGAGTTTGCACTTATAATGATAGATACATTAATAATTATTCCACACTTAAAAATGTGAAAATTGTCACACTCAATTTGTCCATGATTCTTTCTGCAGAAGGAAATTAGGCATGTTAGATTGATCTCCACCATTTTTAGTGTCAACAAATTTGTGCACACTTATCACTGCAAACCTTTTTAATACAAGTGTAAGCGTAAAATATTTCATGTTTTATATATTTCTAAAGTTATAGATACACTAAATGTTTTATACATACTCTTTACAAGCATGCTAGAAAAAAAGTATACAAATAAAATTTATGTTGTAGTGAACAATGGGGATTAATTAATAAGAGATCTTAAAAGTGAGCCTAAATGACTATTTTTTGTGTGTGAAATCAAAATATAAATATAATGTATTATACCTGTTGATGACTTATGCAGAAGTTCGCTGATATTATGGTCAAACATGTTTCGGACTAGATACTGTTTTATAGACCGTTGTGAAAACATGTTAGCGATTCTGAACATTAGTGCTCCCATTCCATTATCACAGATCCAAGCAAGATACGTCACTGGTGTCCATAAACCGAATATTTCCAGCGTAGGCTTCCAATATTCGCATGCTTCGGATACGTAAACCAACAAATACAACAACAACATACTCAAATCGTCACATGCATTAATAGTGAACAATAGTAATCGCATTCCAGTATCACAGATCCAAGCAAGAAACTCCACTGGTGTCCATAAACTGAATATTTCCAGTGTAGGCTTCCAAGCTACGCATATCTGGGATACATTAATAACGTATTAGTTAATCATACCTTTCACTTTCTAATATTTTTTTCTCATATTTTTAATATAAGAAAGGTAAAAATAAAAGAACAGAAAAAGTACGATGTCTTGTTATAAAGGAAGTAAGATTAACTGAATTAAAAAAAAAAAAAAAAAAAGTCTTAAAAATATGATCATCAGATGTCACATCGTGGTAATCTTATTACTACATAGGGTACCCTCACATCATCCAAATACTAATATTAAACAAAAAATAAAATATTTGGAAAAAGCACCATGCCCCGCCCCCGCCCCCGGTAGGGTTGTTGTATAAAAAAAAAACAACAACATACTTTTTCCATAAAAAAAATATATAATGTCTAATGTGTTGGTTTGTGGGAGTTATAAACACACTATTTCTTAATGGAAAATTGCATTTTATTTTATAAGATAACACGTTGCCTTCTGTTGTCGCTCTCGAAATGTTATCTATAAATTAATAATTCACAATTCCTTATTACAGTTATGGTTCTAAAACTACTTATGATATCTATGACATTATCATATTGGTTGAACAATCTGTTGTTTGTTTTTTATAATATGATGTTGTACCTTACACAAGTGGGAGAAATCTCAAAGTGTGTGCAAGGAACAACAATATTATTGGTATCTCTTGACTGCAAGGTAAAAGAAACTAATAATTCTACTAGGACTTAAACACATGAGATGTTTAATGCCCTACTACATGTAAAATATGAATTCTACTAAGACTTAAACACATGAGATGTTTATTGCCCTACTACATTCTAATAATGATTCTACTAGGACTTGAGCACGCTAGATGTTTGTTGCCCTACTACATTCAAATGTCATGATATTGAGTATAGATACTTCAACATTAGACTAGATGTTTAGTCAACATAATTATGGTTATATGATAATGATCATAATTTTGAAGTATAAAATTAACTTGAAATTACTATAGAACTCAAGAGTTTGCGTCCATGATTAATTTTATTAGTATAATTATGGTTACATGTTAAGACATAATTATAAAGTCCTTAAATTAATCAATGACTTATAACATAAAGTATATATAGTAAATGTGTTATGTCTTCTCGTTAACACATAAACATGAGGCTTTGAATTATTCAAAGACTGATAATGTATTATTGAAATGTTCTGTTTTCTTGTTAACACATGAACATATAATCCTTGAACAGTTCTGTCTTCTTGTGAACACATGAACATAAGGTTCTTATATTGTTCAATGAATATACATTATTGCATGCACTTGGTTCGTAAATACTTTATATGCAATTTGGCTTGACCCAATTGACATGTATTTAGTCCAAAGAGAATTAATTTATCTATAGAATTCTGATATAGTTTCACAATTCTAATAACTCATAGGATACCACTTCATTATGGTATGTCTAATGTGTTGGATCAAACTTTATTCATATTGTTTGGTTCATGATAGCTTTAATTGCTCTACCTCCAAAACATATCAAGGTTAGAAATTGCGCGTGTCATGGATACACTCAATAGAGTTCAAACCTAGAAGGTATTCAAGACAACCTATAACTAAAAACCCTAATTCATTAGGGATTTGAGGTTTTATCACTCAAACCAATTGAATCATAAACCCTTTTGGATTTTTGATTTTCTACACTTCCTAGCTTGAAGATTGTAGTTTCGATGTTCTTCCTAACTTGACGAAACACAAAAGCGTTGTTAGAATTTTTGGTTAAAGAGTGATACTAAATTGAGTTTTTCTATAAACCCTTATTTGAGTTGTTGGAAGGAATTCCATTGTGTCTTGATTTAATTTCTGAATTTGTTAAAATCTTATGAAGCATTTTATTAACAAATCTTGAGATGAGAACTTAAAATGTATTTTGTGATTCTTCATAAAGGACAATTTATTGTTGCTTAAATACTTAGTATTTAGAGAATTGTCTCTACTTACAAAAGTAAGTGGGAGTATACACATATCTCAAAGTTTTTGAGAACAAAATACTCAACCTTCTAAATTTCAGTTATTAATGTCATACTAAGGTTAAACATGAAAATGTTGACAGAAGTATAATGATTACTCTCATTCATAAATCCAAAAGGATGCCTTATCACTTGAGTGATACTAAAATACATTATCACATCTTGAATATGATAAATATTTTAGAATTATGAATGATAAGATGCAGTCCTTAAAAGGCAAATCGAGTTTTGAGCTTGATTGTTATTTCGCCTAACAGTTAGCCTATGAGGTTGGAATGAGTTTCTTTTGAAGAATGACTCACAAGGACAAAATTGTATACATATTAATGTTTGACATTTAATAAGAAGTTTTTAATCATACTTAAGCAATTGACTGTGATTAAATTTTCTTATATAATACATGCATTAATTATATAAAGATATTTAATTGTCATACATGTGATTTGTATGTTGAATATGACAATTAGATTTTATAACTCTTTCTTTATGATTACCTTTTGCGAGGGCGGTGTGTAATCAAAAGGGTTATGAATCTATATTATCTTTATGTAGTATACAAAATTTGAGCAATCCATATTTTGGTTTGGATCATGCATCTAAGAACCGAGATCTTGAATTTAATTACAATATGATTCGATTGAATTAAGATATATCTTGAGTACATCCGACATTGAGTGGGAGCAATGTGTTTTCCTTAAATTTACATGTTGAAGATATCATTTTATTTAAGCTAGATATCGATCCTTAAGCTTGGAATGAAACTTCACTTGGAATTTAGGGAATAAAACAAACAACCTTGGAATAAATGTTTATCCGAATAAAGAAATGCGAGAAAATAAGTCTGACACAAATGCAATATATCATTTGAGCAAGTCTTAAAATGATATTTTTCACTTGGAATAATTTACATGGATGGAAACCTTGTGTTTTTAAACTAAGAGTTTATCATGTATATATTATATTGTGTATAAGACTAGTTGTTGCTTTTGTACAAGTACAAAATGAGCTGACAACAACAATATCTAATTGAGAGAGTTTAGATTATCATTTTATAAATGTTTACGAATTTTAAAGCATAATGTTGTATAAGTACAAATGATGTTAGAGGATTATTAATACTAGTTTTAGTAGAATTTCATTTTTTATGATAAATCTGCTAACTAGTTATGCTCAACATAGAGCATTGTTGCATTACAAATTAATGAATGAGAATACTTTATACTTTTAGAAACTGTAAAGATGACTTTCAGTATGTTGTTGACTTTTATTACCTCATGCAAGGTAAGACAACATCATCATACTATAATTCTTGCAATAGTATGAGCATATGAGATAAGACACTCATCTTATATTTCAAATCACTCACTATATGTGAAATTTGAAACAAGTATTCGGAAAGTTTACTCAGATAACTATTTAGTTTTCTTGTAAAAGAAAGGTTGATAATGTTGGAAACATTAGGCTTCAGCTTACTAAATGAGTTTCATGCATACCTGTTTTAGTATTTGGATAATTGGGATTGATAGACAATTTTTACTTTATGATGAATAAAGATACTTGGTATTTGTTATTCATTCATATAATAATTGTTATCCTATATTTGCATGCTTAATCCTTGAATAAGTTTATTATTCTAAATATGTCCATTGTCGGTTAACAATATGGGAATATTTTTGTGCTAAGGCAAATGTGAGTGTTGGTTATATTCTAACGAGAATGTGGATTGTTCCCACCAAACTCATATGTATTCACTAGAGATGCATATTGGATTCCTCAACTTTCAAACATTTACTTTTGGATCCTTGTCATAAGTAAAATATTGAAAATGGTTTGTTATCTTCATCCTTAGACTTGAGATGCAAGCAAGTTTTGTTATGTGTGGATATCATTTTTTGTAAGTATACGCAAAACGCTATCTGAACAAGGTAGTTATAAAAGCTATATTTCGGAGTGATGTGAAGCAGCATCCACAACACTTGTAGTCAATAAAGGGTTTGTTACTCCACTTGATATGTGTAGAAAGATACCATGGCGCCTCTCCAGATTTAATAAGATAATTGTTCGGCCGAACCCAAAGGGTAATGCAAGATGATACTTGATTACATTTGGTATATCTTATTAAATTCTATAACGAGATTCTAAATAGTTAAACTATATGGAATGATTTAAGATCCATAATCCATGGTTTAACGGTATCTATAACAAAGGATGATTAGAGCAAGACATTGAATGACCATGCTCTTGAAACTTTTACGAAACAATTCTCTTAGACACTTTTAGTTAAAAGCGATTGAGAGCGTTTGCTAAGCGTTTCCGTCGTTAGTTTTGTGTACCATTCGACACACCAACTCCCAGTGGGAGCTGTTGGTTTGTGGGAGTTATAAACACGAACGAATAGAAGTGTGTGAGCCTATGGGGCACACACGTTAAACACGAGAGTACGTGACGAATGTTAAAATTACTTGAATATATTGACCCGTTTCTTGCATGCATGCATACCCGATCCTTTAAACGACCCATGGACTTGTTCATATTTAACTTGGGTCGGTTTCATGTTTACCTTGGGCCTAGTACATGTAAACAAATGGGTATAAAGGTGTTTGGATTGACTATATATGTATATAAACAAAACACATCCAAGCATTCGAAAAAAAAAGAATAACCTACGATTTATATATGTCCATAATTGTCGAAATGCAATATATGGACCATATATATATATATATATATATATATATATATATATATATATATATATATATATATATATATATATATATATATATATATATATATATATATATATATATATATATATATATATATATATATATATATATATATATATATATATATATATATATATATATATATATATATATATATATAATAGGGTAAAGTTAAAATAAAAGGCAAATATCCGTAAAAAGAATAAAAGATTTTTTTTCAAAAATATTCTCCAAAAATTCCAAAAAATTCCACAAGGTCGGGTATGTTGGTGCATAAAACTTTTGTGAAAACATTTTTATAATTTTGAGTTTTGATACGCTTTTTTAATGCACAAAAGCGAATTTTGATGCGCAAAATTTATAACTTGTTTTAATTAGATGCGAATGTTATTTTGATGAAAAAGTCAAAAGAAGTTGGGTCCAAAACCAATTTTGATGCACAAAAAACGATTTAATGCACAAACATATTTTTTCATAATTTTTTTTGGAAAAAGCATTCACTTTTAGAAAAGAGTCATTCACAACTTTTCATGCACCATCATACCGATCTTGTGGAATTTTTTTGAATTTTTCAAGAACTTTTTGAAAAAAAATCTTTTATCTTTTTACGGATATTTATCTATTATTATATATATATATATCTATATATATATATATATATATATATATATATATATATATATATATATATATATATATATATATATATATATATATATATATATATATATATATATATATATATATATAATATCCTAATACTCACCAAAATATAATCGATCTATCCTAAGTCGATACCGATCGGTTTTTCTTTTATAAACCGATTAAGGATACTTTGATTTTAATTCAAAACTTTACTTGCATGGTCTTCCATTCAAGTTGTCGAGGTTTTGTTATTAATTAATTCTTGCATGTTTCTATTCAAACTTGATAGCAAGTATTAGGTGTTTCTGCTTTTGGTTTTATCGGATAAACGGGTTAAAAACATATCGGACATAAATAGTTCTAGTGATTCTTGGGCATAATAAAGAGAAGTTGTTCTTGGTTTTATTTGTTCGTGACTATTCAAGTATTCAAGGGGTTGATTGGTTTAACGTTCTCGACTAGCCTTTATTCGAACGTACTTGGTTTAAGTGTTTGTGTGTGATACTCGTAGAGGCATCTATTTTAGGTGCTGAGTTTTCGTACTGGTTTTAGTGTCCGTTACTAGAGATCAATTGCCAAGCAAGGTTAGGTGATCTGGAATTCACTAAAAAGGCATTTCGCCATGGCAGGGCAGGCTTTGTAAGCTGGCAACCATGATAGGAATATGGCGGTGATGATGATATTGCTTATGTGCGTGTATGACTTTCCAGCTGTAGTAAGTTGCTGAACCTTGATGAGTGAAACCGATTGGGCTTATGTATCCTCTGCACTGGTTTTTTATTTATTTTATTTATCTTATGTTCTCAAGGCGATGATGATTCTTGCGATATTAACTCTTCCATAAGTGTGGCTCACACATTTCGTATCTTGGTAGGGTAACCACGAATATTACATGGTTGCAGCCATGTCGGTGTGTAGAGTCGCCACTGAAAAGGCGCTCTGAACCTCATTTTTCCATCTCCATTATGGTATACTCCGGCCCCGCTAATCTCCTACGAGAGGTATATGAATGATCTACAAATTTACTTTAGCAGTGTACCTTTGTAGGTTTAAATTACCACTTGAATTAACGGATGTATCAATGTGCAACATAAAAGAAAATATGGGTATCGGCATATTCGTTAACAAAACTTATTTGATGAAACCGATATAACATGTTTTTAATGTTACACATTGATTCATCTGCTTAAATTACCGATGGCATCAACATTTCAATAAAGCCTTATATCGGTTCTCTGTTTTTCCCTACCGTATTCATGCTAGATTGTAATAGGTTCTAACTTGTAATAGCCATATAACATCGAGTGCCAATATTTGCAAATTAAGAACACATTGTACTTTATAGTGTAAACATTCCATCAAAGACATGTTTTTTTTTGTTTAAATATTTTCGGTCTAAAATTTACTTTATGAAACCGCCTACCTTCTTCATATGACACATTATACCGGTAGTGTCTCATTAGATAGTAAGGCAATGTTACTATCAACCGTAGTTTTTCCACTTTAAAGTCCACCGTGTTCTTTATTTGCAAATATTGACATACGATGTTCAACGCATAGTCACCCACTCTAAGCTTCCCTTCCAATTTCTTTTGTTATTTCAGCAATCTAGCATTGTGTCTGGTGTAGACCTATGTACAAAGGGTGTTCAAATGGCAAAAGGGATTGGAAGGGGACCTCAAAGGGTTTAGCTATGTTGTTTTTTTTTCCTATTACAGATACTTGCTTACCTAAACAACTAGCTTTATATATGTATTATTTACCCATATTACTTGGTAAATGGTTGGTTTAACTTCATAATTCAGATTGTAATTTTAAAAAAGGCCTTTAACACTATTAAACTCCTTTTTCTAAATTCCATTATGATTTACGGGCTTAAACCATCCATCTACAAAGTAATGTGTGTAATGATAGATTTTCTTTACTTCATGTGTTTTATACATGTTGCCACATTGAGTTCCACAAAAGGCTCTAATCATCAATAGAGTGCAATTGACCAAAGAAGGATGCGATGGTGTGACAAGTAATTTGGTGCAGGTTACTTTTTCGCATCATCCTCTTTTGTTTCCCATCTTTCTTTGGAAATTGAAGTCTATTATTCATCAGGGCCTATTGTGGAACTTGAACTAAAAATATGCAAGAACATATTTTCTATTACAGATATCAAACATCGGGTATTGGCAAATAAAGAATACAGTGTATTCTTCATTTGTTAATATTGACACACGATGTTCAACATAGCTGCTTGCTCTCATCTTCTCCTCGAATTCCTTTTGTTACTTCAATGGCCTAGCAATACGTCTGGTGCAAACCATTGTGTAAAGACCGTTTAAATAGCTAGAATTTTTGAAATGATCCTATAGTAGCACGTAACACCCAATTAAACTTGAATTTATAATCAACTAACCCGATTGGATCAATAGCTTCACGAACCAGTGTAACAAAAGAAGAGTGATACAAGTTGAGGTGCATGGAGTCTAATTAGAAGTAGTCGATTGTTTTTAGTATTGCATACATGTGTGTAGTCACAAGTATTCCACGTTCATATTAATGTGCAGTTTAGTTCCATATATACATGATCCCATGTTTGTGCATGTCTCATATTATTAACCGCATTTTTATTTCCTTTATATATTTGTAATGCTTTTAGATGAAATGAGGAAGAAAATATTGAAAAAAAGTCTAGTTTCTTTATTATTTGGAATCTTGCCCTCTCAATAGGCTTTATCATCTCGTTTTCTTATCTAGTTCTTGGGAAATTGATCATTTCAAATCGGTCTCTTAACAATTATGTTGTCATTGACTTACTCGATGCCTTCAAGACACTACCCACCTTCCATACGAAAATCCATGGCCACCATGGCCGGAACCATATCAAAACTCCTTGCATACTAAATCTTAGTATATACCCAACTCGACATAATCATCAAAAAAACAAGCCATACAATTAGAACGAACCTAAGCCCGCATGTCAGGCATCGCTCAAACTCACCAATGGAATACCAATACGTCTATCACTACCAAAACTGCTAAACCCGAGAAAACCATGGCTCAAGTAGTTCTTGTACCGTCTTCAGCTATCACCATGATGGAAAACGACGTTGCCACCCAACTTCGAACTACCGTTTCATCCGTTCTTGACCCTACCAACCCGGTTCACAAATCTTCAAACTTCCGACACGAGATAGTCATCTTCCATCCAACAAAGCTCTATCAAACATACCGCCTTGCTACTCTCTTCAAGGACAAGTTCACACTCGGACAAGTTTGGTTCTCGCCCTCACCCTTCATTGGACTTTATTTGCATATCCGAAGACATTTCTTTCGGGTCTCCTATGTATCCCACCAAAGTTTGTTCTTCTCGAATCTGAACACGACCCACCTTGGGTGCCACGACCCGAGATTCAATTCCATGAGCATCGGGGACAAGGCTCATTTTCGGGCGCGTGTGTTGATATGAGTTGACATGCATGGAGTCTAACTTGAAGTGGTCGTTTGTTTTTAGCATTGCATGTATGTAGTTACAAGTCTTCCACGTTCATATTAGTGTGTAGATGAAATGGGGAAGAAAATATTTCCTTTATATATTCGTAACGCTTTTAGATGAAATGAGGAAGAAAATATTGAACAAAGTCTAGTTTTTCTCTTTATTGTTTGGAGTCTTGCCCGCTCAAAGGGCATTATCATCTCATTTTCTTATATAGTTATTGAGAGATTGACCATCTCAAATAAGTCTCTTACCAAGAGTTACACCCCCTTGCTAGTTATAGAATAATATTTTTGGGGGTAAAAAAAAATAAGATCATTATAACTAATAGAAAACATGTCTCAACTTAAACTTGATATGAAAATGTCAAAATACAACATTATTGAAATATGCTATAAGCAAAAAGTTTTTAGAAATACATTAATTATGCAAGGAAACAAATGTAGAACTCAACCATGCTTATGTGGTCATGCAGACCCTTGTAGTTTATCCATCTCCAGAATATATATCATCAGCAACCAGCCGTTAAAACCCATACCCACGTCGTTTTGCAGAATCTGGTGACCAAGGTTCAAAGCAAGTTATTTCACACAATTTAATGATAACAGTAAATACCAAATGTCTTGTGACATGATAATATAGAACCATTTACTAGACCCAAGCAGAATTGCTAATTTTTTCGCAAAGGAATAAAGCTAACACTCGGGGCTATTATTATTACGTGTGTTTTGAAAATGAAATTTTGTTACTAAAACCATCCACGATGGTAAAGCTTAATAACTTTTGGGAAGTTTTATAATTTTTGCAAATCATCAACTCACAATACATATAAACGTTTTACAATGTATAAACCATTTTATAATAACACGTGCATAAAATGTTCATGATTTATTATATACTTCTTCATTCAATAGGAACAATAAACATAATCTCATTATTGTTGAAAATAAGATAAAGCCTTATAAGAGGGGAAGGTGTCATAACAAGCCCTCATCACTTCATCAGTGCCACCTCAACGTCACATCAGCATCACACTTCTCCACAAATAACTACAACAAACCCCCTTCACTCATAACAAACCCCAACCTCTTCATTTGGGGCCTACCACTACCACTTTATTTTTTTTATTCAATTTCATTTTCAAATAAACTAAATTCATTTCATTCAAAATAAAAATACAATACATAACATAATAATAAAAAAAAAACACGATACGGAAAAAAAAGCATACGGTAAAAAAAATACAACACATACTAATGGATCGGATCTTCGACACATGTGTTATTTGTTAACATTTTTTAACTCGTTTTTTAACAATGTATAAAATATTATTAGATTATGTGTATAAAATTATTATGTTAATAAGTATCAAGTTATACAAAAAAAAAATTTATTTAAAAATGTGAAAATCAATTTGTCACACTCAATTTGTCCATGATTCCTTTCTGCAGGAGGAAATTAGGCATGTCAGATTGATCTCCACCATTTTACAAATTTGTGCACACTTATCACTGCATACTTTTTTAATACAAGTGTAAGCGTAAAATGTTTCATGTTTTGTATATTTTTAAAGTTTAGATAAACTAAATTTTTTATACATACTCTTTACAGATAAAATTTATGTTGTAGTGACTAGTGATCAATGGGGATTAATTAATAAAAGATCTTAAAAGTGAGCCTAAATGACTATTCTTTCTGTGTGAAATCAAAATATAAATCTAATGTATTATACCTGTTGATGACTTATGCAGAAGTTCGCTGATATTCTGGTCAAACATATTTCGGACCAGATACAGTTTTATAGACCGTTGTGAAAACATGTTAGCAATTTTGAACATTAGTGCTCCCATTCCAATATCACAGATCCAAGCAAGATACGTCACTAGTGTCCATAAACCGAATATTTCCAGCGTAGGCTTCCAAGCTCCCCAATCCTCAGATACAGTATAATTGAACCATAGTAATCGCATCCCAGTATCACAGATCCAAGCAAGAAACTCCACTGGTGTCCATAAACTGAATATTTGCAGTGCAGGCTTCCAAGCTACGCATATCTGGGATACATTAATAACGTATTAGTTAATCATACCTTTCAATCTTTAATATTTTTTCTTCATACTTTTAATAAAATAAAGCTAAAAACAAAATAACATAAAAAGTACGATGTCTTGTTACTCCGTATAAAGGAAGTAAGATTAACTAAAAATATAAAAAAAGTTTTAAAAACACTAAGGGGCTGTTTGATAAAATCATATAGTTTAGCGCTGAATGATTTACTCTCTGAATAATACATAGGCTCTGTATGAACTTGGTTCTGAATGAAAGTGACATGTTTGGTAACTGTTGCGGATACTGATTTGAATGACATAAAATTACATATTTAACCTTGTGTTGTATATAATGAATTTTAATTGTTTTCTTTGAAAATACACATTATGAAGAGTGAATTATTATTACTATTTGATACGCACTTCAGATTTAATAGAACAAAATACTAACACATAGATATTAAGAGGGTGTTTGGCAACCCTTTGAAAACGTGATTATTTGATTATCACGTTTTCAAAACGTGAATAATCAAGTTTTGGTATTTGGTTGCAAACGTGATTATCATTGAATTTGCCTTCAAAACGTGGTTTGAAATTGGAGGTAGGGACTTACTTTTGAAAACGTGGTTTTGCGAAACATCATTTATGCAAACGTGATTTTTACCCAAAGACCCCTAAATAAAACATAAATATGCAATGTAATATCTTTCTGGCATGAGGCGAAGTTTTATTTTATCTATTCACGTTCTTAGTCTTTCGTTATCACTTTCACACGGTACTAAAATTAACACATATGAGGACGAGTGACAAAATTTCGATTAAAGTAAAATAGTTATTATGCATTCCAATTAGAAAATACCCAATTAACCATTTATTGGTTAAAGACAATAATAAAAAGAGATATTGAAAAGAAAAAGAGTCCATCGATGATGGAAATAAATAAATAATGAATATCTTTTATGAAAGAGACCGAGACTATGGAAATAAATAAATAATGAATTTGAAGTTGTTGAACGTGACTATGGAAAAATAAAACAAAAGGGTGCGTGGGTAAAAAGTTGGGTACTGGATGGCTTAGGGAACCAACACAAGGAAAATCACTCAGTAGCAAATAGAATGATTTAGAGGTATTTAATTTTTTATCAAACAAACAATTGGCACTGAGTTGGTCCACTAAGATGCAATCAAACAGCCCCTTAATGTCACATCGTGGTAATCTTATTATATAGGTCACGGTACCCTCAAATCGCTCAAATACTAAAGATAAAATAAAATATTTGAAAAAAAACACCATACCCCGCCGTGGGTGGGGTTGTTGTATAGAAATAAAAAAAACAACATACTTTTCCTATAAATAATATAATGTCTAATGCACCAGGTGCCACCGCACAATAGAAATTGTAAATGAAAAAAAACGAAGAGAAGCATAACGAGATAAATCCCCAAATAGTGGTTATGATTGCTATCATGAACGCAAGCATGCCACCAAAAGCAAAGTAATGACATGCAATGGCAAGGGCACCAATCGTTGCCACTCGACCGTTAGAAAAGAACTGTATCACCCCAAATACTAATATTAAACATAAAAATAAAATATCTGAAAAAAACACCATACCCTGCCCCGGGCGGGGTTTTGTATTTTAAAAAAAAAAAAAACTTATAAAATAATAGTGTCTAATGCACCAGGTGCCACCGCACGATAGAAATTATAAATAAAAAAAAGAAGAGAAGCATACCGAGATAAATCCCAAAATAGTGGTTAGGATTGCTATATTGAATGTAATCATGTCACCAAAAGCAGAGTAATAATAGGCCATAGCAAGGGCACCAATGGTTTCCATTCGGTAGTAGGAAAAGAACTGTATCACTTGCTTCTTCTTGTAAAAGACCTGAAGCATAAAACAACACTTTAGATTCAGTGTTTGAGCAATTCTTTCAAGCTGCAATGTTAGATTTATGTACCTCATAAAAGAATAGAATCACCACTAATAAGCAAATCCACGAATTACACAATTCTATGTATATATATGCAATTAGCACTCTCATACATCAAAATGGAAGGTTAAATAGCCAATAAAGACCTTGCTAGCATACATAATGAAGAAAGTTCTTACCGATAATGACTTTCTTAACCCTTGCACATCGAGTTTGTAGCCTACAACTAAAGGGAAAATGAAAATCGAGACTTAAAATGGTCTCTATAACCCTTCCTGCAGGAGTTCGGATGTGATCCTGAAAATTACATTTCATAGTTATTAGTTAACCCATCAAAACTACAACATGCAAGAATATTTGTCTTAATATAAATGTCCACCTTACTGGGAAGAAAATGAAACAAACAAACTTATGAGGGTTGAATGTTACCAATTCTTTATTCCACCAAGCTTCCCAACTTTCTTCAACTTTGTCACTTATACGTTTGAGCCAATTCTTAAAATCTTCCTCCTCTTCCCAATTTCTGAATATTGTAAAAGAAGTTGAAATGCATCTGGAAACAAAATGAAACTCAAATGACAAACTTACATGTAAAGGTTAAACGGGGATGAGTCGAACAAAAATGGAGCAACAATCCATGAAACTGACAAAATTAAACCTCCAAGTAAAAGAAGGTTGTTATAGATCGCCCGAACTGAGTGGAACCCGTATATGCAGTACACCACTAACAGGAAAAGCACTTCCATTCTGTTTAAGATATATTAAACGTAATTGTTAAGTTCGAGAGCGAAGCGAGAGTTAGAGTTCGAGTTCTAGTTAGAGAGAGAGAGAGAGAGAGAGAGAGAGAGAGTGACCCTTGATGAAATGACTTCGTGAATAACGCCTGTAATTCTCTGAAAATTTGATATGATGCAAGACAAATCCTCGACCAGTTGCTTGATACTATATTTGGATAAAATTTGATTAGATTGCAATAATAGATCATAATAGAGGTAAACAAGATAATATCGACATAGTTAGCCTGAAAGAAAACATTTTCTAAATCGTTAAATTTTAACTATTAAAAGTTTATGTGAGGTTGTTAGCTTGTACTAAATCACAATTCACTCTATTGACTAACTCCAGTCAATTTTAACTATTAAAATGGGTTCTATGCACTGTTCTAAAAGGCTCCGCAAATGCCTCGTAAAGGCGTGAGGCTTGGTCATGCCGCCACACCATGCCGCCACGCCACCTTATGGCACATGTTTTGTAAACTCGATATATATGAATTATGACATAAATATATAAATATTTTCATACTTTGTGCCACTATCTCACGCCTTATAAACGCAAAAGTTTCGCTTTAGCCGCAAAGGCGTGAGGCTTGATCATGCCGCCACGCCACGCCTCACGTTATTTATAACCTTGGTTATATGACTCTATGCTTGTTTTAATGTGCTAGTTTCTAAGAAAACATCATATTTGATATCACTACATTTCTATATCATTCAAAAGATATTCATAATAAAACTTAGGGGCGAGAAAAAATTTGAAAACGAAACCAAAACTCAAAAATCAAAAAGAAACCGAACCGTTTAAAAACCTACGGTTTGGTATATCTTTTAAAAGACCGAAAGTTTTGGCTCATTTTTGTTTTATATGAAAACCAAACGAAAAATCCCGAACCGCCTTATACAAATATCAAATCAACTTTTAATAAATACACATTTAATATCTATACAATTACTGCTAAAAGGTATCAAAAATGATATACACATATTATAGTCGAAGACATATCAGTTTAGCAAACATCATGACAAAATCATAAAGTTTATTTTTCTTTATTGCACATCAAGAGTCACAAGCAAGATAATGTTATTGTAATGAAAATCATTGATAAAAGTGGAAGACTGCAAACTGTGTGATAATAAATGAAAGCAGTTCTTCTTTAATTCGCATAATTAATATGTTATATAAATCTTTGATTCACTATTATAATGGATGAATCAATGATTTAATAATCGGTTCATTAAGAATTTCTGGGATGCCAATAAACTAGGTCATGAATATAGTCCCTTTGGTCAACCCAGCCCCATTTTGACCCGTTAAATAACTCTTCCATATTGACATCTAGAACAAAGTAAGCAGGATAGAAAAGTAAACAACAAACCATGAAATTGACAAAATTAATCCGCCAAGTAAAAGAAGGTTGTTATAGATCGCCCAACTGAGTGGAACCCATATATGCAGTACACCACTAACAGGAAAAGCACTTCCATTCTGTTTAAGATATATTAAACATACTTGTTAAGTTCGAGAGCGAGAGCGAGAGAGTTAGAGTTCGAGTTCAAGTTAGAGAGAGAGAGAGAGAGAGAGAGAGAGAGAGAGAGAGAGACCTTTGATGAAATGACTTGAATAACGCCTGTAATTCTCTCGAAAATTTGATATGATGCAAGACAAATCCTCGACCGGTTGCTTGATACTATATTCGGATAAAATTTGATTAGATTGCAATAATAGATCATAATAGAGGTAAACAAGATAATATCGACATAGTTAGCGTGAAAGAAACATAAAACAAAAAGATGAAATATTATGTGAGGTTGTTAGCTTATACCAAATCACAATTCAGTCTATTGACTAACTCCATCAATTTTAACTATTAAAAATGGGTTATATGACTCTATGCATGTTTTAATGTGCTACTAGTAGTTTCTAAGAAAACATTTCTATGTCATTCAAAAGATATTCATAATGAAACTTAGGGGCGAGAAAAAAATTGAAAAACGAATCCAAAACTCAAAAATCGAAAAAGAAACCAAACCCGTTAAAAAAACCTACGGTTTGATATATCTTTTAAAAAGACCAAAAGTTTTGGCTCGTTTTTTGGGTTTATATGAAAACCCAAACCAAAAAAACCAAACCGCCTTATACAAATATCAAATCAACTTTTAATAAATACACGTTTAATATCTATAGTCGTAAGACATATCAGTTTAGCAAACACATGACAAAATCATAAAGTTTATTTTTCTTTATTGCACATCAAGTGTAACAAGCAAGATAATGTTATTGTAATGAAAATCATTGATTAAAAGTGGAAGACTGCAAACTGTGTGATAATAAATCAAAGCAGTTCTTCTTAATTTGCATAATTCGTATGTTATATAAATCTTTGATTCAATATTATAATGGATGAATCGATGATTTAATAATCGGTCATTAGGAATTTCTGGGACGCCAATAAACTAGGTCATGAATAGAATCCCTCTGGTCAACCCAACCCCATTTTGACCCGTTAAATAGCTCTTCCATATTGACACATCTAGAACAAAGCAAGCAAGATAGAAAAGTAAACAACAAACCGATGCACCACCATGAATAATGGTTCTGCCAAACCAATGTATTCTTGTGCCCAAAGAGAATGCGAAGAAAATAGAACCAAGACTAAAAAACATGGCGAGAAAACTCTCAACAGCCTGCAACACCATTCAAAATTTAATACGCAACAAGTTAACCACATAAAATAACTTTAATTTTTTAGCGACGATTCATCCCGTATAAATTAAGCCTATATAAACAACGTTTACATAAATGTACCTTTTCCAAACCCTGCTCTAAGTAAGGAACCAAAAGCATGTATATAGCCGGGAGTAAAACAATCATTAAAAACCACTCAGGAGCCATATCTATATCGTTTAACAGATGGGGGACTCTCGTTCCAGACAATGCCTGTAACAACGAAAATAAAACAATCTATAAAGATGGTGCTATGAAACTTTAATAAGAAGCTTTATAAAAAGAATAATACTAATTACCATAATCAAATTGCCATACAGTAATATGTATAAGGTTATCACCATTAACTGCAAAAATCACATAAATTGTTTGATCAGCAATTGTGTGATCTTAGAATAGTAACCTTAATTTACTGATATTGTGCATACCAAGGAAGAGAAGTAATATCCAACGGTTGTATAGTAGAGTGAAAGCATCCGGAAGAAATCAAACTGCTGACCAAGTCTGTATATATCTCTACTAAGAACCTGCTCCCCGTTTCCACCCGCCACTTTTCCTTCAAAGGTAGCAATTTGATTGAACCCAACATCTCGTCCCTTGCCCACCTTCAAAACAAAAAATGAAATACATAATAATCGAGCATATGTATGTACTGATGCCTGATGACTTAATTATAAAAAAAACTTGTTTCACGGTGGCCTTATCCCTCTCTGGCGACAAGGAGAAAAAACACAAAACATCCATTCGATCAATTCACGATTCCCCAATCTGCTCCACTATTCAATCATTGATTATTATTACTGTTGAGTGGACTTATTGGGTTTTATTGGAGTTTGTGCTTGATGTTTTTTATTCGATCGCATTAACCGACTTTAGATATATAAACCCTAAAACCGATCCTATTCTTAGGGGTTTTTTTTTTTAATCGCTTTCGGTGCAGATCTGCTTCCTTGATCAGTTTATTTGCGCTATCACCTGCTGGTGCAACTGATTGATTATGGGTTAGTTTTTATTGATCTTCATGATTATAAACCCTAGTTATTAACTAGGGTTTTATTGGCGATATCTTGCTATTGTACTTGGTTTTGTCTGTTGATTGAGAAGAGTGCTGGTGTTTGTGGGTTTCTCGAGGGATGGAAAAGGGTTCTTAAGAGTGTTTCGGTGGTAAGAAGAGTAGCGAGAATAAGGAGGGATCATCGAGTTCGTTGTTGAGTGACTCGGCAAGAAAGTAAGAGTACCGATGGTACTATTGGTGATATGGATTCTATTGGTGGTATGGATTCTGATTGTTTTACTGCGGCCGACAAAGGTACTCCTCTTGTTGGTACTGATGGACAAGTGGAGCCGGTTTCACTTGATTCAAGCCCTAGTCATGATGTACCTGCTCGATTCGGCCTCTAAAATTTAATGTGGAGCAGTTGATTGCTAATGCGCATCAGAATTTTGATGCAGCAATGAATAAAATTGACAGTGATATTGCTAAGATGGCTTCATCTTCCGATGTGAACAACTCGAGTGGTATTAATGGTACTAAAGTTTATTCGCAATTACTCCTCCGTCGAGTTTTGATGTGGCTATGCAATCCCAAATGTATGGTACTAATCATAGTGTTACTCGATCTTAATGCTTGATGGATGGTAAGAATGCTTCTACTGGGTCTTAATGTAAGTGATAATATACACAATGAAGTGAGGTCGTTTGCTAATGTGTTAAACTCGAACGTGTATCTAGGAAAGTTAACTTCCGTTCATTGGTGAATGAGAATCGAATTGATAATCATGATACGCTTCTTCCTAAGGTCGCTATGGAGGGTGTGTTTAACCGCTATGATAATACTCTTGTTGGCTTCTTTGTCGGCAAGAATATTGCATTTCACTTGGTCAAGAATTATGTCACCAATACATGGGGTAAGTTTGGTTTAAAGAAACTTATGAAGAATGATGATGGTGTATTTCTTTAAATTTGATTCTAAAGAGGGTGTTGAGAATGTTCTTCAACGAGGTCCTTGGATAATTCGTAATTCTCCTATCATTCTCACTAAATGGACTCTGACGTGCTATTGTCCAAAAGTGAGGTTACCAAAGTGCCTGTGTGGATTAAATTGCATAATGTGCCATTACTTGCATATTCGGAAGACGGGTTGAGCCTTATTGCTACTCAGGTGGGTAAGCCGATCATGTTAGATGCATTCACTAGCTCCATGTGCGTTGACTCATGGGGTCGTATTAGTTATGCTCGTGCTCTTGTTGAGTTATCATCGAAGTCGAACTTAAACATGTGGTAACTATGGCTATCCCTAAGAAGGATGATAGTGGTTTTACAACGGCTAGTATCAAGGTTGAATATGAATGAAACCTCCACATTGCATGGAATGTAAAGTGTTTGGGCATGATAATGCTTGTTGTCCTAAGTCTCTAAGGAGCATCATACCGATACTCACACCGACCTTGGATGTGAATGATGATGGTTTTAAGGTGGTGCGAATCGGAAAGCCAAACCCCAAGGTCCGAAGTTGTCTAGTGGTATTAATATGGGTAGGGTCCTAAATTTGCCCTAGGAAGCGGTTTATATCCCAAAGAAGAAGACGTCGGACGTTGCTACTGCTACAGGTACTCCTGTTACTACTTCTAACTCTTTTGGGACACTTGAGGTGCATGAGGACACGGGCATTCAAAGTCCTGTGGTTGATTCTAATACTGAGGAGGCGATGATTGGGGATTCTACTGGTTGTTCTAAGGAAGCAGATGTGGATAAGGGTTGTACAATAGAGGTTAATGAGGATGTGTTTAATAAGACTGGTTCTACATCACATGTATCGCTTGTGAGTGATTCAATGGGAACAATGGATGTTGGTTCTACTCCCATAGTTGAGAAAATTGGTAAGCTTGAAAACTACTTATTGCCGAAAGCTACTCTTGTGGATGATGATGGTCAACCTATTCCGTCTACCTCGCCTATTAAGAGAGCTAACCCTTTTCTAAAGTGGGAGAGATTGAGGTGTCGACTCAAGATGAGGTTGTTGCTAATCCATTTGATGAGTCGCTAATTTATTTGGTGGTGGCCAAGGGTATGAAGATGAGTATGATGAATATGACTTGATGACTATTCAAACAAGTTCGTGATCTTCCGGGAATTTGGATGTCTTTAATGCCATGTATGGCACAACGTTTTAAGGTCCTAGGAAATAATTTCGTTGTGTCATATGTTATCATTTGAGTAGTGTTTTGTTTCTTGTTTAGATAATTGGAAGTATCTTGTTATGTAAGCTCTATGCCTATGTAACGGGCTGATATATGGGATCTCACTCATATATATTGTACTTAAACAGTTATTTGGTTAATTTATTTACCAGGGTGCAGGATTACTCCCCTTTACCCAAAAAAGATGCCTGATGACTTATTTTAGAACTTAATATAAACCCAATGTGCTTTTATTTTTGGAAAGTAAGGAGTTTTAAAGATATATAATACCTGGATGTATTCTTGATGAGTGACACTTCCTTGACGCAAAGTTGAATTAAAACCTGTATTTCAAATTTTAATATGTAGACAAATTACCTAGTAAAAACATATCAGAATCATCACAAACCTCCCATTTTCTTTTCTATTGCTATTTCTAGATTATTATATGATGATTTTGACACTTTCCATATATATAAAAGAAATAGAAATGGATAGACTAGAAATGACATCTGTTATGTTAATGACAGCAAAGGATATTAAATGAGTGAAATTGAGAAATGGATGAAATGTAATGAAATAGAGCCACTGGAGGTTCTTTATGAAATGAGGCATGGAGCAGACCACTACGAAATAGTTTCGAGAGTTACGAAGGAAGCTTGGAGCTCATATCGGTCATGGGTTGAGAACATGGATAGAACTCTATGCGATATAATCTTCTGTTGTTCGCTTAGTGGTATAATTAATTGGTCAACGTTTATATAGTCTTAACAATAAGATAGATAATAAGTTAAAGATAGAAAAAGAAAGACAATAACATATATAGTCTTAACAATGGATTCACTAAACTATATTGTTGAATCAACATTTATATGACTAAGTTTAAAAGATAAAGATACTACAAGTTGATTGGAACTTGGGTTTTATAAATTAGTGATTCTATATATAATTTAGTATATTACTAGGACTCAAATGTGAATCGCAGAATTTGAAGATGGTGCTCTTATCGTTCGTCTTTTGTACCAATTTGTGATGCTAGGATTATTTCCCTGATTTCTCACATCAAAATATTTATCTTTAACAAAATGGAAGAATGAGAAAAATACATTTGATGGTACAAACAACACAAGATGGAAAATATATTGCTCCTTTTAACAAAAACTATCTTGTAGAAGAGATCTTTGTTGTTGGTGTTGTCAGCTATGTACTCATGATTTTTGTGATGGAACTGTAACCATTTTTATTTTTTATTTATTTTTTTTTCTACAAAGAATTTATTAGGTATAAAGGTTGTGTTATAGAGACCCCCTACCTTATTTCTTTATCACCCTCACTCCCTGGCCCAATATATTTGACAATATAACACAGTTTTTATCATCTCGTTCCGTATATTTTGACAGCTTAATACTTTTGACTTATTAAAATTTATGTTTTTTGTTCCGTAGTTTCAGTTTTACAGTTTTATAACGAAAACATTATTAGAGAAGTTTAAAAAAAAAAAAAAAAGGGTGGGTGGGGGCATTTTTTTGGGGGTATGGATGAATGTCCCTAGGTAAAATTGAGGTTGCACGTACTCGAAAAAGCATATTTTATAAATAAAAATGCATTTCTTAACCTAAAATTGGGTATGGTCGCGCCACACTCGATTTTCATGTAGGTCCGTCCTTATGTATCGCTACTAGGAAAAAAACTTATGTGGCAGCGCTTTTGATAAATATTTGAAGGCTCTACTTCAACCAATGGCCAAAAGAAAAAAATACAAAGTTCTATTGTTTACTCATATAATGTTATATGGTTTGTCATGAAGTTATAATTTGTTATTCAGATGTTCTTTTATAGTAATTTTATCTTTTTGTTTTACCTTCAAATTTGTAATTTTGGGAATTCATGTAACAGTTGGTGCTATACCTCATGAAAACTTGAATAGTCTCAACATGTATTATCTTCAAATTAAATTACCTTTTACTTTTAACTACTTAACAGTGTAATAAAGAAGGGGAAAAAATGATTTTATATATAAATAATATTAGATGTTATCATGGTTTTTAAAATCATGATTTTGATGATAAAATTTTATGATATTTCAAAGCAAAAACGATCTTGATCTTACAAAAGATTTTGCAAACGTAAATCTTACAAAATCCCGATCTTGACCATAAGATATTAAGATCAAACCTGATCCGACTTTTCTTGAACCACATGCTAATATTCTTAAACTTAGCATAAAAATTTGAGATGACATTTTCATGAAATATTCATATAATTATGTGTTGATATATAATAATCTTTGGATTTGTGTAATATTACAAGGAATATTGTGAAAATGACACCATAGTAGGATTTTAATGATCTCGATTTTACAAAGAAGAAATGATCTTGAGTAAGAATCCCATCTTGAAAAACTTGAATGTTATGTATGCTTCTTTTTCCTATTAAATATACTAAAATGTCTAAACCTTTTAATGTTTGTTAAGCACATGAAATTAAAATAGAAAGTTCAGTCATTTAGTAAGAAAAAAAGAGTTTGATAAGATAAACAATTTTTTTTCTTCTTTTGGCATGTTAAATACATTTTGAATTAATTATCTCAAATTGTATATACATGAGAATGATAGTTCAAGAGTTGAGTGAAATTTTTAGTTAACAAGAAGTTGACGTGTCTTATTTGAGGAGGTGTGTGTTTGATCTTCCGAATTTGATCAGTTTTGTTTTATTCAGTACTCATAAAGTTTTTCTCCTCCTCATCTCCTATAAATAAAGGTGAAGGGAGGCTCAATTGTATCATTCTTTCTATCTCAATAAATTAAAAAATTGAGGGTCCACTTTGCTTCGATCTCGAAGAGACTTGTCCGGTTAAAGCGCCTGTCATTCCTGTTCCTTAGCCGATCGAATAGGCTTCTTGAAAGAGGTTTTCGATTGAACTTGTGTCATCTAAGATGATTGTGTTTCGCTCTCAGATAACCGGTATGTTGTGTTTATACTATAAAGGGATATAACTGTCGTATTAAACGATGATATTGTAATCACGCTTTCTCTCATTGCATAGTGCATATTTGTGTAAGATCTAAAAATTTAGACAAAAGCATTTCAACCGTCCCATGTCAACGTCCAAAACATATTCATTTTGACCCAAACTGTTTTAAATCCGTAAACCCACCCATTTTCCAATCCCGATTATTCGGAGAACAAAGTAAGTAAAAAATACCTAGTAAATATCTTCACTAATATTTATCCCGAGATGATTTGCTAATACCACCCGTGTTATGTGAACACTCTATCAAAGACATCAGGATGGCCATAGTGCATGCGAACCCTAGTCATATTTAAGTGAAAACATGATGACGTTGATCACATATAGACATTGCTTGATATTAGAACTTAGTAAAATAATTTTAAACGTGCTTTAAAGGGTTAGCGATGACACGCGCCCAAGAGTTACAAAGCCGGTTTCTTGATTGGACATGAATGATGCTAAAGAAGAGCCTGCTGAAATTGCTCAAAATTTGATACTGGCTCTGCAAATTGTCGTGTAATATTAACAATAAAAATAAAACTACTTATGGTAGGTTATACCTTCCGGTAAATATGTGCTCCCTTATTCCAAGAATGGTAGGAGGACGGATAAAATGTTTCCTATGAAATTCTTCAAGAAGGTTTCTCATCTTTAAAGTTTCCTCGAAATAATGGTCCTGAGAAAAAAGCGGAAACAAGCTAAAATTAAGTACTTGAACTCTTGAACACAAATCATTGACCTCAAAATTTCATTAAAAAGTAGATGGTCAGAATTTCAATCGGGGTTTATACCTGATTCATGTCAATGGTTTGGATACCATTTCCACGAGTAAATACAATTGCATGATTTTGATTTTCAGGTTTTCCCTCACCAAGTATCGGATTCCCAGGCAATTTAATAGAATAAACTTCCTGCATAATATCAAATTAATTCTGACTTAAGTAAATATAATAAAGACAGAGCCCTTGCTTAATTAATTAATAAAAAAACAATTAACTTTAATTATTAAAGAAAAAAGGTCTGCCTAGAGAAAAAAATGTTAAACTAAACACACTAGAAATATATCAACCTTCTCTTTTCCATTCTTATCGGCCTTCACAAGCTTAGAATAGAACTCATTGTTGACTTGATCAACAAAAGCAACTCGAAGTCCTGCATTTCTAAGAAAAGGAAAACCAGCAATTAACATAATTGTAAGGGGCAATTTCATATCTCCCCTCTTTTTAATTGAAAATTTCATATATACCCAAACATGCATTAAAAACATTGTACATTATGCATTTAATACTTGCACTTTGGGTATATATGAAATTAATCTAGAAAGTAGGGTGATATATGAAATTAATCCTAATTGTAAATTACTCCGTATCTATAAATAAATTTAAAGTACAACATTAACTTAAACATACATAACTCACTTTTTCAATAAAAATGCAATATCAGCAGCCACTAATTTCTTGTCTTTTCTTTTTTCATTTGAATGGCGAAATTTCTGCTCCTCTATTTTCTGTTCCCCGTATATTTGGCATGAGACAACATATGTAAATTTAAGGTCAACATGAGCTTTTGCGTTATCTAAACATTGAGATCCTGCATACCCAACCAATAATATTAGAACAAAAAGTAAAACACGAATAATAAAAGTACAAATAGTTTGGAAATTTCCAAAATATTTTTAATAAAAATGTACAACGTATCAAAAAAATTCTACGTGATATCAAAACTAAATTTGATTTATATATAAACCCCGTGGATTTGACTTATGTTAAAGTATCAAATTAAACTACTTAAATAATAACCCAAAAAATTGATTGTATTTTCAAACCCAAACAAATATAATTGAAATATTATTATTAGTTGTAATCATTGCCCGAACCCTGTATGCGTTTGATAATCCATGCGATACCGACTTAATAGTTTTAAATACGAATAAACTTAAAGTAGATTGATTGTAATGCCTAAAATCCGAATATGCACGGATAATAAATTTCAAAATGAAAGCAAGAACACCGAACAAATATAGTTAGAGCATCCACTATAATAGTTTATAAATAGGTTTATAATATGATGAAGAGGTTCATACTTTGCAAACCATAGTGAAAACCTATTTCATGATTACTTGGCATGAAAAAGGTCTAATATCTTGAACCTCTTCACAATTTAATGCATATGAGATATATTTGATGTTTATAAAGCTTTAAGAAGTTTTGTGCAAGGAAAATAGGTTTATACAATCAAAATGTTTAAAATGAATGACTTTGATCAATTATAAACCTTTATATAGGTTTATCATAGTGGATACCCTTATAGTATAATTATTAATTTTTCCTTTAGTCTAAACCTCGGCACGGGCATTGAAACTAGTGACATGTAAAATAAGGCAATTATTTTTCTTAAAAGGGATATCATTATCGAGCGCTTTTGTTTGAGGATATGAATATGAAGAATCGACTTTTATTCAATTCTAGTTGTTTGGTTAATGGGTTTTGTATTTCTGAATGGATATGAAACCCTTAAGACTTGGTTCTCTCAAACCCACCTAAAGCAATGGTTTTACTCTTGTGTGAACATTTAGTAGGTATAACCACAAGGACCATGAATCTGAAAATCCGAGAATATATCAAAAATATGTATTGCAAGAAAGATATACCTTTGTCCATGGATACATCTGGCACAGGAGAAGTGCTCGTAGACCATCCACACCTAGAATAGTGCAAGTATGATTTATGTATTTGACATTTTGAAAAGAATGATCATGATAACTGACAACCATATATAGCTGTAAGGTTAGCGGGCCAACCTAAACCAGCAGCAATCAACATTTCCTATAAGCTTGAAGTAATAGTGCTTTTGGTAGTACATGGTTCCTCTCACTGAATAAGGTTGAGCATAAAGTTTACAACACCAAGTACATAAATAATATCGTCACACCAAGAGAAAAATAAAAAAATGTACCAGTTTCAATGCTCTTCATTGGAATTGTGCCATACAATCATTTCTTTTCGTTCTATAGTTATCTACCAATGTATCCACCTATCTGAATTCATCGCATTATCATGACCATATCCAATGTTCACTCGACTAGTCATTGCATGGTACTATGAGTCTATGATGCGTTTTGATCTGTTGATCAGTCATATTACTGATGCAGTTTAGTCTTCGTATTGATTGCAATGAATTAGTTAATTTCAATCTTGACTATTTTCGAAGCATTTGACTAGATGAATCGATATAATGTAATTGAATAATTTCTAATGAGGATTTTACTGATTGATATTGGCAAGATTTTGCAGTTTCATTATTTGCAATTATCATATTTCTATATAGTTATTAGAGAATTGAATTCAATCAATACTATATTAATTCAGTAACTAAGTATTACATTTCTATAATACTGAATTAATAATTTTATGTAAACATAAAATAATGATAAATTATTAGAAATAGTATCAAATACATATACTATAAGTATAATATCATAATATAAATAATAGCAAATGTATCAAAATTATATAACTATATGAATCGAATAATTATACATGCAAGTACTCAATAGCTGAAGTCTAAAGTATTATTCGATATTAACATTACATGTAAATAGTTTATAATTATTAGAATATATTCATAACAGTAAAGCATCTATTGAACTAATAATACAGTAATGCAATTGTATTATGAATTATATATGTCAAAATTGCAATTATACTATAATTCAATGTAAATATTAAATAAATAAATTCATAATCTACTTATATATAACATATAAATACATAATGTTATAATTAATAAGTAACCATAATGATTAATAATTCATAAGTAACGTATAATAATTCACTTACTAAGATCAACTTAAATTATTACAACTATCAAATAACTAACTAACTAAATCTACATATAATACTCTTAAATAAACTACAAATTCATAACTAATCTTTAATTCATAAACATTATAAATAATCATTAATACATTAATATCAAATATAATAACATAACATTTCACTACAATAGATACAACTTAACATAAGTCATCATATCATGTAATTCATAATAAATACCATATTATTTCAATAGCTAAATTAATCTATAACTAATTTATTCATACATAAATAATAATCTTTAATCTTACATATCTGCAATTAAATGAATATCACATGATATAATATTTAAATAATATAAATTTATACACTTAATAATTATAATATTAATTTAACATATTAATTTGATACATATTAAATGTATCTTTAATAAATATAATTTAAATTAATTTAATATATTGATACAAGATCATTAATAAATATCATATCAATACAAATTTATTTACAACTCATTGTAAGATTTCACATAAAAGCTCGATGGAAGATCCTTCTGGAAAGTTAGATTGATATATGAGAACATCCACCCAAAATTTCGTCACGATCCAACGGTTAACGAAAAAGATATGATCGTTTTAAAACAGTGCTGTTGTAACCTTACGAAAAATCTGCAGCAGACTTCGACTGCTTATATCTTTTGATTGAGGGCTCCGATTGACAATCCCTTCGGTGAGATTAAAGATAGATATACCAAGAAGCTCCAGTCCAAATTTTAGCTCGATCCAACGGTTCAATAAAAAGTTATGCCTTCTTGAAAACTGTGCTGCAGAAGTATTACGAATTTTTGACAGCTTCAAATTTTTCTTCTTTTTCATCATTCTTCGACACATAAAACCTTGTAATTCCCTATATCAAGAGCTCCCCGCTCTGATACCAATTGATAAGATCGTTTACAAGCTCAGCTAGGGATCAATAACAAAGATAATAAACATAATACGCAGTGGAATAATCAAAACATTACTTTGTTATTGAACAAGGTTTTCATTCACTAACTCTAACTAATACTAGACGCTTATAGGAACACGTCTACTAACTAAACTAATAACCTAGGCGTTACATGAACATACGCCTAGGACACACACATCAACTAACTAATACCCTAGACGTTCTCCCCAACGCCTAGGCTAAACACACACACCCTTTAAGTCGACTACATTATGGAAGACTTAATTAAAACCTACACCTATATCCTCTTTATATACTAGAGGATAAGGACTAAATAATAAAACTTCCATTGCAAGCAAGTCCTTTCATCTTTTAGTAGGTTTCCTTTTGTCATATTAAGTCCTCTTGTTTCATTCTTTTTGTCTTTATCAACTCAAACGTATAATTCGAAACACAATTCCATGAGCATCGGGGTCAAGGCTCGTTTTCGGGCGCGTGTATTGATATGAGTTGAGATGCATGGAGTCTAACTAGAAGTGGTCGTTTGTTTTTAGTGTGTAGATGAAATGGGGAAGAAAATATTTCCTTTATATATTCGTAACGCTTTTAGATGAAATGAGGAAGAAAATATTGAACAAAGTCTAGTTTCTCTCTTTATTGTTTGGAGTCTTGCCCGCTCAAAGGGCATTATCATCTCATATTCTTATATAGTTATTGAGAGATTGACCATCTCAAATCAATCTCTTAGCAAAGAGTTACACCCCCTTGCTAGTTATAGAATAATAATATATACTACAACAAAATCGTTAACTTTTCACACTTATTAAACCATATTTTCACATTTTAAAGTTCACACTTAGCGTGTATGTGAACGATATTGGTGTAGCAAATAATTTCACACTCCTAAATGTGAAGATTTTAAGAAATTTCACACTTGTAAATGTGAGGATTTTAAAAGAATTCTTCACACTTTAAGAGTGTGATGATTTTAGAACAAGTCCTCACACTTTTAAGTGTGGACTGTTATCTCTTCACACTTGTAAGTGAGAGGATTTTGAAACAATCTTCACATTTGTAAGGGTGAACTTTTAGTTCTTCACACGTAAAAGTGTGAAGATTTGTTTCAAAATCCTCATGAATACATTAGAGACCAAAATATAATTGGTCACTACAGTAACCAAATTAGTGGTCGCGCTCTACGACTTTATTAACCCTGTTAGTGACGGAAGAAGATTTCATCACAACTATTGATATTGACGAGAAAGAGGTCACTGTTATTTCTTATTAGCGACTAAAGTCGTCACCAACTACTGAATATTAGAGACCAAGTAGATAGTCACCAAACAGCATATGACAAAAACAATTGGTACAAATTTTCATTATACTCCAGTACTCCACAATAATTGTTTTTGCAAGTGAACTAAAATAAAAAAATCTGTAGCAACGCAAGTCTAGCATATTAACTTCATTCAAGAATGAGATATATAGTCTCGGAATCAACAATTAAGCATAGTAACTGCGAAGCACCAATATGGACTAAGATCTCAGCAATAAAAAAGAACCGAAGAATATGCCAAGCCAGTAAATACTAAGAGCTTTCCTCATATCTCCATATGTTGCACTGCAGCTACTTCCTGCAAATGTTTTGCCTGTGCATAGTTAAGAACAACTTTGACATTTTTTCAACTTTGCAGTAACTATCATTAAATTAAAAGTAGTTAATTAATTAGCATTGCTCATTTCTAGAAGTATTTAAATCACCGAACTACGACAAGCTCGATAAGTTGCAGATAAAACTAAAAGAACAAAGGAAAAATCACAAACCTGGGCGTACCACCATGCGTTCTAACAGTTTTCCATTTATCTTGATAAGAATGCGTCCTCTCCTATAAGAAACTCAAAGCCCTCACCACCTGCAAGATCATACAAAAGAATTTTATGTAACTTAATATATTACTTCTACAAAAAATACAAAAGCTACATCCGTAAAAGGGTGATGAATTGAAGTGGATGCAAGAATAAATTATATATTATACCTACTCGTTCTAAAGGTAAGAAAAACGCAGAAGCACTTGAAAACTTGCTGTCAGCATTCAAGGTAACTGCTTGTCCTTGCTAATCCATAATCGGGCATCCACTAGAACCACCTCTGGTAACTGAAGCCGCATGTTGTGTCCATAAGAAGTAAAAAAACAAAAAAATAACAACAATCATAAACTTGAGTTGCAACAATCAGATGCAGTAAGAAATTATTACACATACCTTTTCTATACTTTCGGTGTCGGTACCTCCTATCTTCAATCCTACACAAGCAAAGTCTGGCATAAAGGATAACATCAGTATCGCACGCAAAATTATTCACAGTACCGTGCTCTATTGGACATTTAAGAGTTAAATACCCTGCTCGGACTGAGCCTCACCCCAACATATGCATCTTTTGCACCATTCACTCTAGTGTGACGAGGAACCCAACATAATGGGGAAACTGCTCTTGGTGCATCGTCTCCAACAAATCCAACCTACATAATAGTAACAAACATAAATCTACTCTGGCATATGTCACAATAACAATATAAACACTAATATCCTTTTGTGATGTTCTGAAATATCAGCAGAGAAACAGAACCTTGCAGCATTTGGTTTACAAGATTACTCTATTATGTCATACATAGTTGTCATTTTTTCCAAAAAAAATTATAATTGACCATGCCATATTTTGTTCCTTACAAAAACAAGCCACTGTTTGCCTCATTGTTAATAGTGAGATCTAAAATATACGGGTACATGCTATCAGTTTATTAGCTAATGTCTACCTTTGATGAACTGATTCTGACCATGATACACCATCCAAACATCGTTCTTTTTTTGTATTACTACTAAGGCTTGTAGTACCATCCTGTGGATATATCGTTCTTTTTTTGTATTACTACTGAGTTTGAGCTCCTTGTTAAAAAGCAGGTGATAATCATCACCTTTTTCAAAACCAAATAATAACTGAACTCTGTGAAGGGACTCTTAGATACTTACATGCTCAAACAACGATAACAATATAAGCTAATTTCTGAATGCATTTATCATTAACGATTGCCACGGGTTATGATGTAAGCCTTAACTACCGGTATGACTTATTACTTTACGCCTTAGAAGTACCAAATCAGAGTTAGGAAAGGAATTATGAATCTTGGTTGAATGTTTTACGATTATATACAAATGATACACTTTTATATTAGATACTTGTACGGATTTTTAAACTTTATTTTCCTAGATACTTAGAGGTCCGAGATTCAAAACTCTTATAGGTTCAATATCGATGTCCCAAAGCTATTTCCTCATTTTACTCTTTTTGTAATATCTGAAGCTTCCTATGATAATAATATGGAACTCTATAGAAAGTGCTTAGATGAATTCATTACCTTGAAAAACTAGGCGTTATGCAAGGATCTACTGGACGACTATTTTATTTTATTTTATTTTTTTTAATTTTTTTGAGTGGTATAATTTGCTTGCGGCCTAACAAGAAACTAGGAAAAGAGATTAAAAAATTATCGAGAGGGCTATGTGAGGGTGTGTATCCCAGTGGGGCCAATTACAAAATTCGCTATGCACCTAATATAGACATAAAAGAAAAAAAAAAAAAAAAAAAAAAAAAACATTTTTACATCATTAAGAATAAACCTTGTCGGGTCTTTTCTAAAAATAAATGAACTTCATTCCTAAGACGTCTTAATTTCTACAGTGAACTACTGCATCTAACAGACTTCATAGGGAAGGAGGCAAGTTGAGATGATCTGCAAGGGAGATCACATCATTTAGGCTCGATAGATGCATGCATTCAACATTTCACCATCTAAGGACTTGGGACCAAGTATAAACCCAACCTAGCAATGATTTAACATGTGGGCTTTTTGGTGTCTCTGTCACAAACTTAACGGACGTTAGGTTCTTTTTTTGGCTTGTAGTATCTAAGAGTCCCTTCACAGAGTTCAGTTATTATTTGGTTTTGAAACATAAGTACATCTTGTGGATATATTGTGCATTGCAGATTGACGTGCTTACCGTGTCAATTATGGATGCTCAGTTAAGTTTGAGAAACTATTCATGTGCCTAGAAAACATATAAAATGATGACGCTACATCTATATGACTATATCCACACTCTATCACATATCCCCAACCGCAAAAAACTATTCGCCGCCACAGGTACCACACTAGTTTCGACTAACAAGTAATCTCTTAAGTTTTATTCTATCATTTAAAACCATAGCCTCTTATCACATATCATGTTACGCCTAAATATTGCAAATGAGAACACCGCTTAATTGTTCAATATCATGTTACGCCTAAATATCATGTTACGTTTTCGTCTGTTTTATTCAAGAAAAGTTGTTTGTTACCGAATATAATCAGTTGTATGCAAGCGAACACCGCTCTCCACCAACAACAAAACCTTCTGAAAAAGCTGAGTTATTAATGAAACAACTCAGTAATAAAAGCTGAGTTGCTTACTGAAAAAGATGATGAATTGGTGGAATGAATTGAGTTTTTTCATTCTGTATAAGTTATTAATGGTTAAAGTTAATATTTATTTTTTAATTTGTTTGATCTTTTTTATGTACAAAGAAACATATCACGCTTTGTATAAGTGTGAAGTTTTTCAGGTAATAACAATTTTACAAATTTTCACAATTTTAAGTGTGATAATTTTTTTTTGCTACTTTACACTTAAAAGCGTGAAGTTTTTATATAGTTCTTCACATTAAAAAGTGTGAAGATGATATGATTATGTTAGCTTACATTTATAAGCGTGAGCTTTTGTTTTCACCACTAAAAGTGTGAATTTTTATTTTTTTTTATCTTTTTATTTTTTATTTTTATTTTTTTATCACACTTATTAATGAGAATAATTTTGACACACTTATAAGTGTGAATATCCTGAAAATAAAGTTCACGTTTCATTAAGTGTGAAGAAAAAAATGTGTACAAATGACCAATTTGTTGTAGTGATATTTGGGGGTCGAAAAAAAAAGATCATTATAATTCATAGAAAACTTATGTCACAACTCAAACTTGATATGAAAATGTCAAAATACAATATTATTGAAAGATGCTATAAGCAAAAGTTTTTAGAAATACATTAATTATGCAAGAAAACAAGTGTAGAACTCAACCATGCTAATGTGGTCATGCAGACCCTTGTAGTTTATCCATCTCCAGAATATATATCATCAGTAACCACCCGTTAAAACCCACGGCCACGTCGTTTTGCAGAATCTGGTGACCAAGGTTCAAAGCAAGTTATTTCACACTATATAATGATAACGTACAGTAAATACCAAATGTCTTGTGATATGATTATATAGAACCATTTATTAGACCCAAGCAGAATTGCTAATTTTTTCGTAAAAATAATAAAGCTAAGACTCGGGGCTATTATTATTACGTGTGTTTTAAAGTGAAATTTGTTAGTAAAACCATCCACGATGGTAAAGCTTAATAATTTTGGGAAGCTTTATACTACTTTTGCAAATCATCAACTCACAATACACATAAACGTTTTACAATGTATAAACCATTTTATAATAACAAGTGCATAAAACATGAACATGCTCGATATACTTCTTCATTGAATAGGAACAATAAACATAATCTCATTATCATAGTTGAAAATAAGATAAAGCCTTTTAAGAGTTTTTGACATGTTCCTGAACATCTTATTGTTATCAAAATAATAAAATCCGCAATCGCTACAACACATGTGTTATTTGTTAACATTTTTAATGCGTTTCTTAACAATGTATAAAATGTTAGTATTAGATTATCTGTATAAAATTATTATCTTAATAAGTATCAAGTTATACACAAAAATTCATTTAAATTTTCATTTAATCGATAGATAAAAGAGTTTGCACTTATAATGATAGATACATTAATAATTATTCCACACTTAAAAATGTGAAAATTGTCACACTCAATTTGTCCATGATTCTTTCTGCAGAAGGAAATTAGGCATGTTAGATTGATCTCCACCATTTTTAGTGTCAACAAATTTGTGCACACTTATCACTGCAAACCTTTTTAATACAAGTGTAAGCGTAAAATATTTCATGTTTTATATATTTCTAAAGTTATAGATACACTAAATGTTTTATACATACTCTTTACAAGCATGCTAGAAAAAAAGTATACAAATAAAATTTATGTTGTAGTGAACAATGGGGATTAATTAATAAGAGATCTTAAAAGTGAGCCTAAATGACTATTTTTTGTGTGTGAAATCAAAATATAAATATAATGTATTATACCTGTTGATGACTTATGCAGAAGTTCGCTGATATTATGGTCAAACATGTTTCGGACTAGATACTGTTTTATAGACCGTTGTGAAAACATGTTAGCGATTCTGAACATTAGTGCTCCCATTCCATTATCACAGATCCAAGCAAGATACGTCACTGGTGTCCATAAACCGAATATTTCCAGCGAGGCTTCCAATATTCGCATGCTCGGATACGTAAACCAACAAATACAACAACAACATACTCAAATCGTCACATGCATTAATAGTGAACAATAGTAATCGCATTCCAGTATCACAGATCCAAGCAAGAAACTCCACTGGTGTCCATAAACTGAATATTTCCAGTGTAGGCTTCCAAGCTACGCATATCTGGGATACATTAATAACGTATTAGTTAATCATACCTTTCACTTTCTAATATTTTTTCTCATATTTTAATATAAGAAAGGTAAAAATAAAAGAACAGAAAAGTACGATGTCTTGTTATAAAGGAAGTAAGATTAACTGAATTAAAAAAAAAAAAAAAAAAAGTCTTAAAAATATGATCATCAGATGTCACATCGTGGTAATCTTATTACTACATAGGGTACCCTCACATCATCCAAATACTAATATTAAACAAAAATAAAATATTTGGAAAAAGCACCATGCCCGCCCGCCCCGGTAGGTTGTTGTATAAAAAAAACAACAACATACTTTTTCCATAAAAAAAATATATAATGTCTAATGTGTTGGTTTGTGGGAGTTATAAACACACTATTTCTTAATGGAAAATTGCATTTTATTTTATAAGATAACACGTTGCCTTCCTGTTGTCGCTTCCTGAAATGTTATCTATAAATTAATAATTCACAATTCCTTATTACAGGTTATGGTTCTAAAACTACTTATGATATCTATGACATTATCATATTGGTTGAACAATCTGTTGTTTGTTTTTTATAATATGATGTTGTACCTTACACAAGTGGGAGAAATCTCAAAGTGTGTGCAAGGAACAACAATATTATTGGTATCTCTTGACTGCAAGGTAAAAGAAACTAATAATTCTACTAGGACTTAAACACATGAGATGTTTAATGCCCTACTACATGTAAAATATGAATTCTACTAAGACTTAAACACATGAGATGTTTATTGCCCTACTACATTCTAATAATGATTCTACTAGGACTTGAGCACGCTAGATGTTTGTTGCCCTACTACATTCAAATGTCATGATATTGAGTATAGATACTTCAACATTAGACTAGATGTTTAGTCAACATAATTATGGTTATATGATAATGATCATAATTTTGAAGTATAAAATTAACTTGAAATTACTATAGAACTCAAGAGTTTGCGTCCATGATTAATTTTATTAGTATAATTATGGTTACATGTTAAGACATAATTATAAAGTCCTTAAATTAATCAATGACTTATAACATAAAGTATATATAGTAAATGTGTTATGTCTTCGTTAACACATAAACATGAGGCTTTGAATTATTCAAAGACCGATAATGTATTATTGAAATGTTCATTTTCTTGTTAACACATGAACATATAATCCTTGAACAGATTCTGTCTTCTTGTGAACACATGAACATAAGGTTCTTATATTGTTCAATGAATATACATTATTGCATGCACTTGGTTCGTAAATACTTTATATGCAATTTGGCTTGACCCAATTGACATGTATTTAGTCCAAAGAGAATTAATTTATCTATAGAATTCTGATATAGTTTCACAATTCTAATAACTCATAGGATACCACTTCATTATGGTATGTCTAATGTGTTGGATCAAACTTTATTCATATTGTTTGGTTCATGATAGCTTTAATTGCTCTACCTCCAAAACATATCAAGGTTAGAAATTGCGCGTGTCATGGATACACTCAATAGAGTTCAAACCTAGAAGGTATTCAAGACAACCTATAACTAAAAACCCTAATTCATTAGGGATTTGAGGTTTTATCACTCAAACCAATTGAATCATAAACCCTTTTGGATTTTTGATTTTTCTACACTTCCTAGCTTGAAGATTGTAGTTTCGATGTTCTTCCTAACTTGACGAAACACAAAACTGTTGTTAGAATTTTTGGTTAAAAGAGTGATACTAAATTGGAGTTTTTCTATAAACCCTTATTTGAGTTGTTGGAAGGAATTCCATTGTGTCTTGATTTAATTTCTGAATTTGTTAAAATCTTATGAAGCATTTTATTAACAAATCTTGAGATGAGAACTTAAAATGTATTTTGTGATTCTTCATAAAGGACAATTTATTGTTGCTTAAATACTTAGTATTTAGAGAATTGTCTCTACTTACAAAAGTAAGTGGGAGTATACACATATCTCAAAGTTTTTGAGAACAAAATACTCAACCTTCTAAATTTCAGTTATTAATGTCATACTAAGGTTAAACATGAAAATGTTGACAGAAGTATAATGATTACTCTCATTCATAAATCCAAAAGGATGCCTTATCACTTGAGTGATACTAAAATACATTATCACATCTTGAATATGATAAATATTTTAGAATTATGAATGATAAGATGCAGTCCTTAAAAGGCAAATCGAGTTTGAGCTTGATTGTTATTTCGCCTAACAGTTAACCTATGAGGTTGGAATGAGTTTCTTTTGAAGAATGACTCACAAGGACAAAATTGTATACATATTAATGTTTGACATTTAATAAGAAGTTTTTAATCATACTTAAGCAATTGACTGTGATTAAATTTTCTTATATAATACATGCATTAATTATATAAAGATATTTAATTGTCATACATGTGATTTGTATGTTGAATATGACAATTAGATTTTATAACTCTTTCTTTATGATTACCTTTTGCGAGGACGGTGTGTAATCAAAAGGGTTATGAATCTATATTATCTTTATGTAGTATACAAAATTTGAGCAATCCATATTTTGGTTTGGATCATGCATCTAAGAACTGAGATCTTGAATTTAATTACAATATGATTCTGATTGAATTAAGATATATCTTGAGTACATCTGACATTGAGTGGGAGCAATGTGTTTTTCCTTAAAATTTACATGTTGAAGATATCATTTTATTTAAGCTAGATATCGATCCTTAAGCTTGGAATGAAACTTCACTTGGAATTTAGGGAATAAAACAAACAACCTTGGAATAAATGTTTATCTGGAATAAAGAAATGCAGAAAATAAGTCTGACACAAATGCAATATATCATTTGAGCAAGTCTTAAAATGATATTTTTCACTTGGAATAATTTACATGGATGGAAACCTTGTGTTTTTAAACTAAGAGTTTATCATGTATATATTATATTGTGTATAAGACTAGTTGTTGCTTTTGTACAAGTACAAAATGAGCTGACAACAACAATATCTAATTGAGAGAGTTTAGATTATCATTTTATAAATGTTTACGAATTTTAAAGCATAATGTTGTATAAGTACAAATGATGTTAGAGGATTATTAATACTAGTTTTAGTAGAATTTCATTTTTTATGATAAATCTGCTAACTAGTTATGCTCAACATAGAGCATTGTTGCATTACAAATTAATGAATGAGAATACTTTATACTTTTAGAAACTGTAAAGATGACTTTCAGTATGTTGTTGACTTTTATTACCTCATGCAAGGTAAGACAACATCATCATACTATAATTCTTGCAATAGTATGAGCATATGAGATAAGACACTCATCTTATATTTCAAATCACTCACTATATGTGAAATTTGAAACAAGTATTCGGAAAGTTTACTCGAGATAACTATTTAGTTTTCTTGTAAAGAAAGGTTGATAATGTTGGAAACATTAGGCTTCACTTACTAAATGAGTTTCATGCATACTGTTTTAGTATTTGGATAATTGGGATTGATAGACAATTTTACTTTATGATGAATAAAGATACTTGGTATTTGTTATTCATTCATATAATAATTGTTATCCTATATTTGCATGCTTAATCCTTGAATAAGTTTATTATTCTAAATATGTCCATTGTCGGTTAACAATATGGGAATATTTTTGTGCTAAGGCAAATGTGAGTGTTGGTTATATTCTAACGAGAATGTGGATTGTTCCCACCAAACTCATATGTATTCACTAGAGATGCATATTGGATTCCTCAACTTTCAAACATTTACTTTTGGATCCTTGTCATAAGTAAAATATTGAAAATGGTTTGTTATCTTCATCCTTAGACTTGAGATGCAAGCAAGTTTTGTTATGTGTGGATATCATTTTTTGTAAGTATACGCAAAACGCTATCTGAACAAGGTAGTTATAAAAGCTATATTTCGGAGTGATGTGAGCAAGATCCACAACACTTGTAGTCAATAAAGGGTTTGTTACTCCACTTGATATGTAGAAAGATACCATGGCGCTCTCCGCATTTAATAAGATAATTGTTCGGCCGAACCCAAAGGGTAATGCAAGATGATACTTGATTACATTTGGTATATCTTATTAAATTCTATAACGAGATTCTAAATAGTTAAACTATATGGAATGATTTAAGATCCATAATCCATGGTTTAACGGTATCTATAACAAAGGATGATTAGAGCAAGACATTGAATGACCATGCTACTGAGAAACTTTTACGAAACAATTCTCTTAGACACTTTTAGTTAAAAAGCGATTGAGAGCGTTTGCTAGGCGTTTCCGTCGTTAGTTTTGTGTACCATTCGACACACCAACTCCCAAGTGGGAGCTGTTGGTTTGTGGGAGTTATAAACACACGTAAACGAATAGAAGTGTGTGAGCCTATGGGGGCACACACGTTAAACACGAGAGTACGTGACGAATGTTAAAATTACTTGAATATATTGACCCGTTTCTTGCATGCATGCATACCCGATCCTTTAAACGACCCATGGACTTGTTCATATTTAACTTGGGTCGGTTTCATGTTTGCCTTGGGCCTAGTACATGTAAACAAATGGGTATAAAGGTGTTTGGATTGACTATATATGTATATAAACAAAACACATCCAAGCATTCAGAAAAAAAAAGAATAACCTACGATTTATATATGTCCATAATTGTCAGAAATGCAATATATGGACCATATATATATATATATATATATATATATATATATATATATATATATATATATATATATATATATATATATATATATATATATATATATATATATATATATATATATATATATATATATATATATATATATATATATATATATATATATATATATATATATATATATATATATATATAGTAAAGTTAAAATAAAAAGGCAAATATCCGTAAAAGAATAAAAGATTTTTTTCAAAAATATTCTCCAAAATTCCAAAAATTCCACAAGGTCGGGTATGTTGGTGCATAAAACTTTTGTGAAAACATTTTTTATAATTTTGAGTTTTGATACGCTTTTTTAATGCACAAAACGAATTTTGATGCGCAAAATTTATAACTTGTTTTAATTAGATGCGAATGTTATTTTGATGAAAAAGTCAAAAGAAGTTGGGTCCAAAACCAATTTTGATGCACAAAAACGATTTAATGCACAAACATATTTTTTCATAATTTTTTTTAAAAAGCATTCACTTTTAGAAAAGAGTCATTCACAACTTTTCATGCACCATCATACACGATCTTGTGGAATTTTTTTGAATTTTTCAAGAACTTTTTGAAAAAAAATCTTTTATCTTTTACGGATATTTGTCTTTTATTTTTATCTTTATATATATATATATATATATATATATATATATATATATATATATATATATATATATATATATATATATATATATATATATATATATATAATATATATATATATACTCACCAAAATATAATCGATCTATCCTAAGTCGATACCGATCGGTTTTTCTTTTATAAACCGATTAAGGATACTTTGATTTTAATTCAAAACTTTACTTGCATGGTCTTCCATTCAAGTTGTCGAGGTTTTGTTATTAATTAATTCTTGCATGTTTCTATTCAAACTTGATAGCAAGTATTAGGTGTTTCTGCTTTTGGTTTTATCGGATAAACGGGTTAAAAACATATCGGACATAAATAGTTCTAGTGATTCTTGGGCATAATAAAGAGAAGTTGTTCTTGGTTTTATTTGTTCGTGACTATTCAAGTATTCAAGGGGTTGATTGGTTTAACGTTCTCGACTAGCCTTTATTCGAACGTACTTGGTTTAAGTGTTTGTGTGTGATACTCGTAGAGGCATCTATTTTAGGTGCTGAGTTTTCGACTTGGTTTTAGTGTCCGTTACTAGAGATCAATTGCCAAGCAAGGTTAGGTGATCCGGAATTCACTAAAAGGCATTTCGCCATGGCGGGCAGGCTTTGTAAGCTGGCAACCATGATAGGAATATGGCGGTGATGATGATATTGCTTATGTGCGTGTATGACTTTCCAGCTGTAGTAAGTTGCTGAACCTTGATGAGTGAAACCGATTGGGCTTATGTATCCTCTGCACTGGTTTTTTATTTATTTTATTTATCTTATGTTCTCAAGGGCGATGATGATTCTTGCTGTATATTAACTCTTCCATAAGTGTGGCTCACACATTTCCGTATCTTGGTAGGGTAACCACGAATATTACATGGTTGCAGCCATGTCTGGTGTGTAGAGTCGCCTACGAAAAGGCAGTTCTGAACCTCATTTTTCCATCTCCATTATGGTATACTCCTGGCCCCGCTAATCTCCTACGAGAGGTAATACGAATGATCTACAAATTTACTTTAGCAGTGTACCTTTGTAGGTTTAAATTACCACTTGAATTAACAGATGTATCAATGTGCAACATAAAAGAAAATATGGGTATCAGCATATTCGTTAACAAAACTTATTTGATGAAACCGATATAACATGTTTTTTTAATGTTACACATTGATTCATCTGTTTAAATTACCGCAGTGGCATCAACATTTCCAATAAAGCCTTATATCGGTTCTCTGTTTTTTCCCTACCGTATTCATGCTAGATTGTAATAGGTTCTAACTTGTAATAGCCATATAACATCGAGTGCCAATATTTGCAAATTAAGAACACATTGTACTTTATAGTGTAAACATTCCAGTCAAAGACATGTTTTTTTTTTTGTTTAAATATTTTCGGTCTAAAATTTCTGTTTATGAAACCGCCTACCTTACTGTTATGACACATTATACCAGCCGTGTCTCATTAGATAGTAAGGCAATGTTACTATCAACCAGAGTTTTTCCACTTTAAAGTCCACCGTGTTCTTTATTTGCAAATATTGACATACGATGTTCAACATAGTCACCCACTCTAAGCTTCCCTTCCAATTTCTTTTGTTATTTCAGCAATCTAGCATTGTGTCTGGTGTAGACCTATGTACAAAGGGTGTTCAAATGGCAAAAGGGATTGGAAGGGGACCTCAAAGGGTTTAGCTATGTTGTTTTTTTTTCCTATTACAGATACTTGCTTACCTAAACAACTAGCTTTATATATGTATTATTTACCCATATTACTTGGTAAATGGTTGGTTTAACTTCATAATTCAGATTGTAATTTTAAAAAAGGCCTTTAACACTATTAAACTCCTTTTTCTAAATTCCATTATGATTTACGGGCTTAAACCATCCATCTACAAAGTAATGTGTGTAATGATAGATTTTCTTTACTTCATGTGTTTTATACATGTTGCCACATTGAGTTCCACAAAAGGCTCTAATCATCAATAGAGTGCAATTGACCAAAGAAGGATGCGATGGTGTGACAAGTAATTTGGTGCAGGTTACTTTTTCGCATCATCCTCTTTTGTTTCCCATCTTTCTTTGGAAATTGAAGTCTATTATTCATCAGGGCCTATTGTGGAACTTGAACTAAAAATATGCAAGAACATATTTTCTATTACAGATATCAAACATCGGGTATTGGCAAATAAAGAATACATGTATTCTTCATTTGTTAATATTGACACACGATGTTCAACATAGTCTTGCTCTCATCTTCTCCTCGAATTCCTTTTGTTACTTCAATGGCCTAGCAATACGTCCGGTGCAAACCATTGTGTAAAGACCGTTTAAATAGCTAGAATTTTTGAAATGATCCTATAGTAGCACGTAACACCCAATTAAACTTGAATTTATAATCAACTAACCCGATTGGATCAATAGCTTCACGAACCAGTGTAACAAAAGAAGAGTGATACAAGTTGAGGTGCATGGAGTCTAATTAGAAGTAGTCGATTGTTTTTAGTATTGCATACATGTGTGTAGTCACAAGTATTCCACGCTCATATTAATGTGCGTTTAGTTCCATATATACATGATCCCATGTTTGTGCATGTCTCATATTATTAACCGCATTTTTATTTCCTTTATATATTTGTAATGCTTTTAGATGAAATGAGGAAGAAAATATTGAAAAAAGTCTAGTTTCTTTATTATTTGGAATCTTGCCTCTCAATAGGCTTTATCATCTCGTTTTCTTATCTAGTTCTTGGGAAATTGATCATTTCAAATCGGTCTCTTAACAATTATGTTGTCATTGACTTACTCGATGCCTTCAAGACACTACCCACCTTCCATACGAAAATCCATGGCCACCATGGCCGGAACCATATCAAAACTCCTTGCATACTAAATCTTAGTATATACCCAACTCGACATAATCATCAAAAAAACAAGCCATACAATTAGAACGAACCTAAGCCCGCATGTCAGGCATCGCTCAAACTCACCAATGGAATACCAATACGTCTATCACTACCAAAACTGCTAAACCCGAGAAAACCATGGCTCAAGTAGTTCTTGTACCGTCTTCAGCTATCACCATGATGGAAAACGACGTTGCCACCCAACTTCGAACTACCGTTTCATCCGTTCTTGACCCTACCAACCCGGTTCACAAATCTTCAAACTTCCGACACGAGATAGTCATCTTCCATCCAACAAAGCTCTATCAAACATACCGCCTTGCTACTCTTCAAGGACAAGTTCACACTCGGACAAGTTTGGTTCTCGCCTCACCCTTCATTGGACTTTATTTGCATATCCGAAGACATTTCTTTCGGTCTCCTATGTATCCCACCAAAGTTTGTTCTTCTCGAATCTGAACACGACCCACCTTGGGTGCCACGACCGAGATTCAATTCCATGAGCATCGGGACAAGGCTCATTTTCGGCGCGTGTTGATATGAGTTGACATGCATGGAGTCTAACTTGAAGTGGTCGTTTGTTTTAGCATTGCATGTATGTAGTTACAAGTCTTCCACGCTCATATTAGTGTGTAGATGAAATGGGGAAGAAAATATTTCCTTTATATATTCGTAACGCTTTTAGATGAAATGAGGAAGAAAATATTGAACAAAGTCTAGTTTTTCTCTTTATTGTTTGGAGTCTTGCCCGCTCAAAGGGCATTATCATCTCATTTTCTTATATAGTTATTGAGAGATTGACCATCTCAAATAAGTCTCTTACCAAGAGTTACACCCCCTTGCTAGTTATAGAATAATATTTTTGGGGGTAAAAAAAAATAAGATCATTATAACTAATAGAAAACATGTCTCAACTTAAACTTGATATGAAAATGTCAAAATACAACATTATTGAAATATGCTATAAGCAAAAAGTTTTTAGAAATACATTAATTATGCAAGGAAACAAATGTAGAACTCAACCATGCTTATGTGGTCATGCAGACCCTTGTAGTTTATCCATCTCCAGAATATATATCATCAGCAACCAGCCGTTAAAACCCATACCCACGTCGTTTTGCAGAATCTGGTGACCAAGGTTCAAAGCAAGTTATTTCACACAATTTAATGATAACAGTAAATACCAAATGTCTTGTGACATGATAATATAGAACCATTTACTAGACCCAAGCAGAATTGCTAATTTTTTCATAAAGGAATAAAGCTAACACTCGGGCTATTATTATTACGTGTGTTTTGAAAATGAAATTTTGTTACTAAAACCATCCACGATGGTAAAGCTTAATAACTTTTGGGAAGTTTTATAATTTTGCAAATCATCAACTCACAATACATATAAACGTTTTACAATGTATAAACCATTTTATAATAACACGTGCATAAAATGTTCATGATTTATTATATACTTCTTCATTCAATAGGAACAATAAACATAATCTCATTATTGTTGAAAATAAGATAAAGCCTTATAAGAGGGAAGGTGTCATAACAAGCCCTCATCACTTCATCATCCACCTCAACGCCACATCAAGATCACACTTCTCCACAAATAACTACAACAAACCCCCTTCACTCATAACAAACCCCAACCTCTTCATTTGGGGCCTACCACTACCACTTTATTTTTTTTATTCAATTTCATTTTCAAATAAACTAAATTCATTTCATTCAAAATAAAAATACAATACATAACATAATAATAAAAAAAAAACACGATACGGAAAAAAAAAACGCCACGAGTAAAAAAAAATACAACACATACTAATGGATCGGATCTTCGACACATGTGTTATTTGTTAACATTTTTTAACTCGTTTTTTAACAATGTATAAAATATTATTAGATTATGTGTATAAAATTATTATGTTAATAAGTATCAAGTTATACAAAAAAAAAATTTATTTAAAAATGTGAAAATCAATTTGTCACACTCAATTTGTCCATGATTCCTTTCTGCAGGAGGAAATTAGGCATGTCAGATTGATCTCCACCATTTTACAAATTTGTGCACACTTATCACTGCATACTTTTTTAATACAAGTGTAAGCGTAAAATGTTTCATGTTTTGTATATTTTTAAAGTTTAGATAAACTAAATTTTTTATACATACTCTTTACAGATAAAATTTATGTTGTAGTGACTAGTGATCAATGGGGATTAATTAATAAAAGATCTTAAAAGTGAGCCTAAATGACTATTCTTTCTGTGTGAAATCAAAATATAAATCTAATGTATTATACCTGTTGATGACTTATGCAGAAGTTCGCTGATATTCTGGTCAAACATATTTCGGACCAGATACAGTTTTATAGACCGTTAGAAAACATGTTAGCAATTTTGAACATTAGTGCTCCCATTCCAATATCACAGATCCAAGCAAGATACGTCACTAGTGTCCATAAACCGAATATTTCCAGCGTAGGCTTCCAAGCTCCCCAATCCTCAGATACAGTATAATTGAACCATAGTAATCGCATCCCAGTATCACAGATCCAAGCAAGAAACTCCACTGGTGTCCATAAACTGAATATTTGCAGTGCAGGCTTCCAAGCTACGCATATCTGGGATACATTAATAACGTATTAGTTAATCATACCTTTCAATCTTTAATATTTTTCTTCATACTTTTAATAAAATAAAGCTAAAACAAAATAACATAAAAGTACGATGTCTTGTTACTCCGTATAAAGGAAGTAAGATTAACTAAAAATATAAAAAAAGTTTTAAAAACACTAAGGGGCTGTTTGATAAAATCATATAGTTTAGCGCTGAATGATTTACTCTCTGAATAATACATAGGCTCTGTATGAACTTGGTTCTGAATGAAAGTGACATGTTTGGTAACTGTTGCGGATACTGATTTGAATGACATAAAATTACATATTTAACCTTGTGTTGTATATAATGAATTTTAATTGTTTTTCTTTTGAAAATACACATTATGAAGAGTGAATTATTATTACTATTTGGTACGCACTTCAGATTTAATAGAACAAAAATACTAACACATAGATATTAAGAGGGTGTTTGGCAACCCTTTGAAAACGTGATTATTTGATTATCACGTTTTCAAAACGTGAATAATCAAGTTTTGGTATTTGGTTGCAAACGTGATTATCATTGAATTTGCCTTCAAAACGTGGTTTTGAAATTGGAGGTAGGGACTTACTTTTTGAAAACGTGGTTTTGCAGAAACATCATTTATGCAAACGTGATTTTTACCCAAAGACCCCCTAAATAAAACATAAATATGCAATGTAATATCTTTCTGGCATGAGGCAGAAGTTTTATTTTATCTATTCACGTTCTTAGTCTTTCGTTATCACTTTCACACGGTACTAAAATTAACACATATGAGGACGAGTGACAAAATTTCGATTAAAGTAAAATAGTTATTATGCATTCCAATTAGAAAAATACCCAATTAACCATTTATTGGTTAAAGACAATAATAAAAAAGAGATATTGAAAAGAAAAAAAGAGTCCATCGATGATGGAAATAAATAAATAATGAATATCTTTTATGAAAGAGACCTGAGACTATGGAAATAAATAAATAATGAATTTGAAGTTGTTGAACGTGACTATGGAAAAATAAAACAAAAGGGTGCGTGGGTAAAAAGTTGGGTACTGGATGGCTTAGGGAACCAACACAAGGAAAATCACTCAGTAGCAAATAGAATGATTTAGAGGTATTTAATTTTTTATCAAACAAACAATTGGCACTGAGTTGGTCCACTAAGATGCAATCAAACAGCCCCTTAATGTCACATCGTGGTAATCTTATTATATAGGTCACGGTACCCTCAAATCGCTCAAATACTAAAGATAAAATAAAATATTTGAAAAAAAACACCATACCCCGCCGTGGGTGGGGTTGTTGTATAGAAATAAAAAAAACAACATACTTTTCCTATAAATAATATAATGTCTAATGCACCAGGTGCCACCGCACAATAGAAATTGTAAATGAAAAAAAACGAAGAGAAGCATAACGAGATAAATCCCCAAATAGTGGTTATGATTGCTATCATGAACGCAAGCATGCCACCAAAAGCAAAGTAATGACATGCAATGGCAAGGGCACCAATCGTTGCCACTCGACCGTTAGAAAAGAACTGTATCACCCCAAATACTAATATTAAACATAAAATAAAATATCCGAAAAAACACCATACCGCCTTAAGCGGGTTTTGTATTTTAAAAAAAAAAAACTTATAAAATAATAGTGTCTAATGCACCAGTGCCACCGCACGATAGAAATTATAAATAAAAAAAGAAGAAGCATACCGAGATAAATCCCAAAATAGTGGTTAGGATTGCTATATTGAATGTAATCATGTCACCAAAAGCAGAGTAATAATAGGCCATAGCAAGGGCACCAATGGTTTCCATTCGGTAGTAGGAAAAGAACTGTATCACTTGCTTCTTCTTGTAAAAGACCTGAAGCATAAAACAACACTTTAGATTCAGTGTTTGAGCAATTCTTTCAAGCTGCAATGTTAGATTTATGTACCTCATAAAAGAATAGAATCACCACTAATAAGCAAATCCACGGAATTACACAATTCTACAGAAGTATATATGCAATTAGCACTCTCATACATCAAAATGGAAGGTTAAATAGCCAATAAAGACCTTGCTAGCATACATAATGAAGAAAGTTCTTACCGATAATGACTTTCTTAACCCTTGCACATCGAGTTTGTAGCCTACAACTAAAGGGAAAATGAAAAATCGTAGACTTAAAATGGTCTCTATAACCCTTCCTGCAGGAGTTCGGATGTGATCCTGAAAATTACATTTCATAGTTATTAGTTAACCCATCAAAACTACAACATGCAAGAATATTTGTCTTAATATAAATGTCCACCTTACTGGGAAGAAAATGAAACAAACAAACTTATGAGGGTTGAATGTTACCAATTCTTTATTCCACCAAGCTTCCCAACTTTCTTCAACTTTGTCACTTATACGTTTGAGCCAATTCTTAAAATCTTCCTCCTCTTCCCAATTTCTGAATATTGTAAAAGAAGTTGAAATGCATCTGAAACAAAATGAAACTCAAATGACAAACTTACATGTAAAGGTTAAACGGGGATGAGTCGAACAAAAATGGAGCAACAATCCATGAAACTGACAAAATTAAACCTCCAAGTAAAAGAAGGTTGTTATAGATCGCCCGAACTGAGTGGAACCCGTATATGCAGTACACCACTAACAGGAAAAGCACTTCCATTCTGTTTAAGATATATTAAACGTAATTGTTAAGTTCGAGAGCGAAAGCGAGAGAGTTAGAGTTCGAGTTCTAGTTAGAGAGAGAGAGAGAGAGAGAGAGAGAGAGAGAGAGTGACCCTTTGATGAAATGACTTCGTGAATAACGCCTGTAATTCTCTGAAAATTTGATATGATGCAAGACAAATCCTCGACCAGTTGCTTGATACTATATTTGGATAAAATTTGATTAGATTGCAATAATAGATCATAATAGAGGTAAACAAGATAATATCGACATAGTTAGCCTGAAAGAAAACATTTTCTAAATCGTTAAATTTTAACTATTAAAAGTTTATGTGAGGTTGTTAGCTTGTACTAAATCACAATTCACTCTATTGACTAACTCCGTCAATTTTAACTATTAAAATGGGTTCTATGCACTGTTCTAAAAGGCTCCGCAAATGCCTCGTAAAGGCGTGAGGCTTGGTCATGCCGCCACACCATGCCGCCACGCCACCTTATGGCACATGTTTTTGTAAACTCGATATATATGAATTATGACATAAATATATAAATATTTTCATACTTTGTGCCGCCTTATCTCACGCCTTATAAACGCAAAAGTTTCGCCTTAGCCGCAAAGGCGTGAGGCTTGATCATGCCGTCACGCCACGCCTCACGTTATTTATAACCTTGGTTATATGACTCTATGCTTGTTTTAATGTGCTAGTTTCTAAGAAAACATCATATTTGATATCACTACATTTCTATATCATTCAAAAGATATTCATAATAAAACTTAGGGGCGAGAAAAAAATTTGAAAAACGAAACCAAAACTCAAAAATCAAAAAAGAAACCGAACCCGTTTAAAAAACCTACGGTTTGGTATATCTTTTAAAAAGACCGAAAGTTTTGGCTCATTTTTTGTTTTATATGAAAACCCAAACGAAAAATCCCGAACCGCCTTATACAAATATCAAATCAACTTTTAATAAATACACATTTAATATCTATACAATTACTGCTAAAAGGTATCAAAAAATGATATACACATATTATAGTCGTAAGACATATCAGTTTAGCAAACATCATGACAAAATCATAAAGTTTATTTTTCTTTATTGCACATCAAGAGTCACAAGCAAGATAATGTTATTGTAATGAAAATCATTGATAAAAGTGGAAGACTGCAAACTGTGTGATAATAAATGAAAGCAGTTCTTCTTTAATTCGCATAATTAATATGTTATATAAATCTTTGATTCACTATTATAATGGATGAATCAATGATTTAATAATCGGTTCATTAAGAATTTCTGGGATGCCAATAAACTAGGTCATGAATATAGTCCCTTTGGTCAACCCAGCCCCATTTTGACCCGTTAAATAACTCTTCCATATTGACATCTAGAACAAAGTAAGCAGGATAGAAAAGTAAACAACAAACCATGAAATTGACAAAATTAATCCGCCAAGTAAAAGAAGGTTGTTATAGATCGCCCGAACTGAGTGGAACCCATATATGCAGTACACCACTAACAGGAAAAGCACTTCCATTCTGTTTAAGATATATTAAACATACTTGTTAAGTTCGAGAGCGAGAGCGAGAGAGTTAGAGTTCGAGTTCAAGTTAGAGAGAGAGAGAGAGAGAGAGAGAGAGAGAGAGAGAGAGAGAGAGACCCTTTGATGAAATGACTTCGTGAATAACGCCTGTAATTCTCTGAAAATTTGATATGATGCAAGACAAATCCTCGACCAGTTGCTTGATACTATATTCAGATAAAATTTGATTAGATTGCAATAATAGATCATAATAGAGGTAAACAAGATAATATCGACATAGTTAGCGTGAAAGAAACATAAAACAAAAAGATGAAATATTATGTGAGGTTGTTAGCTTATACCAAATCACAATTCAGTCTATTGACTAACTCCGTCAATTTTAACTATTAAAAATGGGTTATATGACTCTATGCATGTTTTAATGTGCTACTAGTAGTTTCTAAGAAAACATTTCTATGTCATTCAAAAGATATTCATAATGAAACTTAGGGGCGAGAAAAAAATTGAAAAACGAATCCAAAACTCAAAAATCGAAAAAGAAACCAAACCCGTTAAAAAAACCTACGGTTTGATATATCTTTTAAAAAGACCAAAAGTTTTGGCTCGCTTTTTGGGTTTATATGAAAACCCAAACCAAAAAACCAAACCGCCTTTATACAAATATCAAATCAACTTTTAATAAATACACGCTTAATATCTATAGTCGTAAGACATATCAGTTTAGCAAACACATGACAAAATCATAAAGTTTATTTTTCTTTATTGCACATCAAGTGTAACAAGCAAGATAATGTTATTGTAATGAAAATCATTGATTAAAAGTGGAAGACTGCAAACTGTGTGATAATAAATCAAAGCAGTTCTTCTTAATTTGCATAATTGTATGTTATATAAATCTTTGATTCAATATTATAATGGATGAATCGATGATTTAATAATCGGTCATTAGGAATTTCTGGGACGCCAATAAACTAGGTCATGAATAGAATCCCTCTGGTCAACCCAACCCCATTTTGACCCGTTAAATAGCTCTTCCATATTGACACATCTAGAACAAAGCAAGCAAGATAGAAAAGTAAACAACAAACCGATGCACCACCATGAATAATGGTTCTGCCAAACCAATGTATTCTTGTGCCCAAAGAGAATGCGAAGAAAATAGAACCAAGACTAAAAAACATGGCGAGAAAACTCTCAACAGCCTGCAACACCATTCAAAATTTAATACGCAACAAGTTAACCACATAAAATAACTTTAATTTTTAGCGACGATTCATCCCGTATAAATTAAGCCTATATAAACAACGCTACATAAATGTACCTTTTCCAAACCCTGCTCTAAGTAAGGAACCAAAAGCATGTATATAGCCGGAGTAAAACAATCATTAAAACCACTCAGAGCCATATCTATATCGTTTAACAGATGGGGACTCTCGCTCCAGACAATGCCTGTAACAACGAAAATAAAACAATCTATAAAGATGGTGCTATGAAACTTTAATAAGAAGCTTTATAAAAGAATAATACTAATTACCATAATCAAATTGCCATACAAGAATATGTATAAGGTTATCACCATTAACTGCAAAAATCACATAAATTGTTTGATCAGCAATTGTGTGATCTTAGAATAGTAACCTTAATTTACTGATATTGTGCATACCAAGGAAGAGAAGTAATATCCAACGGTTGTATAGTAGAGTGAAAGCATCCGAAGAAATCAAACTGCTGACCAAGTCTGATATATCTCTACTAAGAACTCGCTCCCGCTTCCACCCGCCACTTTTCCTTCAAAGGTAGCAATTTGATTGAACCCAACATCTCGCCCCTTGCCCACCTTCAAAACAAAAATGAAATACATAATAATCGAGCATATGTATGTACCGATGCCTGATGACTTAATTATAAAAAACTTGTTTCACGGTGGCCTTATCCTCTCTCGACAAGGAGAAAAACACAAAACATCCATTCGATCAATTCACGATTCCCCAATCTGCTCCACTATTCAATCATTGATTATTATTACTGTTGAGTGGACTTATTGGGTTTTATTGGAGTTTGTGCTTGATGTTTTTTATTCGATCGCATTAACCGACTTTAGATATATAAACCCTAAAACCGATCCTATTCTTAGGGGTTTTTTTTTTTAATCGCTTTCGGTGCAGATCTGCTTCCTTGATCAGTTTATTTGCGCTATCACCTGCTGGTGCAACTGATTGATTATGGGTTAGTTTTTATTGATCTTCATGATTATAAACCCTAGTTATTAACTAGGGTTTTATTGGCGTATGCTGCTATTGTACTTGGTTTTTGTCTGCTGATTGAGAAGAGCTGTGGTGTTTGTGGGTTTCGAGAGGATGGAAAAGGGTTCTTAAAGAGTGTTTCGAGTGGTAAGAAGAGTAGCGAGAATAAGGAGGATCATCGAGTTCGTTGTTGAGTGACTCGCCAAGAAAGTAAGGAGTACCGATGGTACTATTGGTGATATGGATTCTATTGGTGGTATGGATTCGATTGTTTTATCATGTCGACAAAGGTACTCCTCTTGTTGGTACCGATGGACAAGTGGAGCCGGTTTCACTTGATTCAAGCCCTAGTCATGATGTACCGCTCGATTCGGCCTCTAAACAAATAATGTGGAGCGGTTGATTGCTAATGCGCATCGTAATTTTGATGCAAAGAATGAATAAAATTGACAATGATATTGCTAAGATGGCTTCATCTTCCGATGTGAACAACTCGAGTGGTATTAATGGTACTAAAGTTTATTCGCAATTACTCCTCCGTCGAGTTTTGATGTGGCTATGCAATCCCAAATGTATGGTACTAATCATAGTGTTACTTCGATCTTAATGCTTCGATGGATGGTAAGAATGCTTCTACCGGTCTTAATGTAAGTGATAATATACACAATGAAGTGAGGTCGTTTGCTAATGTGTTAAACTCGAACGTGTATCTAGGAAAGTTAACTTCCGCTCATTGGTGAATGAGAATCGAATTGATAATCATGATACGCTTCTTCCTAAGGTCGCTATGGAGGGTGTGTTTAACCGCTATGATAATACTCTTGTTGGCTTCTTTGTCGGCAAGAATATTGCATTTCACTTGGTCAAGAATTATGTCACCAATACATGGGGTAAGTTTGGTTTAAAGAAACTTATGAAGAATGATGATGGTGTATTTCTTTAAATTTGATTCTAAAGAGGGTGTTGAGAATGTTCTTCAACGAGGTCCTTGGATAATTCGTAATTCTCCTATCATTCTCACTAAATGGACTCGACGTGCTATTGTCCAAAAGTGAGGTTACCAAAGTGCTGTGTGGATTAAATTGCATAATGTGCCATTACTTGCATATTCGGAAGACGGGTTGAGCCTTATTGCTACTCAGGTGGGTAAGCCGATCATGTTAGATGCATTCACTAGCTCCATGTGCGTTGACTCATGGGGTCGTATTAGTTATGCTCGTGCTCTTGTTGAGTTATCATCGGAAGCTGAACTTAAACATGTGGTAACTATGGCTATCCCTAAGAAGGATGATAGTGGTTTTACAACGGCTAGTATCAAGGTTGAATATGAATGGAAACCTCCACATTGCATGGAATGTAAAGTGTTTGGGCATGATAATGCTTGTTGTCCTAAGTCTCCTAAGGAGCATCATACTGATACTCACACCTCGACCTTGGATGTGAATGATGATGGTTTTAAGGTGGTGCAGAATCGGAAAGCCAAACCCCAAGGTCCGAAGTTGTCTAGTGGTATTAATATGGGTAAGGGTCCTAAATTTGCCCCTAGGAAGCAGGTTTATATCCCAAAGAAGAAGACGCCGGACGTTGCTATCACATCGCTATGTGTACTCTGTTACTACTTCTAACTCTTTTGGGACACTTGAGGTGCATGAGGACACGGGCATTCAAAGTCCTGTGGTTGATTCTAATACTGAGGAGGCGATGATTGGGGATTCTACTGGTTGTTCTAAGGAAGCGAGATGTGGATAAGGGTTGTACAATAGAGGTTAATGAGGATGTGTTTAATAAGATCGGTTCTACATCACATGTATCGCCAGGAGTGATTCAATGGGAACAATGGATGTTGGTTCTACTCCCATAGTTGAGAAAATTGGTAAGCTTGAAAACTACTTATTGCTTGGAAAGCTACTCTTGTGGATGATGATGGTCAACCTATTCCGTCTACCTCGTCTATTAAGAGAGCTAACCCTTTTTCTAAAGTGGGAGAGATTGAGGTGTCTGACTCTGAAGATGAGGTTGTTGCTAATCCATTTGATGAGTCTGCTAATTTATTTGGTGGTGGCCAAGGGTATGAAGATGAGTATGATGAATATGACTTCGATGACTATTCGAAACAAGTTCGTGATCTTCCTGGGAATTTGGATGTCTTTAATGCCATGTATGGCACAACGTTTTAAGGTCCTAGGAAATAATTTCGTTGTGTCATATGTTATCATTTGAGTAGTGTTTTGTTTCTTGTTTAGATAATTGGAAGTATCTTGTTATGTAAGCTCTATGCCTATGTAACGGGCTGATATATGGGATCTCACTCATATATATTGTACTTAAACAGTTATTTGGTTAATTTATTTACCAGTGCGGATTACTCCCTTACCCAAAAAGATGCCCGATGACTTATTTTAGAACTTAATATAAACCCAATGTGCTTTTATTTTTGGAAAGTAAGGAGTTTTAAAGATATATAATACCGGATGTATTCTTGATGAGTGACACTTCCTTGACGCAAAGTTGAATTAAAACACAGATTTCAAATTTTAATATGTAGACAAATTACCTAGTAAAAACATATCAGAATCATCACAAACCTCCCATTTTCTTTTCTATTGCTATTTCTAGATTATTATATGATGATTTTGACACTTTCCATATATATAAAAGAAATAGAAATGGATAGACTAGAAATGACATCTGTTATGTTAATGACAGCAAAGGATATTAAATGAGTGAAATTGAGAAATGGATGAAATGTAATGAAATAGAGCCACTTGGAGGTTCTTTATGAAATGAGGCATGGAACGGAGCCACTACGAAATAGTTTCGAGAGTTACGAAGGAAGCTTGGAGCTCATATCGGTCATGGGTTGAGAACATGGATAGAACTCTATGCGATATAATCTTCTGTTGTTCGCTTAGTGGTATAATTAATTGGTCAACGTTTATATAGTCTTAACAATAAGATAGATAATAAGTTAAAGATAGAAAAAGAAAGACAATAACATATATAGTCTTAACAATGGATTCACTAAACTATATTGTTGAATCAACATTTATATGACTAAGTTTAAAAGATAAAGATACTACAAGTTGATTGGAACTTGGGTTTTATAAATTAGTGATTCTATATATAATTTAGTATATTACTAGGACTCAAATGTGAATCGCAGAATTTGAAGATGGTGCTCTTATCGTTCGTCTTTTGTACCAATTTGTGATGCTAGGATTATTTCCCTGATTTCTCACATCAAAATATTTATCTTTAACAAAATGGAAGAATGAGAAAAATACATTTGATGGTACAAACAACACAAGATGGAAAATATATTGCTCCTTTTAACAAAAACTATCTTGTAGAAGAGATCTTTGTTGTTGGTGTTGTCACTATGTACTCATGATTTTGTGATGGAACCGTAACCATTTTTATTTTTTATTTATTTTTTTTCTACAAAGAATTTATTAGGTATAAAGGTTGTGTTATAGAGACCCCTACCTTATTTCTTTATCACCCTCACCCTCGCCCAATATATTTGACAATATAACACGCTTTTATCATCTCGTTCGTATATTTTGACAAATTAATACTTTTGACTTATTAAAATTTATGTTTTTTGTTCCGTAGTTTCAGTTTTACAGTTTTATAACGAAAACATTATTAGAGAAGTTTAAAAAAAAAAAAAAAGGGTGGGTGGGGGGCATTTTTTTTGGGGGGTATGGATGAATTGTCCCTAGGTAAAATTGAGGGTTGCACGTACTCGAAAAAAGCATATTTTATAAATAAAAAAATGCATTTCTTAACCTAAAATTGGGTATGGTCGCGCCACACTCGATTTTCATGTAGGTCCGTCCTTATGTATCGTGCTACTAGGAAAAAAAAACTTATGTGGCAGCGCTTTTGATAAATATTTGAAGGCTCTACTTCAACCAATGGCCAAAAGAAAAAAAAATACAAAGTTCTATTGTTTACTCATATAATGTTATATGGTTTGTCATGAAGTTATAATTTGTTATTCAGATGTTCTTTTATAGTAATTTTATCTTTTTGTTTTACCTTCAAATTTGTAATTTTGGGAATTCATGTAACAGTTGGTGCTATACCTCATGAAAACTTGAATAGTCTCAACATGTATTATCTTCAAATTAAATTACCTTTTACTTTTAACTACTTAACAGTGTAATAAAGAAGGGGAAAAAATGATTTTATATATAAATAATATTAGATGTTATCATGGTTTTTAAAATCATGATTTTGATGATAAAATTTTATGATATTTCAAAGCAAAAACGATCTTGATCTTACAAAAGATTTTGCAAACGTAAAATCTTACAAAATCCCGATCTTGACCATAAGATATTAAGATCAAACCTGATCCGACTTTTCTTGAACCACATGCTAATATTCTTAAACTTAGCATAAAAAATTTGAGATGACATTTTCATGAAATATTCATATAATTATGTGTTGATATATAATAATCTTTGGATTTGTGTAATATTACAAGGAATATTGTGAAAATGACACCATAGTAGGATTTTAATGATCTCGATTTTACAAAGAAGAAAATGATCTTGAGTAAGAATCCCATCTTGAAAAACTTGAATGTTATGTATGCTTCTTTTTTCCCTATTAAATATACTAAAATGTCTAAACCTTTTAATGTTTGTTAAGCACATGAAATTAAAATAGAAAGTTCAGTCATTTAGTAAGAAAAAAAGAGTTTGATAAGATAAACAATTTTTTTTCTTCTTTTGGCATGTTAAATACATTTTGAATTAATTATCTCAAATTGTATATACATGAGAATGATAGTTCAAGAGTTGAGTGAAATTTTTAGTTAACAAGAAGTTGACGTGTCTTATTTGAGGAGGTGTGTGTTTGATCTTCCGAATTTGATCAGTTTTGTTTTATTCAGTACTCATAAAGTTTTTCTCCTCCTCATCTCCTATAAATAAAGGTGAAGGGGAGGCTCAATTGTATCATTCTTTCTATCTCAATAAATTAAAAAAATTGAGGGTCCACTTTCGCTCGATCTGGAAGAGACTTGTCTGGTTAAAGCGCCTGTCATTCCTGTTCCTTAGCCGATCGAATAGGCTTCTTTGAAAGAGGTTTTCGATTGAACTTGTGTCATCTAAGATGATTGTGTTTCGCTCTAGATAACCGGTATGTTGTGTTTATACTATAAAGGGATATAACTGTCTGTATTAAACGATGATATTGTAATCACGTTTCTCTCATTGCATAGTGCATATTTGTGTAAGATCTAAAAAATTTAGACAAAAGCATTTCAACCCGTCCTATGTCAACGTCCAAAAACATATTCATTTTGACCCAAACTGTTTTAAATCCGTAAACCTACCCATTTTCCAACTCGATTATTTGGAGAACAAAGTAAGTAAAAAAATACCTGCGTAAATATCTTCACTAATATTTATCCCACGAGATGATTTGCTAATACCACCCCGTGTTATGTGGAACACTCTATCAAAGACATCAGGATGGCCATAGTGCATGCGAACCCTAGTCATATTTAAGTGAAAACATGATGACGTTGATCACATATAGACATTGCTTCGATATTAGAACTTAGTAAAATAATTTTAAACGTACTTTAAAGGGTTAGCGATGACACGCTGCCCAAGAGTTACAAAGCCGGTTTCTTGATTGGACATGAATGATGCTAAAGAAGAGGCACTGCGAAATTGCTCAAAATTTGATACTGGCTCTGCAAATTGTACGTGTAATATTAACAATAAAAAATAAAACTACTTATGGTAGGTTATACCTTCCGGTAAATATGTGCTCCCTTATTCCAAGAATGGTAGGAGGACGGATAAAATGTTTCCTATGAAATTCTTCAAGAAGGTTTCTCATCTTTAAAGTTTCCTCGAAATAATGGTCCTGAGAAAAAAGCGGAAACAAGCTAAAATTAAGTACTTGAACTCTTGAACACAAATCATTGACCTCAAAATTTCATTAAAAAGTAGATGGTCAGAATTTCAATCGGGGTTTATATACCTGATTCATGTCAATGGTTTGGATACCATTTCCACGAGTAAATACAATTGCATGATTTTGATTTTCAGGTTTTCCCTCACCAAGTATCGGATTCCCAGGCAATTTAATAGAATAAACTTCCTGCATAATATCAAATTAATTCTGACTTAAGTAAATATAATAAAGACAGAGCCCTTGCTTAATTAATTAATAAAAACAATTAACTTTAATTATTAAAGAAAAAGGTCTGCCTAGAGAAAAAATGTTAAACTAAACACACTAGAAATATATCAACCTTCTCTTTCCATTCTTATCGGCCTTCACAAGCTTAGAATAGAACTCATTGTTGACTTGATCAACAAAAGCAACTCGAAGTCCTGCATTTCTAAGAAAAGGAAAACCAGCAATTAACATAATTGTAAGGGGCAATTTCATATCTCCCCTCTTTTTAATTGAAAATTTCATATATACCCAAACATGCATTAAAAACATTGTACATTATGCATTTAATACTTGCACTTTGGGTATATATGAAATTAATCTAGAAAGTAGGGTGATATATGAAATTAATCCTAATTGTAAATTACTCCGTATCTATAAATAAATTTAAAGTACAACATTAACTTAAACATACATAACTCACTTTTTCAATAAAAATGCAATATCAGCAGCCACTAATTTCTTGTCTTTTCTTTTTTCATTTGAATGGCGAAATTTCTGCTCCTCTATTTTCTGTTCCCCGTATATTTGGCATGAGACAACATATGTAAATTTAAGGTCAACATGAGCTTTTGCGTTATCTAAACATTGAGATCCTGCATACCCAACCAATAATATTAGAACAAAAAGTAAAACACGAATAATAAAAGTACAAATAGTTTGGAAATTTCCAAAATATTTTTAATAAAATGTACAACGATCAAAAAATTCTACGTGATATCAAAACTAAATTTGATTTATATATAAACCCCGTGGATTTGACTTATGTTAAAGTATCAAATTAAACTACTTAAATAATAACCCAAAAAATTGATTGTATTTTCAAACCCAAACAAATATAATTGAAATATTATTATTAGTTGTAATCATTGCCCGAACCCTGTATGCGTTTGATAATCCATGCGTACACGACTTAATAGTTTTAAATACGAATAAACTTAAAGTAGATTGATTGTAATGCCTAAAATCCGAATATGCACGGGATAATAAATTTCAAAATGAAAGCAGTACACACCGAACAAATATAGTTAGAGCATCCACTATAATAGTTTATAAATAGGTTTATAATATGATGAAGAGGTTCATACTTTTGCAAACCATAGTGAAAACCTATTTCATGATTACTTGGCATGAAAAAGGTCTAATATCTTGAACCTCTTCACAATTTAATGCATATGAGATATATTTGATGTTTATAAAGCTTTAAGAAGTTTTTGTGCAGTGAAAATAGGTTTATACAATCAAAATGTTTAAAAATGAATGACTTTGATCAATTATAAACCTTTATATAGGTTTATCATAGTGGATACCCTTATAGTATAATTATTAATTTTTCCTTTAGTCTAAACCTCTGCGTGCACGGGCATTGAAACTAGTGACATGTAAAATAAGGCAATTATTTTTCTTAAAAGGGATATCATTATCGAGCGTTTTGTTTGAGGATATGAATATGAAGAATCGACTTTTATTCAATTCTAGTTGTTTGGTTAATGGGTTTTGTATTTCTGAATGGATATGAAACCCTTAAGACTTGGTTCTCTCAAAACCCACCTAAAGCAATGGTTTTACTCTTGTGTGAACATTTAGTAGGTATAACCACAAGGACCATGAATCTGAAAAATCCGAGAATATATCAAAAATATGTATTGCAAGAAAGATATACCTTTGTCCATGGATACATCTGGCACAGGAGAAGTGCTCGGTAGACCATCCACACCTAGAATAGTGCAAGTATGATTTATGTATTTGACATTTTGAAAAGAATGATCATGATAACTGACAACCATATATAGCTGTAAGGTTAGCGGGCCAACCTAAACCAGCAGCAATCAACATTTCCCTATAAGCTTGAAGTAATAGTGCTTTTTGGTAGTACATGGTTCCTCTCACTGAATAAGGTTGAGCATAAAGTTTACAACACCAAGTACATACAATAATATATCGGTCTATACACCAAACGAGAAAAAAAAATAAAAAAAAAAATACATACCAGTTCTTGCTAATGTTTGTCCACGATATGATGCCCATAAACGATATTCATATCTCTCTTTGTCGTCATCAGTATATGTTGAATCTATTCGCTCACAATAGTTAGTCCACTCATCTGCAAAAATCCAAATGGTATAGTTTACTCATACCCATTAGTTTGACTAGTGATGATAAATAGCTTGGGCTAACCCAGAAACACATTATATTATTTTATTTTATATAAATAGGATTGCTGCTATTATGATAGTAAATTTTAAAAAACAAATTAATTGAGGCATGAAATGATCAGTATTGGGTTAATCTCAATCTTCTGTAAAGCAGTTACAATATAGTTAGAAAGTTAGTTACAAAACAGTTATTTAGCAGTTATATTGGAAGGGTCATGACTGTTGGATCATTCGAACCAACACAAATTCGACATGTATATATAGTTAGCAATTGTATTCGAACAGATTTGATGACAAATTTATAATACTTATTATTCCAAGTAAAGATTAAATCATTTCTTTGTGTCTTGGTATATTTTTTGACCACGTTATACACCATAGATCCAACGTTAAAGGCCAACAATTGGTATCAGGTTTAGTAATTTTCAACCAAATCATCATATACCAAGGTCTTTCTACACCTTGTCCTTGAATCGATACACTCCCTGTGTCTCGGTAAAATTTTTTGCAAAACCAGTCAGACCACAATAATCATAAATCATTTTTATTGTGTTTTTTGGTCAAGAGAATCCATCTTTCGTCACCAAGGTATTAATCACAAAAGTGATTACTTTACCGACATAAAAAAAAGGTTCCTCTTTATCTTTTTGCAAGGAAAAAAAAAAGGGTCGAAATATACATACCTAAACAGAACAAAGCCCAAGGGATCAAGATTGTACACGGTTAAGCACAACTGGTATCTAATCGATTTAAAAACAAAGAAAACCCATATACCAAATTCGATATAACACAAAGTCATCGAGGAAAATACAAGGAACAAACACACGTGTTCTTTCGTAGAATCAAACCAAGCACCCATAATTGAATCGCCACTTGATTCAAATTGATGCACGGTAGTAGAATCTCAGCAAGTGAACGAAAACACACTTTCACATCAAAGGGATCACGGGCGTTCGCGAAAAGAACACACCAACCATGGAGAAGAAGAGGGTTAACCAAAGCCAAAACACTCATCGGTCAACCATCAAAAGAGCAGTTTTTTGTCTTAACAAAAGAGAGACGATTATTATCTCTTCTGAGATACACAAGAGATAAACAAAGAGAGGCGCAACTAAAGTTCCAGGGCAAAACACCGAACCAACAAAAAGGGCACCGGGTTTATTATAACCCCCCTAGGTTCCAAATTTGCAAAACCACCCTTCAGCTTTTATTTTTTCATATATTATATATTAGTCTTTATTGATATATATTGCATATTTTTATTTTAGATAAGTTAGTATCTTGTCAAGGTTTAGAAAATATAATAATCTAGCGATTACACTGCTTATTATATTGTTAGGAATAATTTTTAAGGAGTAATTAACCTTAGGTTATTCATTTTAGAATATATAATCTCCGAGGATAGTTTTTGGATTAAAACTAGTCCTATAAAGTTTTGATAGTCTATAAGACACAAAACAATAAGAGCGCGCTAGATATAGAATTTTAACACACCTTGTGTTAGAAATTTAGGAGATTTTGGTCAATATCCTAGAGATATGACGAAATAAGGTGGAGATAACGGAAAGAAGGAAGTTAGTACAACTAATACTACACCTCAATTCCAATGCCCAATGTTAAAACCAGCGAATTACTCATTATCGGCAATTCGAATGCCAATCATTCTCGAAGCAAATTGTAATACCTGAATTTCTAAAATTCACAAAAAGACCAAAATACCCCTACAATCAAAAAGTATGAATAACTAATTTAAAGAATACCAAATAAGATATGTAAATTCAGAAAATTATTAAGAAATATCACACATGATCTAAATAAATGTTAAACACTTTGTAAAAGGTAATTTTTATAGTTTATAATTTTATAGAATTCGTTTTGTATTTTTATAATTAGCCGAATATAATTAATTAGTTTTATAAAAGAATTTAATTAATAAAAGCCCAATATAAATTTATAAAACTAAGATTCCATTTATTTTAAGTCCAATACATTATAAAGCCCACAAGAAAAATTATAAATCCTATAAAAACACATGAAACGGTTTATCTAATTCCCTAATTGCCGATTTAAACCAAACCGACCTAAAAACCCTAAATAATTCGACTTCCAGTTTCCAGGACCTAAAGCCATTTTTCTTGGACAAGTTTGAAGGTAAAGAAGGTGAGAAAAATAGTGTTCGAGTTCCTAAGCTGCTGTATTGATCGTGGTTAGTTTTTGGATCGATTAGGGTTTCGGCAAGTGGAGATTTTTGTGTTTTCTTGTTCTAACAACCAAAGCTCATAAAGGGTATGTTCCTAATGTTATTTTCAGTCCTATAAGTCATATGAAACACGTAAAAATCAGCCATGCATGTTAAATAAGTCGTATGGAATTTATTTGGAATTAAAACCCTAAAAGCATATGAAATAACTAACGAGAGTATAATAATTTTTGGGACCATAATATTAATTTTCTAAAGACTCTTATATGATATATGACCTGTATAAAATACATGTTTATGAATTCGAAGCTTGTGTGAATTGTTTGGGGTTTTATGGTTCGATCGCATATAAAAAAAAAGAAAGAATTATAAAGGGACGATTAGGGTTTGCATGAACTAGGGTTTTCTTGTTATCATTAAGGGTAATAAATGAAGTAATAATGATGAACTAATGATTGGTTTAACCTAGGTTTAGGGCTTGTACTTGAATTATGCATTATTCGGTTTTACATAAAAGTTTTGGGTTGGTTTTGTAAATTATGAAACTTAAAGGTTATTTTTTGAACAGAAAATAATGGTACTAAACGATAAAAATAAGTATGGGGTTAAACGTGTAATTTTGGATATTTAGAGGCCATTCAATTGTATTTAACTTAAAGGGTATGTTTTGTAAATTCTAAAACCTTTGGGCTAAAAGTGTAAAATCTGATAATATGAGGTTAGGTCGTATAATTAAAGATGTTAAGGGTGTGATATGTAATTTTGAGTAATTATGGGTCAACATGTGTAAATAAATTACGTAAGGACATGATGATTTAAGTTAAATTCGCTTGAGTTTTCATACGTTTTAGGTCAAGGTGGAAATCATTAAAAGGAGTAACATGTTAATTAAATGCGTAATAAATGATATTAAAAGTATGGGAAACCCTAGAACATAAATAGGAAGTTGATTAGGGTTAAAAGCTAAGTGTGTAATTTCGTTATTTCATGTAAGTTATAAAAGATTATGTAAACCATTTTGAAGAGAGTCCTAAAATCCGTTCTTGACATTTGTAAACCCTATACTTTGAAAGATGATCATATAAGCTCTCAAATAAGATAATTTTCATATTAAGCCCTTAAGTTTACCGCTTGTCATTTGCAACCCATAAGTTAAACTAATTAATGATTAAGACTCTAAAACGTTGTAATTCCGCCCATCACTAAAAATGAGAATATTCGACAACTCCAAAAGTATTAATGAGATTAATCCGTTATACTAATAAGTATTAAAAAATCATAATCCGTGTAGATTCGCTTGGAGGAGACGCGACGTTACATCTTCGTATTCGCTCATTCGCTTGCTTTTCTCTCATTTGCTTTAAGGTACGGATATTCTGTCTTACTTTAAGACACTTGTGTTATCGTACAGATATTCTGACCTTTTCAGTAAAGGTTCCTTATGATGTTCTTTTCGTTCACTTTTCCTATTTTACTTATTAGGATTCCTAATGCCATTGCTATGAACCCTTTTCTGAATGTTGATATGTTGTTTATCTGAATTTGTGTTCTAGTGAACTATGCGATATCTGATGTGAACTTATGTTAGGAAGACTTTGGTATATACATTTGTTGAACCCTGCTATATTGGATTATGAACTTATGATTATGAACCTCTGGTTATGAACTTCTGTTTATGAATATATGATATGCCACTATGATATGAACTTATGGTTTCTGACTATCTGAATATGAACCTTATGATATGAACTATCTGATATGATTCTGTGACCTTGAGTTTGACTATGATCTGTGCTATATCTGAAAATCTGTTTGACTTAAGTTGGTTGATAATAACCAAATATTTAACTAGTCATGGGGGTTCCATGTCCGTATCAGTGATGCACCTCTGATATGACTCTAGGCGAGAGAGTGATGTTCGCCACGCCTCGGATGGTGAAGCATATTTTGAATATGTAGGAAGGGCGATGGATGCATCCTAGATCCGATCCGTTATCCGATATGTTATCCGGTGAATGATGTCGTGGCAATACGCGCTTCACAAAATCTGGGAGCTAGCTTCGAGGTTACTTTTGGAAGAAGAAAGATATTTCGATATGATATGTTAGTGAATGTGCTTATGACGTATTTGTTTAAGTGATTATTAGTTGCCACGATAGGATAGGATTAATACGTTAAAACATGATTCGATATCCGATATTATGATTTGTTATCGTTACGTGAATGTGTTGATCATGCGATTAATGTGCTAGTGCACAATTGAGTGTTTGAAGGTTAATTATCTGTCTGCGTATGTGACCGCCATGTTTAAACTCGCTAAGGTTAGGATTTGATATGAGAACCGATTTAGATATTATGTCCGCCATGACCGTCTCGCTATTATTCATTGCTAAAATATTGAATTAAGTGCTATAGATGTTGATTACTTGATTTGTATGAATGCCATGTTTATTTGTTTGGAAGTGTTTTCCGTTAGTCTCTAGACATTCCGCTTGGCTTATACGTAATATGTTATTTGATATGTTATGGGTTTGGTTGTTTCGATGTGTTTGTGTTTGTGTCTTTTATGTGCTATGTAATGTCTAAACTATTATGTGGTTGTTTGATTTCAGATATTTGTATTTCCAGAATCCTAAAAGATCCTTCGTCATTATTTAATTTTGATTTCGTTATCGCTATTTATTTTATTTTAGCTTTTGTTTCGTTATATCCGCTCACTGGGCTTTGTAAGCTCACCAAGACTTTTCTTTTCCTGCGGCAGGTATTTAGCATTCAAGATGAGCTTATGGGATAGCTGATCTGGGCTTGAGAGTAGAGCTGAGAGCAAGACTTGACCATAGAGATTTTAGATTTATTTTGGAAGATTAGTTATTTATGTTTTCTTTTTGGATATTTTGTAAAGGCTTCCGCTTTTGTACATTAGTTAAAGTTCTGATATGAAACCGTATTGTGATATATTTACCCTTGTCGGGTCGGGGTGTTACAATTTATGGTATCAGAGCTCTAGGTTTTAGGACCCTTAGAGCTTAGGATATGACCCGTGAGGATTGGGTAGACATTAGGTTTCCGTCTGCTCGATATCTTCGATTCCTTTTGATGACCGCTCGATTTGACTTGATATCCTTTTGCCTTCACCGAATTGGCCTCCTTTGTTCGCATCGAATTTTGTTATTTTGTTTTCGCCGTCCGCTTTGTCGATCGTTAGATGGAGACTACCCGTAGAGCCAAGAAGATGGTGCCGACCTGCGTGTCGCGATGGTTCCCGTCTTGGAGAGGTTCGTGAGCGAAGCCACACTCGATCGCCGTCGTTGTTGGAGACATCGGGATGCTATAGGAGGAAGTTGGATGGACCAACCAAAGGCGCAAGAGACGGAGACAAGATTCAACCGGTGGTCGAGAAGATTCATCTACTTCATATGATTTGGGCGCGACTTATGTCACTCGATTCGCTTTGTCATGCGTTTCAAGACGGCTTGATAACTGATAAGTGATTCGATCCGTATTGCTTTTCTCGATTTGTTCGGAACTCGGTGTGAATCGTGAAGTTTTATCGCTTAGCATTCGGTATGTCTCGACTTTTCTTTCCGGATCGCCGAATGAGTCATGAGGAACTGTTTTGTTCATTGGTGGCCTTCTTTTCTTTTGTGGTATGGTAAGTTGTCTGATGTGTTATATGCTGTATGTATGTGATCTGGTTTGTTATAGTAGGTTTCTTGCTATCTGTATGTTATCTGTATGTGGTATGTTTTGTTATGATATTAGTTATGTGTTTTGCCATGACCCGGGACAGAATATGATGACAATAAGAACTTGTTATGTGATGCAAGTATTATGACGCCTGATCAACGTAATAATACCGAGATCACATAATCTGAACTTATTGAAGGTATACGACGTCTGGGAAATGCCTGTAGTTGATGTGTGATAGGACTTTGACTTGTATCTGTTATTTGGTGCTTCTCATGTTCGTTTGAATTTCGTACCTAATTGTGAGATTTTCGTCGATATCTGTTTCGTATAAGTTTTGTACGTTTGGAAACTGAAGTTGTTATGATCTGTACGAACCTATAGATTGCTATGACCACCTTAACCTTATATGTCTCCCCATATTTCTGCGACTATTGAGGCCGATAGGATTTATTTCGTCTATACATATGATGTCCTCATCATTAGATATCTGAATAAGCTAGAAATTGTCATTTGATTTTCGGCGTCTCATCTGTTCTCCGCCATTATTCTGATAAGTATATAATTATCTACTATAAGTATATGACTATTGATTTGATTTCCGAATAAGTTTGAGTTTGAATATTCTGATAAGAAATCCATTTGTTCCGAGATAAGATTAACGTTCGTTATATTCCTAGAAATTCTGAAATCCGATTCGTTCTCTGTTCTGTTCCGCCTTGTTCAATTTCGAGGACGAAATTTTCTTTTAGAGGGGAAGAATTGTAATACCTGAATTTCTAAAATTCACAAAAAGACCAAAATACCCCTACAATCAAAAAGTATGAATAACTAATTTAAAGAATACCAAATAAGATATGTAAATTCAGAAAATTATTAAGAAATATCACACATGATCTAAATAAATGTTAAACACTTTGTAAAAGGTAATTTTTATAGTTTATAATTTTATAGAATTCGTTTTGTATTTTTATAATTAGCCGAATATAATTAATTAGTTTTATAAAAGAATTTAATTAATAAAAGCCCAATATAAATTTATAAAACTAAGATTCCGTTTATTTTAAGTCCAATACATTATAAAGCCCACAAGAAAAATTATAAATCCTATAAAAACACATGAAACGGTTTATCTAATTCCCTAATTGCCGATTTAAACCAAACCGACCTAAAAACACTAAATAATTCGACTTCCAGTTTCCAGGACCTAAAGCCATTTTTCTTGGACAAGTTTGAAGGTAAAGAAGGTGAGAAAAATAGTGTTCGAGTTCCTAAGCTGCTGTATTGATCGTGGTTAGTTTTTGGATCGATTAGGGTTTCGGCAAGTGGAGATTTTTGTGTTTTCTTGTTCTAACGACCAAAGCTCATAAAGGGTATGTTCCTAATGTTATTTTCAGTCCTATAAGTCATATGAAACACGTAAAAATCAGCCATGCATGTTAAATAAGTCGTATGGAATTTATTTGGAATTAAAACCCTAAAAGCATATGAAATAACTAACGAGAGTATAATAATTTTTGGGACCATAATATTAATTTTCTAAAGACTCTTATATGATATATGACCTGTATAAAATACATGTTTATGAATTCGAAGCTTGTGTGAATTGTTTGGGGTTTTATGGTTCGATCGCATATAAAAAAAAAGAAAGAATTATAAAGGGACGATTAGGGTTTGCATGAACTAGGGTTTTCTTGTTATCATTAAGGGTAATAAATGAAGTAATAATGATGAGCTAATGATTAGTTTAACCTAGGTTTAGGGCTTGTACTTGAATTATGCATTATTCGGTTTTACATAAAAGTTTTGGGTTGGTTTTGTAAATTATGAAACTTAAAGGTTATTTTTGTGAACAGTAAAATAATGGTACTAAACGTATAAAAATAAGTATGGGGGTTAAACGTGTAATTTTGGATATTTAGAGGGCCATTCGAATTGTATTTAACTTAAAGGGTATGTTTTGTAAATTCTAAAACCTTTGGGCTAAAAGTGTAAAATCTGATAATATGAGGTTAGGTCGTATAATTAAAGATGTTAAGGGTGTGATATGTAATTTTGAGTAATTATGGGTCAACATGTGTAAATAAATTACGTAAGGACATGCATGATTTAAGTTAAATTCCGTTTGAGTTTTATACGTTTTAGGTCAAGGTGGAAATCATTAAAAGGAGTAACATGTTAATTAAATGTGTAATAAATGATATTAAAAGTATGGGAAACCCTAGAACATAAATAGGAAGTTGATTAGGGTTAAAAGCTAAGTGTGTAATTTCGTTATTTCATGTAAGTTATAAAAGATTATGTAAACCATTTTGAAGAGAGTCCTAAAATCCGTTCTTGACATTTGTAAACCCTATACTTTGAAAGATGATCATATAAGCTCTCAAATAAGATAATTTTCATATTAAGCCCTTAAGTTTACCGTTTGTCATTTGCAACCCATAAGTTAAACTAATTAATGATTAAGACTCTAAAACGTTGTAATTCCGTCCATCACTAAAAATGAGAATATTCTGACAACTCCAAAAGTATTAATGAGATTAATCCGTTATACTAATAAGTATTAAAAAAATCATAATCCGTGTAGATTCGTTGGAGGAGACGCGACGTTACATCTTCGTATTCGTTCATTCGTTTGCTTTTCTCTCATTTGCTTTAAGGTACGGATATTCTGTCTTACTTTAAGACAGTTGTGTTATCGTACAGATATTCTGACCTTTTCAGTAAAGGTTCCTTATGATGTTCTTTTCGTTCACTTTTCCTATTTTACTTATTAGGATTCCTAATGCCATTGCTATGAACCCTTTTCTGAATGTTGATATGTTGTTTATCTGAATTTGTGTTCTAGTGAACTATGCGATATCTGATGTGAACTTATGTTAGGAAGACTTTGGTATATACATTTGTTGAACCCTGCTATATTGGATTATGAACTTATGATTATGAACCTCTGGTTATGAACTTCTGTTTATGAATATATGATATGCCACTATGATATGAACTTATGGTTTCTGACTATCTGAATATGAACCTTATGATATGAACTATCGATATGATTACGTGACCTTGAGTTTGACTATGATCCGTGCTATATCCGAAAATCTGTTGACTTAAGTTGGTTGATAATAACCAAATATTTAACTAGTCATGGGGTTCCATGTCCGTATCGATGATGCACCTCGATATGACTCTAGGGCGAGAGAGTGATGTTCGCCACACGTCTCGGATGGTGAAGCATATTTTTGAATATGTAGGAAGGGGCGTATGGATGCATCCTAGATCTGATCTGTTATCTGATATGTTATCTGGTGAATGATGTCGTGTGCAATACGCGTCTTCACAAAATCTGGGAGCTAGCTTCTGAGGTTACTTTTTGGAAGAAGAAAGATATTTCTGATATGATATGTTAGTGAATGTGCTTATGACGTATTTGTTTAAGTGATTATTAGTTGCCACGATAGGATAGGATTAATACGTTAAAACATGATTCGTATATCTGATATTATGATTTGTTATCGTTACGTGAATGTGTTGATCTGCGAGATTAATGTGCTAGTGCACAATTGAGTGTTTTGAAGGTTAATTATCTGTCTGCGTATGTGACCTGCCATGTTTAAACTCTGCTAAGGTTAGGATTTGATATGAGAACTGATTTAGATATTATGTCTGCCATGACCTGTCTGCTATTATTCCGCTGCTAAAATATTGAATTAAGTGCTATAGATGTTGATTACTTGATTTGTATGAATGCCATGTTTATTTGTTTGGAAGTGTTTTCCGTTAGTCTCTAGACATTCCGTTTGGCTTATACGTAATATGTTATTTGATATGTTATGGGTTTGGTTGTTTCTGATGTGTTTGTGTTTGTGTCTTTTATGTGCTATGTAATGTCTAAACTATTATGTGGTTGTTTGGATTTCTGTATATTTGTATTTCCGCAGAATCCTAAAAGATCCTTCGTCATTATTTAATTTTGATTTCGTTATCAGTTATTTATTTTATTTTAGCTTTTGTTTCTGTTATATCCGTTCACTGGGCTTTGTAAGCTCAGCCGCACTTTTCTTTTCCTGCGGCAGGTATTTAGCATTCAAGATGAGCTTATGGGATAGCTGATCTGGGCTTGAGAGTAGAGCTGAGAGCAAGACTTGACCATAGAGATTTTAGATTTATTTTGGAAGATTAGTTATTTATGTTTTCTTTTTGGATATTTTGTAAAGGCTTCCGCTTTTGTACATTAGTTAAAGTTCTGATATGAAACCGTATTGTGATATCTTTACCCTTGTCGGGTCGGGGTGTTACACAAATGGTTTATGGGAAACAATAGAGCCGTTAGATACGACTCAGCCCGATAAGAAAAAGGATAAAACTGCTATTGCATACCTTTACCAAGCCTTACCCGAAGATCAATTACTTCAAACAACAAAGCACAAAACCGCGAAATCCATATGGAATGCTTTGAAAACTAGACATATAGGCGAAGAGAGAGTTCAACAAGCAAGACTACAAACACTCAAATCTGATTTTGAGTTGTTACACATGAAGGAAGACGAATCAATCGACACCTTTACAGGAAAACTCACAACTCTTGTAAACAAAGCTGCTAGTCTAGGACACACAATAGAAGATCAAACCTTAGTAAGGAAACTACTAAATGTTGTACCCGGTAGGTATCTGCAAATAGTTGCATCTATAGAACAATATTCCGACCTAAGTACAATGACAATGGAAGAAGCAATAGGTTGACTTAAAACTTATGAAGAAAGAATTAAGTTTAAGAAAGGAAAACACGTGGACAATCAAGAGAAATTGATGTTCACACGACATGAATGTAGAGGAAAGCATTTTAAAGGACGTAGAAGTGGATAATATAAATTTTCACAAGATAAAAACCACGAAAAATTTAAAGGAGAAAAAAGAGATGGAGAAACATCTCAGAACAACTTCAAGAGATCAAACTTTGATCTTAGCAAAGTAAAATGTTACAAATGTAATAAGATGGGGCATTATGCAACTAAGTGTCACTCAAAGACAAATTCTAGTATGCAGTCTAATCTTGTCGAGGACTTAGAACCAACCTTATTAATGGCAATATTAGAAGACCCACATGTAACGGAACTTGAAGATCAAAATGTCTCACTACACGAAGAAAATGTAGGATATAAAGAGACAAATACTGATGGTCTATGGTATTTGGACAATGGAGCTAGCAACCATATGACTGGAGTGAAAGAACACTTCAAGGAGCTAGATGAGAAGGTTAGTGGAAAAGTGAGATTTGGCGATGGATCACACATAGAGATCAAAGGAAAAGGTTCAATTTTAATAGAATGTGATGACGAGAAGCAAAGAATTATATCACACGTATATTACATTCCAAGCTTGAAAAGCAACTTATTGAGCCTTGGATAATTCACCGAAATTGGTAATAAGTAGTAATGGAAGACAATGAATTACGACTTTATGACATGGACAACAAAATCTTTATGAAAGTTACAAGACAAATAAACCGTATATATAAAGTAAGTCTAAGGATAGGCACACCTGTTTGCTGATTAGAAAACTTAAAGAATAACACTTGGTTATGGCACGCAAGACTAGGACATCTCAACTTTGAATCTCTAAAATCTATGGCTCAAAGGGAGTTAGTTCAAGGAATACCTGCCATTAAACATATAACAAAAATCTGTGATGTTTGTTTAGTTTGTAAACATAGTAGAGCGTCATTTCCAAAGAAAGCAAAAACTAGATCAACATCACCTTTAGACTCAGTATATGGAGATTTATGTGGACCAATCACACCAGAGACACCATTTGGAAAGAAATACATATCTTGTTAATAGATGATTACTCAAGATATATGTGGGCGTATTTCCTAAATTGTGACCAAAATGTTCATCATTAATATCAAGGTTGTAAAAATCGGTAGGCGTTAGTGAAGCGGTCGGGTAGGGCCTAGCGATTAATCGGTTATGCGGGGATTAATCGGATTAAAATTTTTATGCACAAAATTGTAATTTTAGATATTATATCATATTATATGTATGAGATAAGCATAGTGCATCAAAGTTCAGATATTTCAAGTGTTCAAATATAAACATAATACATAATCTTCAAAGTTCAAAGTCAAACATAGATATTACTCGATTTGTTGACATTTTTAAGCGATCTTTGACCGATTAATCAGTTTGTTGACTGACTTTTAAGCGATTTTGTTGACCAATTTTTAAGCAATTATGTTTGATTAATCCGATAACACTAATTTTGGTCGATTTTGCCCGATTAATCGGTTTGTTGACCGATTTTTAAGCGATTGTTGACCAAACCGATTAAATGAGCCGATTATGATAAATCAAGGCGCTTAGTAAGCGATTAGCAATTATGCGGGGATTAATCGGTCGCCTGAACCGATTTTTACAACAGAGATTAATATTAATGAAAAGTAAATGTTACATAGTACCAATCTTGTTTAAGGATAGCTCGGTTACAATTTTTCATGAAAAAATACACTAGCAATCGTAGCTAATATTCCCTTTTGTTTTCCACTCCTCATACGGAGTAATCCATTCACTTGCACTACAGAGCTCCACAACATCAGGCTCCGGGTATCCTTTTCTTAATAATAAGTGGACATAATGATTACCATTCACATACCCGAGAGAGATAAATTTAAGTTTATCCCATGACGGCGGAGGCGAATAAAGTGGTAAGTAAGTGTGACATTCTGAATTGGCTATGACATGTAGAATCACTTCGAAGTGTGTTGCAATCAAGACACCAATTTCTGGCATCTGCATCCACTTTTCCACCGGTGCAATTTCATCATCTTTAAAGAAAGTTAAGCGATTTTTAACAATATCGTAATTGTATTCACCGCCAAACATATTGCGATAGTCTTTTTCGGGGTTCTCCAACTCTTGCAGTAAACCACGTCGGATGTTTATCCATTCATATTTGTTTACAGGATCGCGTTTGACAGCGTTTAGAGGATCGCGTTCGACAGCGTTTAGACGATCGAGTCCGACAGCTACAGCTTGAAATCCACAATTTCCATCACCGGCGACATCGTCTACATCATCGATGAAAGTACGATACATTTCTGGTAACTTGTCAACGTATTTACGTCTTTCTTTATAAAATGGTGGTTTTGAAATTGATGAGCTGGTAGGTGTAAGCAATTTTTGTGCTTGTAAAGGCGCCTCAACATGGGTTTTTGTCTGAGGGACCCCACGAGTAGTATTCGAGTAGTGGGATCACCAACCCAAGTTGTTGATGACTTATGCAAAAGTTCGCTGATATTATGGTCAAACATATTTCGGACCAGATAGTGTTTTATAGACTCTTGCGAAAACATGTTAGCAATTTTGAACATTAGTGCTCCCATTACACTATCACAGATCCAGGCAAGATACGGCACTGGTGTCCATAAACTGAATCTTTTCAGCATAGGCTTCCAATGCTTCCGATCTTCGCATGCTTCGGATACGTAAACCAACAAATACAACAACAACATACTCAAATCGTCACGTGCATTAATAGTGAACAATAGTAATCGCATTCCAGTATCACGGATCCAAGCAAAAAACTCCACTAGTGTCCATAAACAGAATACTTCCAGTACAGGCTTCCAAGCTACGCATATCTGGGATACATTTATAACGTATTAGTTAATCATACCATTCCGTTTTTAATATTTTTTCTCATATTTTTAGTAAAATATAATAAAGCTACAAATAAAATAACAGAAAATGTAAGATGTCTTGTTATAAAGGAAGTAAGATTAACTACTTAGTTAAGTATATGTTGATTTAATCCTAACTTTATGATTCCCTAACTCCCAAAATATACGACTTCCAATATGCTTTAAATCTCTTTTTCTATTGCGTTAAGCTGTTATAATTAGTTATATACATTCGTGTTTTACTTGATTATTCCAGGTTTTTGTGATCGCTAAGAGTTTTAGGGTTTATTGTTCTTCGTTTTCTTTTAAAGGTATCGCAAAGGTCTGAATTTAATTTGTTAATCTGATTGGGTTTCGTATAACACTGATCTTAATTCATCGATTGATTATGGGTTAGTCTTGCTCTTCATTGTGCATAAACCCTAGTTTTTAACTAGGGTTTCCATTACGTTGTGATAACGAGGACGTGTTTTCTTGTTAAGTGGATCTTCTTGCTCTCCTGGTGGTTCGTTTTCTTAGGGTTTCGATTACTTCTTTCTGGTTTTCGTTTTTTTAGGGTTGTTTTCCTTTCTTGTTTGTTGTTATGGACAAGGTTGATGAATTAAACGATGATGAGTCTACTGTTAGTCCTGGTGAGTCGATTCTTCAATTGACAATGAACCCTAATAGTAGTGATTCTCGTTCTGATGGACAAGTGGAGCCGGTTTCACTTGGTTCAAGCCCTAGTCATGTCGCAACTAGTCATGACAATCCTGAGGGTCATGATACTTTATTGAAAATTCGTGCTATTGAAAAACAAATCTTTGAGGAAAAACTTGTTCTTGTGGGTGATGATGGGCAACCATTAAAACCAGCTGTGACAGTGGATACTACTACTTCTACTGGGGCTAATTTTGAGCATCTTAAGGTACCGCAGTCGCAGAAGGAGTTTGAGGAGATGCTTACTGCTATTGGTTATTATTCGAAATCTCCTCAAGATACGAGTGATCCTATGGCTTCTAATGTTCATGGCCATAATAACGCTAATGGTAAGGTTGATACGAATGCACATGGGGCTGGTGGTATTGAGAAGGTTGGTGGTTTGAAACAACCTTCTTCATCGTATGCTGGTGTTACTTCTACTGAACCAAAGAAACACACTTCAAACTTTCGTAGGTTGGAGTGTAGTAAGAACGCTGATGGTGTGGATCTGTCTGTTCCGATGAAAGTGGTTGAAGAGGTGAACACTAGGTTTGAGAATACTTTGTATGGGTATTTCCTTGGTCAACGCCTTGCTTTTTCGGTTGTTGATTACTTTGTACGCAATGCGTGGGCTAAGTTTGGTATACACAAGGTAATGATGAATGCAAAGGGGTTCTTCTTCTTTAAGTTCAATTCGAAGAAAGGTGTTGATGATGTGCTTGAAAACGGTCCGTGGTTGATTAGAAATGTTCCTTTTATTCTTAAACCATGGACCTTGAACACCAACTTACTCAAAGAGGATTTGACCAACATCCCGGTGTGGGTTAAATTCCATGATGTTCCTCTGGCTATGTTTTCTGATGATGGCCTTAGTCTCCTTGCCACATTGATAGGCACGCCTAAAAGGTTAGATGCTTTTACTAGCCAAATGTGCAAGGACTCGTGGGGCCGTAGTAGTTTTGCTAGATGCATGATTGAAGTGAAATCGGATCAGGTGCTTAGGGACTGCCTTACTGTTGAGATACCGTTACTTGATGGATCGGGTTCGACTATTGAGAAGATACGGGTTGAATACGAGTGGAAACCACCTCATTGTGATAAATGTAAGATTTTTGGTCATACTCTTATTGAATGTCCTAAAGTTGTTGAACCTCCTGCTCAGCCTACTAAGCGTGTTAATGATGGTTTCATGATGGTCAATAATAAGAAGAAGGGAAAGCATGGTGGTTCTACTATTCCGGGTCAAGGAGGGTTTACTAAACCTGTTGTGGGTAAGCAGTTTCAATATCAACCCAAAAAGACTCCTCCTAAACCTAAGAAAGTGGAAGTCACTAAGAAGAATGCTTCTGATGTGGCTAGTTCGAGTGGAACTAAGATCCCTACATCTAACCAGTTTGATGCCCTTAATATGGAATCTACGGATGCGTTTGGTACTCCTCCTAATGACACCAATAAGGATGTGGATTCTGGTCGTACAATGGAAGCTAATGAAGATAAGTCTACTAAGACAGGAAATGCATCACATGAACACCCTGTGAGTGATTTGAAAGAGATGGAGTCTGATGTGGCTCCTAAAACTTGTGATTCTTCTATTCCGCCTGTCTCTTCTACTAAGAGAGTTAACCCTTTTTCTAAAGTGGGAGATATCGTGGTGTCTGATTCTGAAGATGAGGTGGTTGCTAACCCATTTGATGAATCTGCTAATCTATTATTCGGTGGTGGCCATGAGTTTGAAGATGAGTATGATGACTATGCGAAGCAGGTTTCTGATCTTTCGAGAAATTTGGATGCCTTTAATGCCATGTATGGCACCAAGCTCCAAGGACCTAGGAAGTAATTTTTTTCGTTATGTCCTATGTTATCATTTGAGTAGTGGTTTGTTTTGTTTGTTTTCTTCTCTAGAAAATAGGTACTATCTTGTTATGTAAACTTTATGCCTATGTAACGGGCTGAGATATGGGATTACTCCCTTTACCCAAAAAAGAAAGTAAGATTAACTCAATTAATATATATATATATATATATATATATATATATATATATATATATATATATATATATATATATATATATATATAAAAGGTTTTAAAACACTAAATGTCACATGGTGGTAATCTTATTATATAGGTCGTGGTACCCTCACATCACCCAAATACTAATACTATTAAACATAAAATAAAATATTTGAAAAAAAAAAAAAAAAACACCATACCCCACCTTGTTGTATAGAAATGGAACTACAACAACATACTTTTCCTGTAAAATAATGTAATGTCTAATGCACTAGGTGCCCACAATAGAAATTATAAATGAAAAAAAGAAGAGAAGCTTACCGAGATAAATCCCCAAATAGTGGTTATGATTGCTATAATGAACGCAAGCATGCCACCAAAATCAGAGTAATAACATGCAATAGCAAGGGCACCAATGGTTGCCACTCGACTGTTAAACTGTATCACCCAAATACTAATATTAAATATAAAAATAAAATATTTGAAAAAACACTATACCTTACTTCCAAGGGTTTTGTAGAAAACAAAAGAAAAAAGAAAGAAAGAAACTTATAATATAATATAATGTCTAATGCACTATCTCGCCACCGCATACGATAGAAATTATAAATGAGAAAAGAAGAGAAGCATACCAAGATAAATCCCGAAATAGTGATTATGATTGCCATAATGAACACATGCGTGTAACCAAAATCATAGAAATAAGACGCAATAGCAAGGGCACCAATGGTTGGCACTCGACCGTTGATGAAGAACTGTATCACCCAAATACTAATATTAAATATGAAAATAAAATATATAAAAAAAACACCATACCCAGCCCCGAGCGGGGTTTTGTAAAAAAAAAAAAAAAAAAAAAAAAAAACTTATAAAATAATATAATGTCTAATGCACCGGGTGCCACTGCACGATAGAAATTATAAATGAAAAAAAAGAAGAGAAGCATACCGATGTGAGTACCAAAATAGTGGTTACGGTTGCTATAGTGAACGTAAGCATGTCACCAAAAGCAGAGTAATAATACGCACCAGCAAGGGCACCAATGGTTATCATTCGTTTGTTGGAAAAGAAGTGTATCACTTGCTTCTTCTTGTAAAAGACCTGTAAGCATAAAACAACATTTTTAGATTCAGTGTTTTGAGCAATTCTTTCAAGCTGCAATGTTAGATTTATGTACCTCATAAAGGAATAGAATCACCACTAAGCAAATCCAGGGAATTACACAATTCTACAGAAGTATATGCAATTAGCACTCTCATACATCAAAATGGAAGGTTAAATAGCCAATAAAGACCTTGCTAGCATACATAATGAAGAAAGTTCTTACCGAGAATGACTTTCCTAACCCTTGCATATTGAGTTTGTAGCGTACAACCAACGGGAAAATGAAAAATCGTAGACTTAAAATGGTCTCTATAACCGTTCCTTCAATAGTTCGGATGTGAGACTGAAAATTACATTTCATAATTATTAGTTAACCTATTAAAGCTACAGCATGCAATAATATTTGTCTTGATATAAATGTCCACCTTAATGGAAAGAAAAGGAAACAAAGCCTTGTAAACATGAGGAAGAAGTACTTACACCAACAATGAAAAGCAATGAAAAAAGAAAACAAACAAACTTATGAGGGTTGAATGTTACCAATTCTTTATTCCACCAAGCTTCCCAACTTTTATCAACTGGGACACTTTTTTTAACTGGGACAGTTTCTTCAACCGGGACGTGTTCTTCAATTGCTACGCTTTCTTCAGCTGGCACGTGTTCTTCAAGTGCGACGCTTTCTTCAACTGGGATGTGTTCTTCAGCTGGGGCGCGTTCATCAACTGGGATGCCTTCTTCAACTGCGACGCCTTCTTCAACCGGGACTCGTTCATCAGCCGCGACGTGTTCTTCAACTGCGACGTGTTCTTCAACTGGGACGCCTTCTTCAACCGGGTGACTTTCTTTAACTGGGACACTTTTACAATTGCGCCAATTATTCCAATCATCCCAGTCTTCCCATTTTCTGAAGATTGTGAAAGAAGTTGAAATGCATCTGGAAACAAAATGAAACTCAAATGACAAACTTACATGTAACGGTCAAACGGGGATGAATCGAACAAAAATGGAGCGACAATCCATGAAATTGACAAAATTAAACCGCGAAGTAAAAGAAGGTTGTTATAAATCGCCCGAACTGAGTGGAACCCGTATTTGCTGTAGGAAAATATGGTCAAATTATTGGTTTGAATGACAATTGATGGTCATCAAATATACTAATGGGTGTTTATTGCAAGATTAATTTGTGGTCATATGTAACGACCAATTTAATTCTTTGTTGATGAGCCATTAGTAGGATTATGGGTGTAATTAATCCGACCGTTTTTCCTGACCTCCTCTCCTATAAATGAGAGTTTTCTCATTTGTTTTCGACACCAAAATACACACTCATTACTCCTCTCCTTTTGTTGTCACTTATATTGACTTCTTGTGTATCCGTTCGTAATAGAGGAAGGCACGGTTTTGGTTCGCCTTGATAACCCGTTTGTGCTAACGGAGTTATCCGTTGTTGTTGTATCATGGGAGATAGACGTTCACGATTCTCAAGCACCGTGGAGAGGGCGAATCATCTTAAGGAAGCGTGAGCATCACAGCCTCAACATTTTCCTTACTTGTGTTTTGTGTCTCAACAATCAAAAGAATTACGGTAAGGAAAATGTTGAGGCTCGTGATGCTCACGCTTCTTAAGATGATTCGCCCTTCCACGGTGCTTGAGAATCGCGAACGCTATCTCCCGTGATACAACAACAACGGATAACTCCGTTAGCACAAACGGGTTATCAAGGCGAACCAAAACCGCGCCTTCCTCTATTACGAACGGATACACAAGAAGTCAATATAAGTGACAACAAAAGGAGAGGAGTAATGAGTTGTGTATTTTGGTGTCAGAAAAACAAATGAGAAAAACTCTCATTTATAGGAGAGGAGGTCAAGGGAAAAAACGGTCGGATTAAGTACACCCATAATCCTACTAATGGCTCATCAACAAAGAATTAAATTGGTCGTTACATATGACCACAAATTAATCTTGCAATAAACACCCATTAGTATATTTGATGACCATCAATTGTCATTCAAACCAATAATTTGACCATATTTTCCTACAATCCCCCACATGAATGAAATTGATAAAGGGAAACAAATTTCAACGACTCAATGTTGTAATAGAGTTTTGCAGTTGATATTTGCATAGGATAGGTAGGTGTTACCCTTTGAACCCTCCCTCGTGAAATATACTTAGCCTCCTAGCAGCCAGTAGAACTTGATGTCTTTGAACTGCCCGCTGTTTGTGGAGACGACAATATATATTCACACAAATATCTCCTTGACACATTTTGGTTCTCATAGTTATGTTCGTTATGGTCATGAACATTAGCCTGGTTTTGTGAGAGCTGTTAAGAATTGCGCCCCCACAATTCCCTTAGAAGCGACCCCACTTCTCTCTCACATAGGTGATTCTTGATCAATCATTAAAAGCCATATGCTTAACCTCATATTGTCACTATTATAGGAATGGACTAGGAAGTTTGCTAACTCCCTTAAATAAATGTGGAGTTTATTACTCCCCCACAGTGACCTCTGTTTATACAAGTAGGTTGTCCTATTGAACCCAGATCTTGGGATCTCCAGTCAGCTGGGTTAGGTTTTCCTTCATATAAACTTTTCAAGGGCTTTAGTCACATTCCTCTTCACGACTTGCTAACTAACTCTCACATTTTGCTTTTCGCTAGTGGATCCGCAAAGTTATTCTATGACTTCATATTGTCAATAGGGATAATCCATACTGAGAGTAGTTATCGTATCGACATAATATATTTGTACAAATTTGAGTTTCGTTCAACTCTAAATATATCATGCTCCAGGTAGTTCTTGAGTATTCCAACTAGGCAAGAACTTCATGTTTGTTGACGTTCTTTTGAACTCTAGCTAGGCCGGAATCCCCCACATGGAATTTATCTCAAGAATTTTCTAGAAAGGTTCTCTCTTTTTTTGGGTAAAGGGGAGTAAAGAAAGGTTCTCTCTTTCAATGTATTAATCTTGTTTATAAGATTTTTTTTTTCACATGGAGATGACATCAAGATCCTTAGTAATTTGTCACTTCACAAAGTTTCATACTAGTGTATGCAAACTTTTTGAATGTCTTATGTTAATTATTTTTCGTATCATAATTAACAGATTCCAAATCTAGCATGCTATAGACCAAGGAATCAAGTGTATGACAGAAGATGCATCATTCTGATTACTCATAGCTTTATCTATTAACATTCTTCTTTTAGACAAATCACCACCTTAAACCATACACGTTTTAGGAGAATCCCATATGTTATATGTGTAAGTCCTACACTTATAACATGTCATTCCAATTCACTTGTGATTATATCAATATTCACATTTATTATCTTATCATTATATGATTATCACAATTTATTATGTGATTATAATCACATAAAATCAATGTGTAATCATTTTACACAATCAAAATATGTCCAACTTAACGGATGGACTATAGCTAACATTTGATGACAATCACACCGTTCAAGTTAGTTACATAAACTAACGTAATTCGTTGTCATCTATATGTGTGTTCTTTCTTGACATTTCACAATGTCCTACACGGTTATACTCAACACATAGTCATTTCTTACATATGACAAACCGTTCGATTATTAGTAATATGAGTTATAACAAGTCTTGACGATTATTCATCTTTCTAGAATAACAAGTAGTTTGATTATTCGCAACAATATTCACAACAGAATATTTGAAACATACAAACTTCCAATACTCTATACAAAATCGAGTAACTTGTATATTCTCATGTTACAAAATTAGTTGTACAAAACCGCACCAAACAACTTTAAACAGGCATTACTTTGCCACAAATATTTTGCACCAAATGAAACAAACAATTTTGCGTTGAACATTGTACAAAATGTCAGATAATTTTGTATTATAAGAACCAAAAAATGTTGTACTAAACAAATCAAATGTATGCCTCACAAAAATTGTTGTATTAAAATACAAACTGCGATCAAATGATTCTTCCGTTTATGCTCAATTTTTTTTTTTCTCTAAAAATCAAGTTTAAGATATTTACCTAATCACGGTAAAAAGAAAAAAAAATTGGTGCAAAACTCAATTTGTTTAGTATGAGAAAAACATATTTTCTCGCAACATTGCACATGAGACATCAACTTGTCCAAAATGAATTTCTATATCAAAATAGAAATTGCGATTGAATGGCTTATCAATTTAAGCTCAAACTTTCTACAAATCAAGTTTGGTGTATTAGTACGCAATATAAAAAAAAATACAAATCTCAAGTGTTTATTATACAAACAATGCATTTTCCCATGACCACGTAGCTGTGATAGTAAATATTTTGGATTCCAAATAACTCCAAAATTCGTAATTCACAAGAATGAGTTTAATCTCAACATATAGTCATGAAACCAATACTAGTTACACAAACTAGTATCATGACGAGATTTGAGCCAACATGCTTTGAACTTTCTATAGATATATCATAAAGTAATGATATCAAATGTTGAGGCCTGTGATGCTCACAGTTTCCTTAAGACAGATTCGTCCTCTCCACGGTGCTTGAGAATCGTGAACGTCTATCTCCCAGGATACAACAACAACGGATAACTCCGTTAGCACAAACGGGTTATCAAGGCGAACCAAAAACCGTGCCTTCCCTCTATTACGAACGGATACACAAGAAGTCAATATAAGTGACAACAAAAGGAGAGGAGTAATGAGTTGTGTATTTTGGTGTCAGAAAAACAAATGAGAAAAACTCTCATTTATAGGAGAGGAGGTCAAGGGAAAAAACGGTCGGATTAATTACACCCATAATCCTACTAATGGCTCATCAACAAAGAATTAAATTGGTCGTTACATATGACCACAAATTAATCTTGCAATAAACACCCATTAGTATATTTGATGACCATCAATTGTCATTCAAACCAATAATTTGACCATATTTTCCTACATTTGCAGTACACCACTAACAGGAAAAGCATTTCCATTCTGTTTAAGATATATTAAACATACTTGTTAAGTTCGAGAGCGAGAGAGTTAGAGTTCGAGTTCAAGTGTGTGAGAGAGAGAGAGAGAGAGACCCTTTGATGAAATGACTTCGTGAATAACGTCTGTAATTCTCCGAAAATTTGATATGATGCAAGACAAATCCTCGACCGGTTGCTTGATACTATATTCGGATAAAATTTGATTACATTGCAATAATAGATCATAATAGAGGTAAACAAGATAATATCGACATAGTTAGCCCGAAGAGCACAACGATGAGAGCTTTTAACATGCCAAAGATTCATTTTTCATGCCATTCTTGATCCAAACCATACCATCACTTGGTGTCATTGGTGAGCCAAAGGTATTTGAACCATTCTAATGGCTCAAGCCATTTGTGATGTTTGGTGGTTTTTTTTTTTTTTTTTTTTTTTTTTTATGAGTGAGTGGGTATTTTTAGTGGGATATTTTGCGGGACCCAATAACATGTTAGTGGTGTGTTATGAGGGAGAGTGTTTTAGTTATTGGTGAGTTATTGAGAGGTGTATGATGTGGCGCTAAAATAGCATACCAATAACGTGTTATTGGTATCCATGATACCTTGTGCTCTTAGCTTATACCAAATCACAATTCAGTCTATTTACTAACTCCGTCAATTTTAACTTTTAAAAATGGGTTATATGACTCTATGCATGTTTTAATGTGCTAGTTTCTAAGAAAACATCATATTTGATATCACTACATTTCTATGTCATTCAAAAGATATTCATAATAGGCGAGAAAAAATTGAAAACGAAACCAAAACTCAAAATCGAAAAAGAAACCGAACTGTTTAAAAACCTACGGTTTGGTATATCTTTAAAAGACCGAAAGTTTTGGCTCATTTTGGTTTTATATGAAAACCCAAACCAAAAAACCCGAACCGCCTTATACAAATATCAAATCAACTTTTAATAAATACAAATTTAATATCTTTACAATTACTAATAAAAGGTATCAAAAAATGATATACACATATTATAGTCGTAAGACATATCAGTTTAGCAAACATCATGACAAAATCACACTTTATTTTTCTTTATTGCACATCAAGTGTCACAAGCAAGATAATGTTATTGTAATGAAAATCATTGATTAAAAATGGAAGACTGCAAACTGTGTGATAATAAATCAAAGCCGTTATTCTTAATACGCATAATTCATATGTTATATAAATCTTTGATTCACTATTATAATGGATGAATCGATGCATTAATAATCGTTTCATTAAGAATTTCTGGGACGCCAATAAACTAGGTCATGAATAGATCCCTTTGGTCAACCCAGCCCCATTTTGACCCGTTAAATAACTCTTCCATATTGACACATCTAGAACAAAGTAAGCAAGATAGAAGAGTAAACAACAAACCGATGCACCACCATGAATAATGGTTCTGCCAAACCAATGTATTCTTGTGCCCAAAGAGAATGCGAAGAAAATGGAACCAAGACTAAAAAACATGGCGAGAAAACTCTCAACAGCCTGCAACACCATTCAAAGTTTAATACGCAACAAGTTAACCACATAAAATAACTGTAATTATTTATCGATGATTCATCCCGTATAAATTAAGCCTACATAAAAAACGTTTACACAAATGTACCTTTTCCAAACCCTGCTCTAAGTAAGGAACCAAAAGCATGTATATAGCCGGGAGTAAAACAATCATTAAAAACCACTCAGGAGCCATATCTGTATCGTTTAACGCATGGGGGACTCTCGTTCCAGACAATGCCTGTAACAACGAAAATAAAACAATCTATAAAGATGGTGCTATGAAACTTTAATAAGAAGCTTTATAAAAAGAATAATACTAATTACCATAATCAAATTGCCATACAGTAATATGTATAAGGTTATCACCATTAACTGCAAAATCACATAAATTGTTAGATGAGCAAATGTGCGATCTTAGAATAGTAACCTTAATTTACTGATATTGTGCATACCAAGGAAGAGAAGTAATATCCAACGGTTGTATAGTAGAGTGAAAGCATCCGGAAGAAATCAAACCGTTGACCAAGTCTCAGATAAATCTCTACTAAGAACCGCTCCCGTTTCCTCCCGCCACTTTTCCTTCAAAAGTAGCAATTTGATTGAACCCAACATCTCGCCTTGCCCACCTTCAAAACAAAAAATGAAATACATAATAATTGAGCATATGTATGTACGGATGCCTGATGACTTAATTTAGAGCTTAATATAAACCCAATGTGATTTTATTTCTGGAAAGTAAGGAGTTTTAAAGATATATAATACCTGGATGTATTCATGATGAGTGGCACTTCCTTGACGCAAAGTTGAATTAAAACCTGTATTTCAAATTTTAATATGTAGGCATATTACCTAGTAAAAACATATCAAAATCATCACAAACCTCCCATTTTCTTTTCTATTGCAATTTCTAGATTATTATATGATGATTTTGACCCTTTCCATAATATATAAAAGAAATAGAAAGGGATAGACTAGAAATGACATCTGTTATGTTAATGATGCGGATTCAAGGTCGCGCATCCAACTTGGGGTTTAAGTACGTGGTAACCCAAAGCCTTGATTACGCGGTAGATCTATGTTTAATTTTATGTTTTCGAGTCAGATGTCAAAGCTACGCCGTAGCTTGTAACCCCAAAATGCCGTAGCTTGTAACCCAACTATGCTGTAGCTCGTGTCAAGTTTTAGTTTTCCATTCTGTTGTCCAACTACGACGTAGCTTGATTCTCAACTACGCCGTAGTTATGAGTCGGGTCAGTTTTAGGTTTTTTTATTTTAAGTCGGTTCTAGAATATTCTAGTTAACTTTCTACCCAAGTCTGTCTTCCCTATAAATATAGGGCTTGGGTTTACTGTTTTGTATTCAGTAATTCTGGAAATCATTAATAAACTTTGTGTTTTAAGAGTTTATCTCTTGTTTGGGTTTTATTCCCGCAAGGTACGCCTTGGTTATCATCCTTGGTTTAGGGTTTATCCAAATTCGCTTTCGCATCCTGCGTCGATTAATGACAAAGAAAAGGATATTAAATGAGTGAAATTGAGATATGGATGAAATGTAATGAAATAGAGCCACTGGAGGTTCCTTGTGAAATGAGGCATGGGACGGAGCCACTACGAAAAAGTTTCGAGAGTTACGAAGGAAGCTTTGGCCTCATATCGGTCATGGGTTGAGAACATGGATAGAACTCTATGCGATATAATCTTCTGTTGTTCCTCAGTAGCTTAGTGGTATAATTAATTGGTCAACGTTTATATAGTCTTAACAATAAGATAGATAATAAGTTAAAGATAGAAAAAGAAACACAATAACATATATAGTCTTAACAATGGATTCACTAAACTATATTGTTGAATCAACATTTATATGACTAAGTTTAAAAGATAAAGATACTACAAGTTGATTGGAACTTAGGTTTTGCAAACGTAAAATCTTACAAAATCCCGATCTTACTATAGGATATTAAGATCAAACCTGATCCGACTTTTCCTGAACCACATGCTAATTTTCTTAAACTTTGCATAATCATAATTTGAGATGACATTTTCATGAAATATTCATATAATTATGTGTTGATATATAATAATCTTTATATTTGTGTAATATTACAAGGAATATTGTGAAAATGACACCATAGTAGGATTTAAACGATCTCGATTTTACAAAGAAGAAAATGATCTTGAGTAAGAATCCCATCTTGAAAAGCTTGAATGTTATGTATGCTTCTTTTTTCCCTATTAAATATACTAAAATGTCTAAACCTTTTAATGTTTGTTAAGAACAGGAAATTAAAATAGAAAGTTCAGTCATTTAGTAAGAAAAAAAGAGTTTGATAAGATAAACAATTTTTTTTTTCTTTTGGCATGTTAAATACATTTTGAATTAATTATCTCAAATTGTATATATATGAGAATGATAGTTCAAGAGTTGAGTGAAAGTTTTAGTTAACAAGAAGTTGACGTGAGGAGGTGTCTGTTTGATCTTCCGAATTTGATCAGTTTTGTTTTATTTAGTACTTATAAAGTTTTCTCCCCTCATCTCCTACAAATAAAGGTGAAGGGAGCCTCAAATGCTCAATTGTATCATTCTTTCTAGCTCAATAAATTAAAAATTTGAAGGTCCACTTTCACTCGATCCGGAAGAGACTTGTCGTTAAAGCGCTTGTCATTCATGTTCCTTAGCCGATCGAATAGGCTTCTTTGAAAGAGGTTTTCGATTGAACTTGTGTTATCTAAGATGATTGTGTTTCACTCTAGATAACCGGTATGTTGTGTTTATACTATAAAGGGATATGACTGTCTGTATTAAATGATGATATTGTAATCACGTTTCTCTCATTGCATAGTGCATATTTGTATAAGATCAAAAAAATTTAGACAAAAGCATTTCAACCCGTCCTATGTCAACCTCCAAAAACATATTCATTTTGACCCAAACTGTTTTAAATCTGTAAACCTACCCATTTTCCAACTCGATTATTTGGAGAACAAAGTAAGTAAAAAAATACCTGCGTAAATATCTTCACTAATGTTTATCCCACGAGATGCTTTGCTAATACCACCCCGTGTTATGTGGAACACTCTATCAAAGACATCGGGATGGCCATAGTGCATGCGAACCCTAGTCATATTTGAGTGAAAACATGATGACGTTAATCACATATAGACATTGCTTCGATATTAGAACTTAGTAAAATAATTTTAAAAAACGTACTTTAAAGGGTTAGCGATGACACGCTGCCCAAGAGTTACAAAGCCGGTTTCTTGATTGGACATGAATGATGCTAAAGAAGAGGCACTGTGAAATTGCTCAAAATTTGAAAGTGGATCTGCAAATTGTACGTGTAATATTAACAATAAAAAATAAAACTACTTAGGGTAGGTTATACCTTCCAGTAAATATGTGTTCCCTTATTCCAAGAATGGTAGGAGGACGGATAACATGTTTCCTATGAAATTCTTCAAGAAGGTTTCTCATCTTTAAAGTTTCCTCGAAATAATTGTCCTGAGAAAAAAGCGGAAACAAGCTAAATTTAAGTACTTGAACTCTTGAACACAAATCATTGATCTCAAAATTTCATTAAAAAGTAGATGGTCAGAATTTCAATCGGGGGGGAGGGGGGGGTGCATACCTGATTCATGTCAATGGTTTGGATAGCATTTCCACGAGTAAATACAATTGCATGATTTTGATTTTCAGGTTTTCCCTCACCAAGTATTGGATTCCCAGGCAATTTAATAGAATAAACTTCCTGCATAATATCAAATTAATTCTGACTTAAGTAAATATAATAAAGACAAAGCCCTTGCTTAAATTAATAAATAAAACACCATTAATTTTAATTATTAAAGAAAAAAGGGTCTGCCTAGAGAAACAATGTAAATTTAAAACACAAGAAAAATATCAACCATGTCCTCTCCATTCTTATCAGCCTTCACAAGCTTAGAATAGAACTCCTTGTTGACTTCATCAATAAAAGCAACTCGAAGTCCTTCATTTCTAAGAAAAGGAAAACCAGCAATTAACATAATTGTAAATTATCTATAAATAAGTTTAAAGTACAACATTAACTTAAACATACATAACTCACTTTTTCAATAAAAATGCAATATCAGCAGCCATATCTTTGCCCTTTCTTTTCTGTTCCCCTCTCTTTTCTGTATATTTGGCATGAGACAACATATGTAAATTTAAGGTCAACATGAGCTTTTGCGTTATCTAAACATTGAGATCCTGCATACCCAACCAATAATATTAGAACAAAAGTAAAACACGAATAGTAAAAGTACAAATATTTTGGATAAAAGCGACAACGTATCAAAAATTCTACGTGATATCAAAACTAAATTTGATTTATATATAAACCCGTGGATTTGACTTATGTTAAACTAAAAATTAAACTACTTAAATAATAACCTGAAAAATTGATCGTATTTTCAAACCCAAACAAATATAGTTGAAATATTATTATTAGTTGTACACATTGACCGAACCCTATATGCGTTTGATAATCCATGCGTACACGACTTAATAGTTTTAAATACGACTAAACTTAAAATAGATTGATTGTAATGCCTAAAATTCGAATATGCACGGGATAATAAATTTCAAAATGAAAGCAGTAAACACCGAACAAATATAGTTATAGAATAATTATTACCTAATTTTACTTTTAATCATTAATTTTACTTTTAATCTAAACCTCTGCGTGGGCATTGAAACTAGTGACATGTAAAATAAGGCAATTATTTTTCTTAAAGGGATATCATAATCGAGCATTTGGTTTGAGGATATGAATATGAAGAATTGACTTTTATTCAATTCTAGTTGTTTGGTTAATGGGTTTTGTATTTATGAATGGATATGAAACCCTTAAGACTAGGCTTTCTCAAAACCCACCTAAAGCAATGGTTTTACTCTTGTGTGAACATTTAGTACATATAACCACAAGGACCATGTGTGCAATTACCTCTTAAAAATTAAAAATTGTAAGAGAGTATTGATTCAGTGATAAACTTAAATCGATCCTATAGAAGTGGTAAAACTGTAAATTTAATATAGAACAGTATAAGTCTCTCATTATTGATCAAATCAATTTATAATAGCTGATTAGCTAGCAGAAGCATATATATCTATTTTGTGGAAATTTTTTATTTGAAACTCACCGGAATAAGTTTCTAAGAGATGAATCCTAAGGAAGTCGTTAGAGTTGAAGGTAAAAAGAGACTTTAGCAAAGACTTTTAATTTTATATACAGATAATTGTGTTGCTAATTAAAATCGATACGTAATGATGTGAACGTTAAGTTGTACAGTATTTATTTTGTTTAAAAAGATGAAGCTCTTACTGATAATTTCTTTTAACGCATCCCACATTTGTTCGGCTGTCTCACTATCTTCAACGGAATCATACATTGATTCACTTAATGAGGCACTGATCCATTCCATGACTTGTTTATCCAACTTTTTCCATTGCTCAGAATATATCATCACAAGTTCCTCTTGACTCTCCTCTTTAGGATCAGGGTCTTCAAATTCACCAATAATGAAACAAAACATTCTTTTTGCTTGCAGAAAGTTCTCCATTTGTGACACCCAATCGCGATACTGGTCTTTGTTAAGCAAGTTAATGAACACATGGTCTGTTACATTCACAGATGATATAATATCTGCATGACCATGACAATAGTATTAGGAACTTCGTGTGAAACTCTGTTAGTCTGTTATATAACCGCATGGACGATCTGTATAAGTAACCCTGGAATTGAGATATAATATGTCATTTAGTGATCAAGTCCTATGGAAGTCGTTAAAGTTAAAGGTAAAGAGAAACTCTAGCAAATATTTATAGATATATACAGATCGAGAATACTATATGTGTAACCGATCAAATCAAAATTTTATACGCAGAATAGTATAACTAACTGATAAAATCCATACGCAATACGGTGAACCTTTCATGCATATATATTGTAGATAGAATTTGAAGCTTTTACCAATACAGAAATAAGTTCTTAACATGTACCATATATCTTTCGATGTCTTAGACTCTTTAACTACTTCCTTCAGTGTATAATCTATTGAAAAATGTTTCTAATGAGTTGTTTCTTTTGTGGAAAAAAAGACTTTTACCTGTACTGAAAAACATTTCTAACGTCTCCCACAATTCTTTTGCTGTTTTCATCATTTTAACCATATTCTTCAGTGTATCATTTAGTGAAGCCATGATCCAATCCTTAACTATTTTATCCAACTTTTTCCATTTCTGAGAATAATTACACACATATTCGTCTTGACTCTCCCCTTTAGGATCAGGGTCTCTTAATGAACCATCAACGAAACCTTTCATATTTTCTGACTCCAACGGTTCCATCATCTGATCCCTCCAGGGATGGTAACTTTCTTTGTCACGCAATATGATAAGATCGGAGGTCTGCACTAAAAGCACACCGCAAGAACTTCGCTCCTCAAGTGAGATTAACGTAGCTTCATCCATGGATACAACCGGCACAGGAGAAGTGCTCGGTAGACCATCCACACCTAGAATAGTGCATGTATAATTTATGTATTTGACATTTTGAACAAAATGATCACGATAACTGACAACCATATATAGCTGTAAGGTTAGCGGGCCAACCTAAACCAACAGCAATCAACATTTCCCTATAAGCTTGAAGTAATAGTGCTTTTTGGTAGTACATGGTTCCTCTCACTGAATAAGGTTGAGCATAAAGTTTAAAATTGTAAAACACCAAGTACATACAATAATATATCCGTCTATACACCAAATGAAAAAAAAAAAAAAAGTAAACAAATACATACCAGTTCTTGCTAACGTTTGTCCACGATATGATGCCCATAAACGATATTCATATCTCTCTTTGTCGTCATCAGTATATCTTCTTTTGATTCGCTCACAATAGTTAGTCCACTCATCTGCAAAATCCAAATGGTATAGTTTACTCATACCCATTAGTTTGACTAGAGATGATAAATAGGTTGGGCTAACCCAGAAACACTTTATATTATTTTATTTTATATAAATAGGATTGCTGCATGAAATGATCAGCATTATGAATTGGGCTTTGGAAGACTTTCAAACAGTTTGCTTACTTTCCCTTTGACTAATTTGTTAATTTGATATGTTTGAGTTAGAAAAGTCAAAATTACCTGGATAAAGATTCTTGAGATAATCTATAAGTGTAACTCCATCATCATTACTTGAGTCAAGTTCATCTAAACTATAAAGAACAGTCTCTTCATAATACGGAGTTAATACACTGGAAAATTCAAAACTTCAGTTAGCATGCACCCAATAATATGGTGTGTACAGAATATTCAAACTGAAATGATTTACCTAAAAGATAACATTTCCCGGACTGGCTTGGCTGTCGGCATCGACATGAAAAGTGAATTAGTAAAAAACTCCAACCGACGTCTAGCCTCACCGTTTCTAGGGACATAGTCTGCTGATCTCATAGCTAAAAGCGAGTGGAGCCTTTTAATTTGTAACGGCTTTAGACAAATAAAATAATATTTAATTAGAAGGCCAATACGAAAAATACAGTAAAAAAAGTCAACTAACACAAGATTGACTCTTAAAAGAGAGAGCATACCAACTCAAGATTTGTCCGCCAATCGGAATCTGAAATCAAAATCTGCTCCCCTGGAAACTTTTTTTCTCTGTAAATGTATCAAATGGTTTCATCAAGAACTAATTGGAACTTGTAAGATATATGAACACTTGTTGGCACACCCACCCAAGAAAATCATGCTTGATAACTTTCTTAAGATATTTGTTAGCATATTTCTTATTATCATGAAGCAGGCCCTTCATAAAAAGTTTAATGATTGCTTCCAAAAAACTGTCTAGCTCCTTAAGTTGAAACTCAGAGCACAGGTTTCCATCTCTCGCTATACTACTTTCAATGTCATTACATATTTCTTCAACCCTGCTCAAACAAATAAATAGGCAAAAAGTTAACTAATCGATTGCAGTAACACCACAAAATTGGTATATATAAATGCTTTTTTGTTTAGTTAGCATAAGAATAAATTATTGATAAAGTGAAGATTTAGTGTTTATTGTTACTCCTAATAACCTGCTAGCAGTTGAGATACTCCAGGTATAATATGTTTTAAGTTTCTTCGCGTAAAGACCATTAAAAGATATCCCCAAAGCAAGGTTTATAGGAGCTCAATGGATAAAAAGGTGGGTTTTGTGCGAGAATGATTCTAAGCAAGTTTTTGAGAAATTTCACTCCAATGAGGAGTTTGGGGAAAGGTTTTAATATTCTTATTTTAACTCTTCCAATTAAAGTGTATAATGGGATTAGATGATGGTGTCGGAGTCCAACAGAAAGGGACAATTTTAAATCCAACCTACTTTAACCCATAATGGAAATTACTCATTCCGACCCGTTGCCAACACACAACCAATTTGCCATCTCGAGTTTAAAGAACAAACAATATACAGTCTGCATGTTTCACTGGTAGCACTTACCACTCCTTCCCCTCATTGTCCAAAACAGAGCACAAAATAAACTTGACAGAGTGAAAACACTCCTCAACTGCATATTTCATGTATACATCATATCTTGAAATCCTATTCCATAGATCTTTATGGGTTCGTTGTTGTTGTTGTTGTTGTAGTCTTTGCAACAATCTTTCCCATACTCCGCCCAGGCGGGATTGGGTAAGTTGTTGTACTCTTTGCAACAATCTTTCCCATACCCTGCGCCTGCAGTATTTGGAATGTGGTTGTGCTGTAATTTGCAGCAATCTTGAGGCATGGAATACCTACATATGGTCATACATTAAAAGCAAAAAAGAAAAAAATAAAATGTTATAAAGAAACTAAAAAGAGCAAAAATGTGGAGCTTGAAGACAAAAGTATTTGAATGACCTTGCCGACTAGGAGAAAAAGAGGCCACTGAACCACATCAATACACCCAGGTTTTTCAGGCATGTTAAGCGCATCCTGTTCCCTGTACGCAAGATGCGTCATAAAGTTACCAAAAATCATTAACCAAGTAAGTCTTGTTATAGCAGTAAAATACATAACACTCACGAATCAGAAATATAATCTTCCTCTCGCAAATGCATCACGATCTGATTCCAGAAGGGTGAAAATCCTTCTGCATCAAGCTTACCTTTTTTTTTAACCTTTGCATAGAGGAGATACTATTTCATGTGAGAATGCAAGTTACACATTTAGTAGATAAGAAAAAAATATAAAATAAGTCTTATGGTAATAGTTATTTACTTTTTGCTGATTATTCTCGAGACGGGATTCACTGTAAAATATAATATAGATTAAATAGTTTATATAGAGAGAGAGAGAGAGAGAGAGAGAGAGAGAACCTGTTTTTTAAAGGAGTGTGAAGATGATCCATAAATGCTGTAGGGACACCGTCAAAACATTTGTGGACATCACCCAATGACTTGATCTGTGAAACCTTTTAAGTCAACACATAGATACGAAATACAATTGCTAGTAGTCTAGTACGGGTGAGTCAATGGTATCTGACTAGATTTAAACCTGAATTATTTTAAGTAAAGAAGACTCGCTGAGTGAGCATCTCAAGAAGACTCACTGATAATGAAATCAGCGAGCAATCTCAGCGAAGTTCAAGTCAAAGACATCGTCAATGAATCAAAGATAACTTGAAGACTCAACAACTAACGTTGAAGGTTAAAGTTTCATTAGGGGTTGAAAATACCATGATGAACCTATCTAACAAAGCATAGCTCGAAATCTCTTAAGTGATTTGGGTTGGGCGTGACTTTTCAAGAATGCAAAAGAGCGGGATAAAATGCATTTTGGATAAAAGTCAAAGCAAGTACTAGTTGGTGAAAATGAAGTGAACAGTTGGGAGAATTGTTTACTAAAGCACGTTTGGTGGTTTTCCAAGTATAAAAGCATTTAATGAAAGATGTATTGTGCTTGACACGTTTCAACTACCCCACTAAGTGACATCCTCGTACTCACTATATAAGAGAACGTTGGTTTGAGTAAATGTTATCACATCCTTATTGTTTGTAATTATTGAAGTACATTTACTTTCTTTGAACTTACAATTGGTCCTTGATTCCATCCGTGACTTTACAAGTTCACTTGCAAAATTACTAGGTGTATAAGTCTGGTTGGTCAGAAAGCATAGTTACTGTCAATCAATTAAGTGTTAACTTCATATAACACTTTGTAATTTTTTGATTTAGTCAAATAAGATTTACACGATTGAAAAGTTAATTATGTGTTTGCTTATTAACTGTTTTACACATTGTTTCACAAAATAGTCATAAATTTGGGAACAACAAATACAGTGAGTAGCATCACCTAATATTTGTTACTAAACAAGCTATAATTCCATTTTCATCCATATTAAGGGAGTTGCAAATAAGTCCGATGCCAATCTCATAAAATAACGAATATTTCTTATCCGTTGTAAAATTATCATTGGAAAAAGCTGTTGATTTTCAGATATTTTCCTTAGGTAGTTTTGGAATTCAAAATCATTACATTCCGGACTCCGGAGGATTGTAAGAAATAAGTTAAAAATATTTTGTTGGTAACACAAAAAAATCAGCGGTCCTTGGTAAATTTTCTAATGTCAATCGCAATTAACATCTGATAGATATGTATATAAACTTACCTTACCAAGACCATCCCGGTGTCCAACAAAAGTACCTACAACAGCAGATGCCGCATTGTAAACGACGTGGGAGCCTACAATGTATGCCTGAAACATAAAGGACTATCAATTAAGAAAATATAAAATAGTACAGTATGAATCTTAAGATGTTCACAAACTACAGGACACATGAAACGAAATGAAAAGAATAATGGAAGACCAAAGAGTTGTGAAGTTAGATCATCATGTCAGCAGATCTTAAGTAGTAAATTCTTAACTTACACAAATCACACCGGCCCACAAGCTACCAATAGCCAACATATTATGGATGTCTGCAGGTCAAATCATGAAACAACGTTTCAGGCATATAATCTTTAACGAAAATCCAAGAACTAAATGATACATCGGTAAATATCATAAGCAAATGGGGTCCAGTTTCTGGTATGTATCTTTGATATCAGAAAAGACGACCTACTTTTTGATACATCAGTTATATCTCTAGTGGCTCTCACCAAGGGCCTGATCTGCAAACATTATAATCAACAAATTAGAAATACTGAATTACAAGGAGAAGACAAATTAAAAACAAGCTAAGTTAGTTACCAGTCCGCAATAGGTTAATGCAACATTGATCCCCAGGGTAACAATCCAGAAAATCATATACCTGAATTACAACATATTATCCCTAATATGTGAGTATAATAAAAAGAACAAAAATATTAATTAAAAGATAAGTAATAGGGTGAAGTAATACCAGAAAATATCAGTAAGATCATTATTCATGCCACGTCCAACATACTCCTCCTTAATAAGATACAAATCCAACAAGAAATGTTAACATTAGCAAAAAGTAAAACAATTATGAAACATACCAGAAGAATTCAGTGCATCAACCTGATTAATCCACTTGATTAAACGAGCTACAGAGGAATTCTCATATTTTTTGGGCAGAAAGTGAGATAATATTGAAAACAAGATTTTAAAAACAGCATAGATTCCCAGAATTGAACTAGTCATCTCTTGGAGACATTTCCTGAAATTAACAGCATGATAAAAACAAATATCGTGATGATTTTTTTTCTTTTCTTATGTGCACATAAAGGACTACCAATTGAAAAAAAATAAAAAATAAAATAAATAAATAAAATAAAAAATACATGTGAGAGAAGCATATATTAAGGGTTGCTGACATAAACCCGATGAAACGAATAACAATTTGCATAACATCTACGCGGCTTGTCTTAGAATAGGCACCGCCATACTTCAGCCAAATGTCAAACATACCTGGAAAAAAAGTAACAATATATAAGAACTAAATACGCTCTTTAAAAATGCACGTTTTGGTTGAATGAAAATGAAAATCCCCCCTACTTTGAATAAGCTTCATCAAAAAATATGTTACAGGAAGAGTTTCTGTTAACATTTTGAAATTGAGTTCTCCATCATTGAATGCAAATATTACAAGTGCCTGTAAGGAGAAAAATCTTTAGTGTCTGAAAATACAAGTCAAATTAAGTATAAAAATGTGGTAAACCTGAAACATAATGACATGAAATATCCACATGCGGTGGAAACTATGGTATAGATGCAAGAACGTCCGGCGCTCAACGAATGAGGTTTTTCCAAATACCTGTAACAGGAAAGTCAAAAGCTAGTTACATGGAAAAGCCGCATGTGTTTTCCAGAATGTATGTGGGAAAAAAAACATAATTAAGATGAATACCGTCGTTGACCCTTCTGGTGGGGAAAAGAAAGGTGAATCTGATCCATTTAAAGGCCAACTAAGTTCTAGACAGCCTTTGGACCTGGAAAAGAAATGTAAATGATATCATAAAACTAGAGATAATATAAAGCATTACTCCTATAGTAAGAAGGCATGTATAAGCGTAAAGCTTACCAGAAGTACTCATTAAAGTCGTCATAATTTCTCCATTTGGAATGTGAAACATTCTTTTCTTTCTTTATCTTAGCCTCCTGAAAAATAAAGTGTGCGTGGTTAGTGTCTCTGACTCTCTGTGATCATAAAACCTAGAGCTGATCCAGGTGGGAAAATGGGCGAGGAGGACAGCGCCTCAAAACAGATTCAATAAATACACATAAAATAACTAGTGTGTCAAATATCATTAAATGTTTTATTATTATTATTATTATTATTATTAGAGTTAGGATCAAATAAGAAGAAAAGTTAAAATGAGAAGGATAAGAAGAAACCACAACCACACATTTCAGATGCACCTATTAAAATAGATGCATCTCCCTCGAAAATCTCTCCTTATTTGAAATGTGTGGTAGAAATTCTTCTTATTCTTCTTATTTTAGTTTTTCTTCTACCGATCCCTTCCCATTATTATTATTATTATTATTATTATTATTATTATTATTATTATTATTATTATTATTATTATTATTATTATTATTATTATTATTATTATTATTATTATTATTATTATTATTATTATTATTATTTTATAAAAACATCACTTTCATTAGAAACAAACTGGTTACAAGAAATTAGTGGGGAGCCTCGAGACGATCCGGGCTCCGCACCTTTAGCAATAGCAAAACTAATCATATCGAAGATATGAGCAATGCACGCGCCCAATATCTTGAGTCATAGAGAACTTCCGGATCCGCTTATTATTATTATTATTATTATTATTATTATTATTATTATTATTATTATTATTATTATTATTATTATTATCAACTCTTTCCTTTAATCTAATGGTAAAATTTGTTATGTGCTTTAAAATACACTTTGAGAGACATTTGAGCCGTTTGACCCTTTTCCATGTTAAGCTAATTTACCTATGTATAAGTATGTGGGTTAAAATTTGAATTTTTTACAAATGTAAATTCAGCAAAAGTCATCCATGTGATTTTTCCAAGTCGATACTAATTATCGCTGTTAAAAACTATTTTGCATGTATAATCTCTATCCGGAAGAGGCCAAATGATAAAACTTTACATCCATCATGGGATGTTTTTTGAAAAACTTTTCACCAATACTTTTACAAAGATCATCCCTGTATAAAGGATGATTTTTGGTAGAAATTTAGCCTTCTAGGGAGATACTTACCAAATTCGACAAGCCAAATGATGATTTTGCAGTTTACTCTAATCACAATATCTAAAAGAGACGTTCATCCAATTAAAACAAACTAGTAGCAAGACAATGATGTGTGTTCGAATGTAATTTTATGTACTGTTCAGTCTAACAAAGCAGGTTCTAATATTGCAAAGCTACAAATTTAAGGCATACCGCTGCGATAACTTTATAAAGAGGCTGAATGACTTGGTCAATAAATGAACCTCTATAAAGAGGCTCAGGGACTTGCTCAATTAATGAACCACGATTCAGTCTTAAGTATTTGTCCAAATGTTCCCTCATCTGTTGATTGAACTTTGAGTTAAAGCATTAAAGATATGTTAATCATTTTATGTAATTGAATATGAAGAACTATAAAACTTACACGATGAAATATGTAGCATAAGCATTCCGGAAGGAATCGAACATTAGCAGCTTCACCCCATATTAAATAGTACAAAGAGATATAGAGTATTCTCCTTTTCTTGTGGTTCTCATCATCCATACTACAAAAGCAAAAAGAGAAGAAAAGATAAGCTAAGAGATTAATTGACACGCACAGCATTGTCAAAAAGAGTTAGGTTCGCCATTATGAAGCACTATACTTTTCCCATATTGGATCTATACTCAGGTAACGGCACCATTCAATGTAGTTACCAAGACTTTTATCAAATACGCTCTGCAAAGCCTTATCGAATGCCTGAAAAAATTATAGCCCACCTTTATTAGACATCCCTTACAAAAATCATAATATTATGTTACTTATTAAGACGCACTGTTTCACGCTCGCCAGGAGTACCAAGTCGCATTAGTTCATTTGAAAGAAGATTGACTATATTCTCGCGTTGATTTGAAACACTACTTTCCTGTCAAACAAAGAAAAGAAAAAAATGCTTATTGTTAAAGCAACCAGACGCACTTTAAGTGGTTCAAATAGAAAAATAAGGCATAACATCCGGTCTTTAATGATTTTAGATCATTACGAACCTCCACAGACTGTGAAAGTATTAGAAATGCGGAATCTTCTAGCTATGATATTTAAAATGATAATACATCATCATCAACTACCAACCTGAAATCCAAAAAACTTCTGCAAACAGTCGAGAACATCATGCCCTCGAGTACGAGGTGGAAAATCTTTAATACCCAACTTCAGTGATTTAATTGCCTCCTGTACCTGATCATACATTGTTGCATCTTTAACAACAATAACAATAATAATAGTACGTATATACTATTAGATACAAGAAATGATTGATGATGTCACCGTTAGTGCAATTGAAGTCTTAATTAAACTCAATTTAAGTTCAATTAGGATTAACGACGTCATTATAATTTTAAAATTTATTTTTTCAAATAACTTAATAATTTTTACATGTTAACAAAATCTTGTTCAGATGTAGAATGGGATAATTTGTGTAATTTTAACATGATGTAATTGTTTGGGTTGGTGTTCCTGGTTTCTCCTCGAAACAGGGCGCCCCTTTTTTTGGTGGTTTTTTAATTTTATCGATCTTTTTACTTTAACCAATCCATAATTAACAAAATCCTGAGAATATTACACTGAAACGACAGGCAAGCGGGCAACAAGCTGCGCCGCTAGCCCTTTTTGAATAGCAAAACTTAGTCTTTTAAAAACTACATTCAGAGACCTTGGGGTCGTAACATTGCCATGCATAACCCGTTGGACTCTTTTGAGCAGCTCCACAGCCTCAGGTGCAAGGAAGCCAAATGTATCAAATGCAAAAGGTATAAACGCGTGTTGGTTATCAAGGCACGCTTTCGTGTTTGGTTACTTTGCACAAAGCGGCTTTCAAAGCGACGACCGCCAGTAAAAGCATGATTCCCCAATCCCACAAGTGGAGAAACCCCGTTAGATCTACACAAGCATATTTCCTCCTATCCATCCAAAGACCAAAATGTCACCGGTCTAAGTGTCGATCTTCCTTCCATCGGGTCACCAAGAAATTCACAGTGATCTTTCAAAAAAAAAAAAAAAAAAAAAATCTTTTTCATCACATCCTTCAATTCGATCGTGATTTCAATGATTTCCTTTATATGTTTTAGTTAAAAAGTATAGAGCTCTAAATAATATAGATTGAACTAAAACGTATAAAGGTTTAATACAAAATCATTAAAATATTTGTACCATGTGATCTACATGATATAGGAAAAAGGTATATAATGAACGTATGATACGATGATTGTTAATAAGATACTTATTTAGTTTGTATATCTCTTTTTATTGAAAGTATAATATATCACAATATTAGGATAATATAAAAACTAACATATTACGTTAATTTACATATTTTGGATATCTTTGCATGAAGGAGCTTGACATAAGTTAAATTTAATGAAATTTTGTGATATATGTTATACCCGCGTACATACAAAAATGTTTTAGTAATAAAGTTAAATTAGTTTCATAAGAATATTATAAAAGTTATTTCATTTAAAGAAAGATGAACTCCATGTTTCGTGTATAAATTTGCGTATATCAATAAGTTTGATATTATCTATTATCTATTAATACTATTAAAACAAGGTTTACAAGGATGTCATCTTTGACTAGGTGGCATTTTTCAATTGCTTAATTGAATTAAAAACTATTAATTGATGATGTCATTAATATATAATATGTTTCTTTATTTTCATGAAAAGAAAATTACTTTGTATTTTTTCAAGCATACTTTTTTTGCATGCTTACAACTTTTCTCATTGGCTACTTTGTGAGGTGCATCGGGACAATGGTACAATGCTTAGGGAGATCTTTAGATCTATTTTAGTAGTTCAAACTTTCTTCTCTCTGATTGAAACTCAAATTCTTTAGCATATCCGTCTTCATCTTCTTTCTCATCTGAAAGCCCTAAGCAATTCACGATGCAAATGGAGCTCTAAAAGAAATTTTGATGGAGCTTTGATTGTTGTGGTAAATTAGAAAATATGGAGTCCTTCAGAAAGAATGTTCGTATTCGAGTTCTAGATGATGACCAAGTGTTCCATTAAATGCCTAAACCAAAAAAAGGTTCAATTTATGTTGTCTAATTAAAAGCAAGTTTACTTTTTGTATACCCATTTATAGTCAAATTTTGGTTTCAAAGACAATGTGTTGGGATTCGAAATTTAGATAGTTGGTCTGAACTGTGATTTATATGGTTTTGTTTTTGGTATTCGTTTTTATACTATCACTTATTAGTGGATATGGTTAGCTATTGGATTTTTTTCTTGAACATATTCATCAAACATAAGGATTATTAGCTTATAGTTGTATCAAAACACAATAGTGCATACGTTATTTCACTTTATTTGGATTGGCTTATAGTTGTAAAAATGTGATAAGTGAGAATCATCCTTACATAAGTTGCAACTTTTCTCCAGAAGCCACACTGAAAGAGCTTCTCAAAAGTAGGTTTAAAAATCCCATAAGGCCATAAGCATAAAGACGTTTGGCTTAATTGCAATACCAAGATGCAATAAGCTCCAAAATTAAGCTTACCCAAACAAACCCTTTATGTGACTCAAACAATTTTTGGTTCATTTTCTTTAGTAATTATAGATAAATAGTGTATGATCGTTGTTTACAAAAATGAAAGTTACCACATTGTTAGTGTGAATCTTCGAATTAGAAACTAATTTTCGATATACTATACATAAAAATGAGAATATGGCCATTTGATGCATTTCACAATTCACCCTTTCCCCATAAGCCAAAATGAGAATATGGCCATATTGTTCCACGTGACTGAAATTTAATCTAAAAAAGTTATTATCTTTTTGAGTATTATTATTTTACTGTCGCTTTTGTGTCTTTGGTAGCTCAATCTAACTGCTTCCACAACTTACAACAAGAAGATAAAAGTAGTCCAAAATAACGACTTGATAAAACAAAAGCAGGGGTGTGTAAGTTGATGAAATATTGGATAAGAGCTTATGTGAGAACCTGCATTTGCGCATTTGTAGTGGGGGCTAATAGAGAACTTTGGCTCCAAACTGGGGCTTGTGACTGAGTTCTTATTTAGACCTTAATTTAAGGTTCGTGCTTAACACACCTTCAATCAAGGTATGTAAGGGCTATTATTTATTTTCAGGATTTTGTTGTAGGGTACACCGATTTCTCTTCTCTTGAGAAAGGAAGTTTGGAACATTTGCCATGATTGTAGTTGAAAGACAGGTTTAACGTGGATACCACTTAATGATAGACGAGTTTGAGGTGGATTCGCAAGGCATTAGGTATCTAAAAGAGGTCAGTCTAGAAGATCTCTCTCAAGATTACAACATACACAGCCATAAGGATTTTCAATGTACGTGTTAATGTATCTGTGACTAAATTTCAATGTTAAGGAGGTTTTACTGCATATTATTTGACACCCATCAATGAGCATTTGTGGTGTTTGTACCATGTTTTTTTTCGGGGATATTGAGCTTATCTGTTGTATCATGTTTTTATGGTGTTTGAATAATTGAATATACTATTGTTTTTTTCAATAAAAATGGACATTAAAGGTCTTACCGGAGAAAAAGTGGCAAAGCTATCTGCAAGTTCAACTATTTGATGTATTTTGATTTTATTCATTGACATATCTTTGATTTATTGAACTTTAATGCGTGTTCCCAAATGAACAATGATCATTCAAAGTGAATATTATGATTAGTGTATAAGTGTTGATATTTACTTGCGTTAGCCTTGAAAAAAAAATATCTACTTGCATCAAGTGACTTGATTCTATAAATTGAGTGATGAGGTAGTTACTTTTTTACATCACATGTAAGCCGTTTGTTTACGATATGGTTTATATATAGATGAGTCTTTTGTTTTTTTTTTTAAATAATTTTTTCTCCCCTTCCAAACTAAAAAAACGATTACTTTTATAAACGGCTAAAATAAAATATATTTAACTACCCGTGTGTTACACGGGTCTTAAACTAGTAAGATTTAAAAATAGCCATTGCTGAGGTGAGCAATTAGAAAAAACAAGTCAATCAGACTTTTAAATTGGTCAATTTCAACCAAATTCTTAATTTTTTGATTTGATGGCGTCACAGGTAATTAAATAAAAAACTAAACGATTTAAAACTTTATTATACCTAGTCAATTAAACGACGGAGGTGCGACAAGGGTCATGACTATTTTCAAAAATCATTCAAATACATCTTTCTTGTAAAAGACTAGCAGGTACCCGCGCAATGCGGCGGCGGATACCCTTTGATTATATTTTTCGGCGAGCAAATGTTATTGGGTTAAATGTTTTTCTAACAAACATATAAAAATCTCTGCAAAAAAAAGTGCCTGTAAGAGTTGAGTGAAGTGAGGGTATATTGAGAGACTATTTTTGTGTGTGAGAGATAGGAAATGGTTTGTGTGAATTTATATGGTGGATGCGGTTACATATTTTTAATAACCATTATTGATAATAATGATTTTTAGCGGTTACAATGAAGATTTAAATGGGCTGTTACAATGTTATAATGATATTGGTTACTATCAAAAGACAATATTTTCATAACAAGCAAGTTTAAGAGTGTGAATTTTAAGCCTTTTTAATAATAAAATAGTCCCAAAGCATTATAAGGTAGTAAAGATAGAGCATAGCAATAAGTAATAACCATGTAAAGGAAAACAGATTCACCTCAGGTAACAAATCTGGACGACCATCAAAAGAAATAATATTATAAGTTAAGTCTTCATCATATTCAGTATCCTGCAAAAACTGAGAAATAGGAGCGAACAACATAATTAGTGCTAAGAATACTACAAGCTGACAGATTATAAAAGGAATATCAAAAGGGGCAAGTCTATTTATATGTATAAATAATAAATTTGGTCACATTTGTGAAAAACTTACATAAATACAAATGACATCAACTAAAGTAATTTTACTTTTTAAGGATGACTTGTTAGTATAAATTGTGGGATAGTGAAAACACCATAGGATGTTTTTTATTATTCATTCGATATTTATAGTGTACAAATGAGAGATTGTCTAACACTCCTTTGTAGACTTAGACTGACAAACATGATATTGTCTAACACTCCTTTGTAATTCAAACGGTTAAATCACGAAAGTTCAAATTAAAAAAAAAAAAAAAAAAAAAAAAAAAAAAGCTAAAGATAGTTATCATGAAAAAAAAAAAAAAAAAAAAAATTGATATACTCTAATGACTTATATCGGGACGTCTCACCAGTGAAGGCGGCAACTCCAATAGCATCTTTTTCAAACTTTGATTTGTGAAAGTGCAGCCAGTTAAGCAAACTTTGATTTGTGAAACTGCAGCCACTTAAGCTAACTCAAGGCAGTTGTTTTAAGCAAAATTATGAATCACTAGTGAATCACCATCTTTTAATTTACGAATCCTCGCAATTTGAAATTAATCGGTTAATCCACCATTTATTTCCAATATCTAAGTCAAAATCCAATCGGAGATAGAAACCCAGGTAATAAGGTAATATGAGCCTATCTTTATTTACGCTGAAATAATGAATTGAATAGCACTAAAATCATGTTAGAGTAAGGGTGCGGTTGGTTTGTTGAAAGGATTGAATTGGATTCGGATTTGATATTGGTTTGAAAAAAAATATGAAAGAAAAAGATATGATTAACTAAGGGTCCGTTTGGTTTGTGGTTTTATAAAGGGAGTTTAGGCAGTTTGTTTCACTTTTTGGGTTTAGGATATAGGATAGAAAGTAGAAAATGACCATTGCGTAAATTCTTGGGAGGAAAGGCTGGATTTCTGACAAATTCGTGGGCCCAAGTTTAGTTGCACTTTGCATCTCTTTTTTTATATATTATAAAATAATAAAATTATTTTTAAATACTTTAATTAATTATTAAAATATTATTTTTTAATTTAAATATATTATTTTCTCTTATCTCATCGGTTCAGCTAGCTAATAAAAGCCGTTAAAAAACAAAATGATGAGGACCAATCGGAATAGGTAAAAACGAGTGAACAGGGACGGACTGAGATCATTTATCTCTCCGATTAATCAGTTCTTCGTTGTTATTTTGTTGGGTCCTAAACTTTAGTCACATGGTACTCACCGTTGCAATGCGCGAGTACCCTACTAGTTTAGTCATTAAGAAGAAAAAAGAGTGTTGCTCATTACTAACGGCATCAACTATGGTGATTTCAAAAAATGTTTAAAACACATGAAAAAGTTTGTAATTTGTTTTAATTATAGTGAGTTGATGTTTCATGTCCATGTGGAATAAAGACGAAGACGACTAAAATCTTGGATTTTTTTCATAATTTAATGCATACATTTTATAAATTTGAACAGATTTAGTGTAATAAGTTTATAAGATATAAAACTTTTTAAATTAATGATTTTATAGACATTTTAAAAGATCCGCTATCGTAGATGCTCTAAGTATATCAACCTTTAAAATACATTCCAACATCTTTAAGCACAAATAGTTATATGGGTGTAAAATATAATATTAGGGGTGAGTTTGGTATGCTGGTACCTATGAAAGATTCATATATAGCCCTCTTGATGTATATGGAGTACGGATTACATCTATCATTCATTACCATAGTGGTGGGCTCCTCATCTTAAACAAACACATTTAATCACTTAGGTGAAAGCTAAAGGTACGCAACGTACTTTTTCAAAAATACACATCTACGCAATGTACTTTCAAAAAAACACATCTAGCTAACATACTTTCAAATTTTTTTCGATCTAGCTAATATGACCTGTTGGTAGTAGGTTACCAGGTCACCTTGGCAAAAAATTTGCTCAGTTAGTCCTCTAAGACTAACGACCGTAAAAAAAAAGAAAAAATAAATAAATAAAAATAAACTTTTAAAAAAAAATACGTTTTTTTTTTAAATTTAAAAATTTTTACGTTTTTTTTTAAAGAAAATTTTACGTTTTTTAAATTAAAAAATTACGTTTTTTTTTTTTTTTTAAATTTACGTTTTCTTTTTAAATTTTTACGTTTTTTTTCAAATTTACGTTTTTAAAAAATTAATTTTTAAAAAATAATAAAAAATATATATTTTTTTTAAATTTTTATGTTTTAAAAAAAAAAAAAAATTAAACGTAAAAAAAAATTTAAAAGTTTTTTTTTTTTTTTTTTTTTTTTTTTTTTATCGTTATCATCTAGCTAACGGTCGTTAGTCTTTAAGGGACTAACTGCACAAATTTTTCGCCAAGGTGACCTGGTAACCTACTACCAACTGTTCATATTAGCTAGATCGAAAAAAATTTGAAAGTATGTTAGCTGGATGTGTTTTTTTAAAGTACATTGCGTAGATGTCTATTTTTGAAAAAGTACGTTGCGTACCTTTAGCTTTCACCCTAATCACTTTCATAGTAATAGTCTCATTCCAATAGTGAGATACCAAACGCACCCAGAAGAAATAGGAAGTATGGTTAGATTAGTAATTTTACATTTTTCATAAAAAGGGTGTATAATTAAATGTGTTCTCTTTTTATATAGCAGATAATTAAAATTTGTATTAAACTGGAAGACTCATCATTCATATAAATTCGATATATCAAGGGTGTTTGTTAAAGCTTATACATGGCTTATGAGCTTATTTGTTTTTCAGTTTATATTTTATAAGCCTTAATTTTTCGGCTTACTTAGAGACTTGTGGGCTTATATAAGTTTATTATGATATTGTAAACTAATATAAACCCATAAGTTTCAAAATAAGCCAAAAAATTGAGGCTTGTGAAACATTAGCTGAAATCAAATAAGCTCATAAACCCACATATAAAGTTAAACAAACACCCCCTAAAAAGCTCACTAGATCATAAAAGGCATTATATTAACACCAAATTCTGAATATTTTTCTAGGGAAAATAAAAAAAATGACTCATATGAATATTTAGCACTCGATCTTAACACTATAAAAATAAGATTCCATAACTATTTTGAACAAATAAAAACCTTTTACCAAAAGATTTTGGTTATTTATACCTTAATCGTCAAAAAAACTTACAATCAATAAACATTAATTGCTATAAATTTTATATTCATAAGAGTGTGACACCAAATTACCCTAGCTATTTATAAAAGAACTTATAGACTCATTTTTGAAAAGACACAAACCTTTTCTGGAATTTTATGTTCTCGGATACAGTCCACTTCTGGAGTATCTCCTCGTTCTACCCGACAAATACTATATTCATCTTATTTGCATCTGTTCTATGCTAACCCACACACAAATACTAACAATAAAGATGAAGATAGAAAGACTGAAAGCTCACCTCATTATTGGAGGTCGTGGCCATTCAGGCCGAGAAAGATCAATTAATAATGACGTGTATGATTATAAATTTAAAATAGGGAAAGATAAGGTGGTGAGCATAAGCTTACGAGCAGGTTATTTATATACCAACCAGCCGCCACTAACGACAAATAAAATACTAAAATAACAACAAAGTCTTGAACAATTATTCTGTTTCATTCCTTTTTTTCTGCAACTTTTTAGCCCTTGTTGAGGGATTTTTAACCGACTATCACTTATGAAAAAGAGTTATGCTATTCGCTTTAAGCATGAGATGAATTTGAAGAAGAAAAAAAAACCATATATTGACATTAGTTATTTATACTACATATAATAGAGGGATGAATCTCTCTCTAAAATTTTAAGACTTACAAGAAAATAAGCATAATATGCAACATATTAAAACACATAATTTTCAGACGTATAGGACAAGAAGCATAGCGTACATCACTTTAATGCACATATTAAAAAAAATAAAACACCACATTAATGCTATTAATTGTAGTCAATTAATACTGGTCAATAAATACAATTAATACAGTTATTAAAACACCCCTTACACAAGAAATACAAATTATCAAGAATATTATACAATCAAATTAACCACAATTCTTGTCAGTAATACAAAAAATAAAGCACATTATACAAATATTCAAGCCCGAACGGGCAACGGGTAAAATGAGCTTGAACCTGAACAGGCGCAAGCCAAACGGGCTCGAGCCCGAATGGGCACGAGCTAAACAAAATTCTTGAAATCCGTAAATTTATTATAAAAAAGAACATAATAAACAAAAACACATGATTCCCCGAAAAATTTTATTTCAGGGTATCTGTCGCCGCAACGCGTGAGAACCTTGCATTAAATGTCACCAATACAAATAATAAAACACATTATACAAATATTCAAGCCCGAACGGTCAACGGGCAAAAAGGCTTAAGCCCGAACTGGTGCGGGCCAAACGGGCTCGAGACCGAACGAGCACGGGCCAACGGGCTTGAGCCCGAAGGGGCACGAGCTAAACAAAAATTTTATATCCGTAAATTTATTGTCAAAAAGAACATAATAAACTAAAATACATGATTCACCGGAAAAGATTATTTCAGGGTACCCACCGCCACAACGCGCGGGTACCCTACTAGTAGTACATGTGCACACACAGAGTTTTGATTAAAAAAAAAAATTATGTATCAATGCTGAATATTTTGTTTTTAAATGTAATTACATATAATTATATACTCATGCACGAGTTTTTCATTATCCAGTAATATCCATTAATATTTTGTATAATCATATTTTGTAAAAAAAAATTATGAGATAACTGAAGATTCAACTATATTTAGCTGATATAGATGTCGATATTCCTATTTAAATTTCACTATTGATATTATGATGTACACAAGATGTGAGTTTAGTTGCACATAATAAACGTTGATGAAGTTAAAATATACTCTTTAAAGTTTTTTAAAAATGTTTTTTTTACATATTTTTATATAAATAAATTAAAATTACATAAGTAGTTGTTATAAGTACAATTACATTTTTTTTTCTTCATATTACAGTAGCTCGTACTTATAATTTGATAATTATATTATCGTTTTTAATAATTTTAAGATTGTGAGCATAAGCTTACGAACAGGTTATTTATATACGAACAAGTCGCCACTAACGACAAACAAAATACTAAAATAACAACAAAGTCTTGAACAATTTTTCTGTTTCGGTCCTTATTTTCTGCAACTTTTTAGTCCCGGTCGAGGATTTTTTTAACCGACTATCGCTTCAAACATGAGATGATTTGGGAAAAAAAATACCACATGTTAACATAAAAGCTCATTTTATAAATCTTTTATATAATAAAGGAATTACATTATTTCGGAGTGATTTTGGTAATTCATTTTTATTGAAAAAACAATTGGGCCAATAGTAAAGCTCGATTTCGCTACGTAAGCAAAATCGTGTGATGTGATTGGTTAATAAAAGTCAAAATTAAATTGATTTTAGTCAAACTTTAATAAATTTGGTGGAGAAATTTGGTTGATAAAAAAAACACATAAAAATATATGTGTCAAATTTGTGAAAACAAAAACTTAAAAAAAGAGGAGGTAATTAATAAAACTTTAGTGGTCGAATTTTTTAAAATTATATAGAGTTAAGTGTAATATTATAAAATAACTTTGGATTATAAACAAATACCCCTTTATACTTTATATCATTTATACTTTATATCTTAAAATAATACAATGTATATGTTGTTTTAAGGTAACAACATATAAATTTGCATAAGATTATAAGTATCAATTTTTTTTACTATATACGTTCAATAAGGACTCAGTTATTTCATTTTTAAAAGTTTAACCTATGTTGACACGAGTTTACATTTTAAATACGGCTAAATTACTGAAAAACGGGAATATAATTATCAAGTTGTAATCACGGGTTACTTTAATATAAAAATAAATATAAGCGGTTATACTTATAACAATGACTCATGTAATTCTTATTTATTTATTTACTTTAAGTTTATCAACGCTCGTTATGTGTTATTAAACTTGCATTATATTTATACAACATAATGTCGTAGTGAAATTTAAATAACAACATCAACATCTCTGTCAGCTAAATAAAATTAAATCTTGAGTTACCTAACAGAAATTTTTACAAATATTTTATCAAATTTTAATGGATATTAATGCATAATAAAAAAGTCGTGCATAAGTATTAGTTGTACATCACAATTTTCATGAGCAAATTCTTATATGCGTATATACTGAACTAAAATGTTAAAATAAATTTGATTTATGTGTAAACTTCGTGCGTGCACGAAACTTATAACTATATAATTATATGCAATTATGTTTAAAGACACAATATTCAGTATTAATACAAAATAATTTTTTTTTTTGTCAAAACTCCGTACGTGCATGGATATTATAACTAGTTTTGTTTTATAAAAAATACCACATGTTACCAAAACCAGCGTTAAAAGTCTTGAGCACTTATTCCGCTAATTCCGTTTTTCTTAACTCTTAGTCCTACTTTATTGTTTTAAGGTTGGACACGCTTTCTAATCAAGTCTTTCACACTTGACTTTTGACAATTTTACCCATCACTTTTGATTTTTGCTCCTACTTGTACCCGGAAAATGGCGCATCTACAAAATTTTTGGAAAAAATCTTTCGCAAAATGACATATCATCAATATAAATCATTTTAATTTATTCTCATTCTTCTTTTTAAATTCTAAATGTCACACCCTTATATAAAAAATATTTTTAAAAAATTTGTCGGATGTAGTGCCTCGTCTGGACCCGTATGAAATGCTTAATGTATAAAGCAAGAGTCAAAGGTTGTTACATCAATAATGCATTTGGTATACAAATAATACAATAACAACAACAATTTGAATAAAACTAATATATTTGGATTGTTGAATATTGAAAAACAACATGAGGTATTATATTTTACTAGTCAAGTATTCGCGTCTAGCGGCAGCGGTGTCTAGTTTTGACATCATTTCGATGACGAATAATTGTTTGTCGTAATACATGTATCGTTAAGAATCTTTTAGGAATAACTGTTTCTGATAAGGATTTAAACATGCGTTTCAGGGGGTCATTGAAGTCATAAATCGACACATTTTATATCCGTTACTACTTAAAATCGTTCATTTTCACATTTTAGGTCTTTTGAAAGCAAAATAATGGAATCAAGCATATTTGGACGAAAATGAGCGAAAACATGAAGAAGACAATAAAGTTAAGACTCAAGCAGATTTTCAAGCCTGGCAGCGTCCCAATCAAAGGGCGACGCCGTCGCTTATAAAGAAATTTGATCAAAATACAAGTGACGGCTCAGGTGAAATTCTGGTTCTAAAGACTGACGGCGTCACGCCTAAACTCTGGAAGGCGTCTCCCTTATCTTCTACACCAGATGCCCAAAGTCGAAAATGAATGAAAACGAATAAAACAGACGAAAATGAATGAAAACGAACCTAAAGTCGAAAATCTCTAAATTATAAACGTTCGTTATGATAAAGGACTGAGGAGGCAACGATCTTTAACCAAAAGAACTAAAAGTGTAAATTATAACGGAACTCACTTAACACCAGATAAAAGGGACCATAAGTATTATTCTTTTTAGAGATAAGGACTATCCATGCAGCTTTAAACTTTTATAGACTGTGAGTGAAACGTTGGACAAACCTTAAGGACCATCCGTGTAATTTACTCTTATTTATAAAAGGTTATATTTAATTATTAAATACACAAAACAACTAATGACCGTTATGTAATTAACGATAATTGACTAACGGGAAAAGGAAAAGCACTAGATTGAAAACTGGATGACAAGAATGTTCTGGAAACACTTGTGGGTTGGATAGGCCGGTCGTGGGTCATTAAAGGAAATCCTAACCCACTCAAACTTGGTCACCAAGTTACAATTAGTATATAAACAAACCTTAGGATCATTCATTGGTACCTTTTGTGCACTTGCTAACACCTAAAGTTTTCTTTTCTTTTTCTTTGCCCATATCCGATCGTACAAACACCCTCTAAGGGTTCGATTGGTTTGTTTTATTAAAACGAATCGTTTGGTTTTAGTTTTGTGTTCAATTACTAGCATAACGTTACTTGGTATTAGTATGATTCAATCACACTATTGATTGAATCTTGGATTGAATTACCAAACGGTATGGGGTAATTCAGATAATCTAAATAAATATTAATTAGGGTTCATCTTGTTGATTATTGATGAATTGATTCTTGTTTTGCTAGAATAAAAAAGGTACACATACTTTTATATTTCGTTAATTAATGACATGTTATATGATTCTTACGTTTTCGCGTGTGTACTTCATGTTTATTTTTATTTATATGTATGACATGTAATATAATTCGAACACAATGAACAAGTGTTGTGTTGACTCAATCCCATCGTTGCACAAAGTTATACTAGCTAGGTTGGAAGACGACCGCTAAAGAGACATCCATGCATGAATGAAAGTTTACATTCTTATAAATTGTAAGAGAAAATTACCAAAAGAGGACATTTTTTCAAGTGTGGTTCATTTTTAAGACTTTTTTCTCATCTATTTCCCAAAAGAGCCTGCTCAACTGCTCAACTCCATTATTTTTGTGACAAGTGTCAATGCAAGTACAAGGGTTAGGTAGATAGCTTTTTTACTTTTTAGTTAAATGACATTTATACCCTATATAAATACCCACCCTCTCTCTTCAATTATTTCATCTCTTCCCCACCCAATTTTCTTTGGATCCGGCAAGATGGAAAGAAATTCATATTCACATCATTATCATTACGTGCAGCAGCTTAATATAAACCAACTTACAGTTACTGCACAAGAAATTAATATAAACCAACTTACAGTTACAATATTATCCTTTTTGTTCTTTCTGCAAATGATATAGGTGGTGGTTTTGATCCTTGATAATAATTGCAAATGATATAGGTGGTGGTTTTGATCCTTGATAAAAATACAATATGATGGTAGTTCAAAATAATTATCTTCTATTATTTGTTCGTCTTTTATCTTTATATATTTTATTTGCTTGTTTTTGTTGATGTCAGATAGGCACTATTGATCCGGCATCCATTTGCAGAAAGATCCGGCAAGATGATATACCTTTTTTTTTTGTGAAAGAAATTCATATCTACACCCATTCTTTTTTACGTGAACGAAATTCATATCTACACCCATTCTTTATTTATTTATTTATTTATTTATTTATTTATTTTTTTTTTGGGTAGATGATACACCTTTTTTTTTTGTTACAGTGTTTGTGTGTGGCAAGATCTGACAAGATCCGACAGGTGATTACCGGCAAGATCCGACAAGATCCGAAAATATGTTCCCGCTGGTAAGGTTATGGACCGGTAACCAAACCACCACCACCGTTGCCATTTAAGGAACATAAAAGGGGTGCGAATAATGACGAGGCTGCTTGATGTTCTTGTGTTTTAAAGGTTCCGGCAATAGCAGCAGATTCCGGCGATACAACAATATAAAACATTTGTTAATAGATGAAAATAATGGTGTCTTGGGATGAGGAGAAACATGTCAGATGGTAGTTTTCTTTTTCGAACATAACCACGAACAAGAGATTAAAACACCAAAAAGTCAAGAATTGATATATATCTTTTACAGTTGATACATGTCAGATGTTTTATATGTATATTTTTTTTATGCGTTTTTTTTTTTTTTAATAATAATAAAATTGTGGTTAATTAAGTAAAGTTATGTTGGAGATGGATTTATTGAATGGGTAGATCTAGTAATGAAATAAGTAATTTTGTAAGTATAGATAATTTTTGTGGTTGAGCAGTGGTGGTTATGGACTGCTAAGGTGGTGAGCAGTGGTAGTCGACCAGTTGAGCAGCTGTGGTGGTGGTGGTTATGGACTGCTAAGGTGGTGAGCAGTGGTGGCGAGCAGTTGAGCAGTGGTAGTCGAGCAGTTGAGCAGCGGTGGTGGTGGTGGTTATGGACGGCTAAGGTGGTGAGCAGTGGTGATCGAGTAATTGAGCAGCAGTGGTGGTGGTTGTGGAGATATGGCCGGATCTTTTCCCATGGCCGGAGATATGGCCGGATCTTGGATTGAGGTTGAAGAAAGAGAGAGAGAAAAAATATGTGGTATCTTTTATATATATGTTTGAGGGTAAATTAGTCACTTGAGTTAAAAGGTAAAAAATATCTTCACCTACCACATGACACGTGTCATCAAAATAATGAAGTTGAGCAGTTGAGCAGGCTTTTTTGGGAAAGAGATGAGAAAATAGTCTTAAAAATGGACCACACTTGAAAAAATGTCATTTTTTTGTAATTTTCTCTTGTAATCACTGACGGAGCCAGTAGGGGGCTGGAGGGTCCAAAAAAAAGTCAACCTGATAGATTTTAGAAGAAGTAGAAGAATAAAGAAAGAAAAAGTGGGTTGATAGGCGATTTGCCGGAAGAAAAAAAAAGTGGCACCAATGGAAGAAAGAAACCTATAGAAGATTAAGGAAAATGATAAATGGACCTAACTAAAGAGGCCTAAAAGGTGACATAATGCATAAACGACTTGTACAGTAACAGTATTGTACAATTCATTTATGCATTAGGTCTCCTTTTAGGCCTCTTTAGTTAGGTCCATGTATCAAAGCTCGCAGATTAAAATGAAGATGATGGAGTTGTCTTTTTGTGGTCACGTGGGCCACAGTGAAAAATATGAAAGTAGATCACATGCTTAGGAAAATTAAAATATATATCATTTGATTTATTTTTCTGTTTCTTTTTCCCTTTTGAAAATCTTACAAGTCTTTAGTTATTTCTTTTTGGCTAAATTGTAAATTTAAGTTTTGCAAATAAAAAGTTAGTAAATCAGTTAGGTTATTTTCAAAAGATTTATAAAAAAGTTGGTCGTAAAAAGTATGTTGTTTGTTTAGGGTGGAAGGTGTGAAGACGCTCTTTACACACGTCTAAATCAACGATATAAACGTTAATCCAACTTCTTAAAGAAGGAGTTTTATGTTACTATCCGAAAAAAAATTGAGCCCCCCCTAATTTTAATTCCTGGCTTCGTCTCTGATTTTAATGGTTGTACGAGTATAATTTGCTATTGGATAGTGATAGTAATTTATTCGCACAGACATATACAGATCCACTACTGCATTATAAAATGGCTAAGATGTTTTAGATCTTTCCTTAAAGTCTACTTCTTAATTTGATTTAACAATATCAAATAACATACATGTGTTTGACAAAATTTGTAGATTTACGACGTTGTTGGGATTTTAGAACCAGTTAACCATTAACCTTTACGAGTACGCAACGGATATTAGATCTAGTTAATGCAATTATGTTAAGCATGTATTTAATAAACAAATAATTATTACAATATTAATTAATTAAAAGGGATATAGAAAAGCTAACCTTGCTTGGCAATTGATCTCTAGTAACGGAACAAGAAACCAAAACGAAACCTTAAGTATCTAAAATAGATACCTCGAAGAGTATCACACACAAAACCCGATTAACATATACGTTCGATTAAAACGCTAGTCGAAAACATAATTAAACCAATCAACAATTGATCACTTGAATAAAGCCACAAAGTAGAAAACTTCAAAGACCAAGCTTCCTTTTATTTTCTGCCCAAGAAGATTCTGTCCAAGAAACAGAAATCAAGCCTACCCGATATCGGACAAAACAATGTCCGATATATCTTTTCTGCCTTTGTTGTCCAAGAAGACCAAAACCAGAAAATTACCACTTTCTTACTATTGTTGCTGCTTTCGATTAGGAGGAACAAGGAGAAAACGTCAAACGATTCAAACACCTAAACACTTGGATCAAAGATTGAGCAAGTTTAGGAACCATAGAAACGTTAATCGACTTGTGAAGGAAGTCGACTAAATATTTTGCTGGGACATCAGGAATCAGTTTGGGAGGGATTTTGGGTGTATGAAAGTCATAAATTTTATGTGGGATGAGTTTGGTTTTATACCCAAACTAATCGACATATTAGTCAAGACAAGACTTGGTCGATAAGTCTTAAGCCCAAGCAAAAACCACCCTTCTTTGCCCAATCAGCTGGAGTTTTTCAAGGCCCATGGCAGCTCCAATTAAACGACCCAAGTCCAAGAAATAGCCCATGGATCGTCTAATATAATCGGGTCAAGTAGCACGCATATTCGGGTATGTTAATTCAAGTATTAAATACATTTAACACGTATACTCGTGTTTATCGTGTGTGCCCCCATCGGCTCACACACTTCTAGTCGTTTACTTGTGTTTATAACTCCCACAAACCAACAGCTCCCACTTGGGAGTTGGTGTGTCGAATGACACACAAAACTAACGACGGAAACGCCTAGCAAACGCTCTTACTCGCTTTTTAACTAAAAATGTCTGAGAGAATAGTTTCGTAAAAGTTTCTCAGTAGCATGGGCATTCAGTGTCTTGCTCTAATCATCCTTTGTTATAGATACCGTTAAACCATGTATTATGGATCTCAAATCATTCCATATAGTTTAACCATTTAGAATCTCGTTATAGACTTTAATTAGATATACCAAATGTAATCGAGTATCATCTTGCATTACCCTTTGGGTTCGGCCGAACAATTATCTTATTAATTCTGGAGAGGCGCCATGGTATCTTTCTGCAGATATCAAATAGAGTAACAAATCCTTTATTGACTACAAGTGTTGTGGATGCTGCTTCACATCACTCCGAAATATAGCTTTTATAACTACCTTGTTCAGATAGCGTTTTGCGTATACTTACAAAAAATGATATCCACAAATAAGTGATTCAAAACCCCACGCGACCAAAATGAGAAAATCTACAGTTTGGTGAAAAAGTCGTAGTGACGCCATCACTCTTTGCCGACAGAAAATCTGCCTATAAATATAACATTATAACTTCACTTTTTGTAAGCCCTAAACCCAAGTACGATTCTAGGGTTTAGGTAGGTGTTTTTCCAGCAAGTTAAAGGGTTTCAAACACTTTATAGACAGCGTGTAATGGTTTGTTTGTTAATCCAATCCTATGGTATGTCTTCAATTATCGTAATTGTTGCTTGCTCTTCATTAATTATGCTTGCCTAATTCACCTAGTATTTGCTAATGATTGTATGAAACTTGTATATAATTAATTAGATCTTATTGATTTCTTAGTGATGCTTGTGTCTATCTTCATCATTAGGGGTGTGACAATTTCAATGAGTCTAATTGGTTTAGTTTATAAGTCTTGCATCCTACTATCTCTTGTTTGGTTGGTTGTCTCTTATCTTAATTGTGATTGACCTAGTATTGCGGTAGGTCATTCGTTGTGTTATTAATGCTTGATTAATATTTGTTGAGCATTAGTTTATAATCACCTAGAGTTATTGTAGTCTAAACATCTAAAGATAACCTTAGAGGTAGTTTATGAATCCTCGAGATTTCGTAGGCAATAACCTTAAGGTAGACTCAAAGATTTAGGGAGAAATGCATACCCTATGACCTTAGGAGACATAACGCGTTAAGAATAAGGACGTGGAAATTCAACCATCAATAGGATGTGACAATTCAGTAGGTAGAATTGGATAGCTAGCAAGGAGTAATGCATCATAAGTAGATACGCCTCATGTTCCAGGTAGACTCATAATTTAGTTAGTATCTTTTGGGATAGTTGAGTAGCAACTAATTCCACCCTCCCCTTCAAAACCGAGATATTTTAATTCATAAAATATAAAAATACAAAAATAATCATCCCTCACCTTTAGACTTAAATCTACATACACTTCAGCCTGACGACACTATTCCCCTAGAGAACGATATCAATACCCGTGGCTTACCCTAATACTACACTACAACGATTAGGTTCACTGCCTAGGGTGTTGAAAAACTTGCTCGACGAAAAGGAAGTTCCTTTGACCCCGAACGCGCATTGTACGCGTATCAAGTTTTTGGCGCCGCTGCTCGGGAATAGTTATTGCTTAGGCTTGATTTCTATCTCGTTTAGGTCTGCTCACGAGATTCCTATCAAGTGAGATTTTTTCTTTTTATTAGCTTCCTTGTAGTCTATCCCCTTCTTTGTGCCTTTGTTCGTAAAACTTGTCCATTGACTCTTCCATTCACCATTATGGAGAACGCGAATCCACTATATCCGCAATTAGGTTATTTCATGAAAAAAATATGATATTACCGAAGCGGATTATTCAAGATGGTGGGAAGAAAGTAACCAAGTCCATAAACCTTTTGAGGGTCTCACCATTCCATTAAGCCCACAAAACACCGCATCTAGTGAAACCTATGCTTCGTATGAGCCTTCACCTAGGATAGACTTTCGTGATCAACCTCCATGTTTAGAAGCTATTTTTAGTGAGGCCCTTAGGAGAACTGACCAAACCTGTGAAAATATTATGGTAAGAAACCAAGCATTAAACCATAAGTTGGATCAATTACTAGGTTTGGTTTCATCACGACCTAAGGAAATAACACATGACAAGCATATATATGATGTAGATGTGATTGAGGATAAGGTGAAAAGTCTAGACCCACAAGTCCCACCATCATTTAAGGCATACACACCGCACGTGACTTACTCGGAAGTAGTAGAAGAGACTTTAGGAATTCCGATGGAGGTAGAACATTTGAACCAAACGCAACTAGAAAATATAGGTTTGAATACTTGTGAACTGGAACCTCAATCTTTACATTTTCCATCCTTAGATGTACATCTAGGAGACAAAAGAGGAACCGACCCACCCATCAACCAATTTAGTCCGGGTAGTTTTAGGATGAAGGAAGCCATTCACACACCCCCTCCAAATCACGTGGAAAATCGCCACCCTAAGGGTGTGTATCGCTACTATCACCCGCACTTAAACTTAAGTGTACGGAAAACCACCCTTTATCCATTAAATAAGGATAGAGTCAAGCTCGTGACTCAAACAAAAACAAGCGCTTCTTGGGAGGCAACCCATGTGTATTTGTTTTTTATTTTTATTTGTGTGTCATATATCTTTTCATTATTGTATGCTCTCATGTTTGAATTTGTGAAAATGCTTTATTTTGTCTTTAACCTTGTCTTAATTACATATAAAGGTATTTTACAAAAGGGATAAGTGTAGGGAGGATTACACACGTTTTCAAAAAGAACGTGAACATGAGAATTGCGATTATTTGAAAGATACATGTGTGTTTCTTCGAGTTAAATGCTTGTATCGAGTCATAATGGATGTTTTGCAGGAAAATTTTCCAGATTTTAAAGATAAAAATTTTCCAGAATTTTTTCCGAAAATCGCACCGGTTTACGTCATGATAACTGACGTCGGGAGGAGTAAAACAACTTCTAACTTTTCTTGTTTTCGTGCTATTTATAAATTTTTGGAATTTTCGGTCTTAATTTTCTAGAAAATCGCAAACATCCATTCCACAAGCATTATATCTTGTTTAAGTGCGAATTACATCTTCTTTGTGATTTTTCTTTGTTGGGTTTGATGCTTTAGGTTGTCTGTTTTCTTAAAGTGTGCAGGTTTTATTTATCAAGAAGAAGAAACATAAGATTGGAAGGAGCTTTTCACGCATACATTCTTCTTGGAAAATATTTAACCACTACTTCACACGGATCCTATCGAGCTAATCAGGGGAGTATTAGTTTCTTTCGTTTTTAATTACCTTCCATAATCATAACTTTGATACTTTCGGGGAACATTGGGGACAATGTTCAGTTTAAGTGTAGGGAGGGAAAATAAAACGGGAACTTTGAAACTATGCTTATCCTTGACTATTTGCCTTGTCCAATTTCATTTGTGTAATAAACCATGAGAAATATCGGTCAGGGTAATTTTGGCACCAAATTTAAAATTTTCCATGATATGTAGGAGTGGGCCATTAGTCTTAATAAAGCATCTCATGGATAGGAAGTTATATGACTAGCACAAAAACCCTTTACCACTTAAATTCCACCCAAAATGTGAGGATCGCCCCTTAGATTTGTAGGAATTAAAGCATTTATCTTTAATGATTAGAGTGTGAACCGGTAGTATAATAGATTCTAGAACTTGTTTTGTGATGCATTCCGAGATCGCTAGTGAGACTACACTTGTGTAGTTAGGAATAACTAAATGATAAGAGGCATTAGGATAACCCTTGTTTGATACCCATAATATAATTACTTCTTCCACATCGGTTGAGTAATTCCCCCACACCCTTTCATTGTACTCATTTTTAGTACATAGTTAACCTCTCAGAGCCTATCCTTTTCGCGATTCTCGTGATGTTTCGGTTTTCCAGAATATCAATGAAGAGCATTGTTTACAATCCACCCACAAATGTACACCCAAATCGCCTTAGCCTACCTTGTATGCACTTACTTTTAGTGCATTATTGTTATCACACTAAACCCTTAGTTCAATTATCTAGTTGCTTGTATAAGTTGCTAAGTCGAGTCATATCCTTTGTACCCAGTTTTGGGACGATTGGGACTCATGGGAAAAGAAAATTTTTATGAAATGACGGGAAGGAACGTTAAATTCAAACTCCCTTTATTTGCGTAATAATGTACTCCAAGTGTTTTGATCTTTTCAATTCGGGTCAAATTAGTGTTAGAGTAATAAAAACTCAAGTGTAGCGATGTGCCTATAAATCCCTATTATTTTGATGTTATCGTAGAGGATGGTGGAGTAAAAGTGTATGAAAAAAAAAATAAAAAAAAAGAGTGATGAAAAAAAAAAAAAAAACGTACGGGCTACCATCCTACATCTATCTTTAAATATATGTTTGTTTGTTTCAGTTATCTAGAGTTTAAAGTGTCGAGCCTTGGCTTAGCAACGCCATTCTTCTCATGCTTGTAACATAAAGATTTTTGACTTGCCACCGCTAAATCGCCTATCCCACCAACCCCTTTGTTTCCCTACCGCAAGCCTAACGTTACAACCCTTTAAAAGACCTCTTGGATAGTTTTTCCTAGGTGCTTACGCCAAAGCGATGGAGGTTTGATCTAGTCTAAAGCCTATGGTAATCTATTTACTAGGACCGGTTAATGAGTGTTTATCTTCCATTTTGAAACTTGATATATTTCATATACACCCGAGAGATGAGAGTATCCAAACACCCCCTGTGAGGTGCTAGTATGTAATTTCCGTGCTTGTTATGACTTTTGCGGGGCTCATATGTGTTGTGAACTGTTCTAAACTAATGCTTCATGACCCCTAACTTATAAATTAATTGGCTAAAAGCACATTTGCTTGAGGACAAGCGAATACCAAGTGTAGGGATATTTGATAAGGATTTAAAAGGTACACTTTTGAGGGGTCATTTAAGCCCTTAATTGATCACTTTTGTATCCGTTATTACTTAATTTCGTTCCTTTTCACTTTTTAAGTCTCTTGAAGGCAAATTGTTGGAATGACACTTATTCGGACAAAAAGGCGCGAATGTATGAAGAAAATGGCCAAAGTCAAGAATCGAGATACTCAAGTCTTTGGAACTAAAGGGACGGCGTATAGACAATTGCGGCGCGTCGCGACACACCTGAGACGACTCGAGAGCAAATTGTCGCTTTTACAAGTGACAACATCAAGTTTAAAAGAGTAGGGCGTCACAACTCAAACAGCCTAAATTTGGATCACGATGGCGTCGGAAGATGAAGCCGACGGCGTCACAACCATAAGGTGGCGCCGTCACAAGTCGCAACATCTTGTGTAAGTAGTGATACTATTTTGGCCATAACTTTTGCATACGAACTCGGATTTAAGTGATTCAAAAGCCCACGCGACCGAAACGAGAAAATCTACAGTTTGGTGAAAAATTTGTCGTGACTCCATCAACATTTAGGTGTGACGCCGTCACTCTTTGCCGACAGAAAATCTGCCTATAAATATAACATTATAACTTCACTTTTGTAAGCCCTAAACCCTAAGTCCGATTCTAGGGTTTAGGTAGGTGTTTTTCCAGCAACTTAAAGGGTTTCAAACACTTTATAAACATCATGTAATGGTTTGTTTGTTAATCGAATCCTATGGTATGTCTTCAATTATCATAATTGTTGCTTGCTCTTCATTAATTATGCTTGGCTAATTCACCTAGTATTTGCTTAGTGATGCTTGTGTCTATCTTCATCATTAGGGGTGTGACAATTTCAATGAGTCTAATTGGTTTAGTTTATAATTCTTGCATCTTACTGTCTCTTGTTTGATTGGTTGTCTCTTATCTTAATTGTGATTGACCTAGTATTGCGATAGGTCATTCGTTGTGTTATTAGTGCTTGATTAATCTTTGTTGAACATTAGTTTATAATCACCTAGAGTTATTGTAGTCTAAACATCTAAAGATAACCTTAGAGGTAGTTTATGAATCCTAGAGATTTCGTAGGCAAAAACCTTAAGGTAGACTCAAAGAGTTAGGGATAAATGCATATCCTACGACCTTAGAAGACATAACGCATTAAGAATAAGGACGTGGTAATTCAACCATCAATCGGACGTGGCAATTCAGTAGGTAGAATTGGATAGCTAACAAGGTGTAATTCATCATAAGTAGATACGCTTCACGTTCCTAGTAGACCCATAATTTAGTTAGTATCTTTTGGGATAGTTGACTAGCAACTAATTCCACCCTCCCATTCAAAACGAGATATTTTAATTCATAAAATATAAAAATACCAAAATAATCATCCCTCACCTTTAGACTTAAATCTACATACACTTTAGCCTGACGACACTATTCCCCTAGAAAACGATATCAATACCCGTGGCTTACCCTAATACTACACTACAACGATTAGGTTCATTGCCTAGGGTGTTGAAAAACTTGCTCGAAACTTGCTCGACGAAAAGGAAGTTCCTTTGACCCCGAACACGAGTTGTACGCGTATCACTTCAACATGTAAATTTTAAGAAAAAACACAATGCTCCACTCAATGTCAGATGTACTCAAGAGTTATCTTAATTCAATCAGAATCATATTGTAATTAAGTTCAAGATCTCAGCTCCTAGATGCACGATATAATCCAAACTTGGATTGCTTAAATTTGTATATTACATAAATATTATGTAGATTCATAACCCTTTTGATTACACGTCGTCCTCGCAAAAGGTAATCGTAAAGAAAGAGTTATAAGATCTAATTGTCATATTCTACATACAAGGAACATGTATGACAATTCAATATCTTTATATTATTAATGCACACATATATATATAAGAAAATTTAATCACAGTCAATAGCATAAGTATGATTAAAAACTTATTATAAAATGCCAGGCATTAATATGTATATAATTTTGTCCTTGTGAGTCTTTCTTCAAAAGAAACTCATTCCAACCTCATAGGTTAACTGTTAGGCGAAATAACAATCAAGCTCAAAAGTCGATTTGCATTTTAAGGACTGCATCTTATCATTCATTGTTCTAAAACATTTATCAGATTCAAGATGTGACAATGTATTTTAGTAGTTAGCTGATTTACAATAATCTTCTAACTTATATCCCTCATCATTGATAAAAAATATCACTCTAGTGATGAGGCATCCTTTCAGATTTATGAATGAGAGTAATCATTATACTTCAGTCGACATTTTCATGTTTAACCTTAGTATGACATTAATAAGTGCATTTTAGAAGGTTAAATATTTTGTTCTCAAAATCTTTGAGATATGTATGTACTCCCACTTACTTTATTAAGTAGAGACAATTCTCTAAATACTAAGTATTTAAGCAACAATAAATTGTTCTTTATGGAGAACCACAAAATACCTTTTAAGTTCTCATCTCAAGATTTGTTAATAAAATGCTTCATAAGATTTTAACAAATTCAGAACTTAAATCAAGACATAATGGAATTCCTTCCAACAACTCAAATTATGGTTTATAGAAAAACTCTAATTTAGTATCACTCTTTAACCAAAAATTCTGACAACAGTTTTGTGTTTCGTCAAGCTAGGAAGAATACCAAAATTACAATCTTCAATCTAGGAAGTGTAGACAAATCAAAAATCCAAAAGGGTTTATGATTCAATTGGTTTGAGTGGTAAAACCTCAAAACCCTAATGAATTAGGGTGTTCAGTTATGTGTCGTCTTGAATACCTTCTAGGTTTGAACTCTATTGAGTGTATCCAGGAAACACGCAATTTCTAACCTTGATATGTTTTGGAGGTAGAGCAATTAAAGCTATCAGGAACCAAAAAATATGAATAAAGTTTGATCCAACACATTAGAAATACCATAATGAAGTGGTATCCTATGAGTTATTAGAATTGTGAAACTATATCATAATTCTATAGATAACTTAATTCTCTTAGGACCAAATACTTGTCAATTGTTTTGAGCCAAATTGCATATAAAGTATTTACGAACCAAGTACATGTTTTAATGTATATTCATTCAATAATACAAGAGCCTTATGTTAACGTGTTCACAAGAAGACATAACTGTTCAAGGATTATATGTTCATGTGTTAACAAGAAACCAGAACATTTCAATAATACATTATCAGTCTTTGGATAATTCAAAGCCTCATGTTTATGTGTTAACGAGAAGACATAACACATTTACTATAGATATACTTTATGTTATAAGTCATTGACTAATTCAAGGAATTTATAATTATGTCTTAAAATGTAAGCATAATTATACTAACAAAAGTAATCATGAACGCAAACTCTTGAGTTCTATAGTAATTTCAAGTTAATTTTATACTTCAGAATTATGATCATTATCATATAACCATAATTATGTTGACTAAAGCATGTAGTCAAATGTTGAAGTATCTTTACATTATATCATGACATTTGAATATAGTAGGGCAACAAACATCTAGCATGTTCAATTCCTAGTAGAATCATTATTAGAATGTAGTAGGGCAATAAACATCTCATGTGTTTAAGTCCTAGTAGAATTCTTATTTTACATGTAGTAGGGCATTAAACATCTAATATGTTTAAGTCCTAGTAGAATTATTAGTTTCTTTTACCTTGCGGTCAAGAGATACCAATAATATTGTTGTTCCTTGCACACACTTTGAGATTTCTCCCACTTGTGTAAGGTACAACATCATATTATGAAAACAAACAACACGTGATTGATTATTCAAACAATATGTTAATGTCATAGAGATCATAAGTAGTTGTAGAACCATAGCCTTTAATAAAGAATTGTGGATTATTATTCTATAGATAACACTTCAAGAAGCGACAGCAGGAAGGCAACGTGTTATCTTATAAAATAAAATGCAATTTCCTTTAAGCAATGGTTGTTCATATTCGGAGAGTAATGAATTATTTCAAAGCTAGTTTGAAATGATATGGGTGACTAACATGAAATAAATCCCGTAGCTCCCACTGAAATTGACAACATTACATGAATGAGATTTCAGTAATAAAATGCAATTGCTCCCACTGGATTTGTCAACATTGCAAGTGTTACATTTCCAGTAGAAAGCATATAGCAGTTTTATATACTTTCCTATTCTCTTCAATTGCCTACTAGCAGCATGTACTTAGGTATTGAGTAGAGTATATGAAGTTTTGTTGGGTATTACATTTAAGTTGATAAGACAAAATACATGAAATATGAAGGACTGTTGAAGACAAAGAAAGACAAGGGACCTACTTGGCAAAGAAGTATTTATTATCTAGTCCCTTGTAGTCATTTGTAACTCTAGTATCTCTATTATATAAAAAGATACAGGGAATTAGGTTTATAAGTGTCAAACAATGTAAACATCAGACATAGGTGTGTGTGTGTGTCTAGAGCATGAGTTTATGAACACCTAGACTATTGTGTTAGTCGAATAGTTGGTCAGCCTCAAGGATCATGGATCCCTGTTAGATTGTAACCGTCTTAGAGTTGATCGTCTAGGATTGGGGCTGTAGATGTGTTTTGTAGAACACATGATGATGACAAAGAAACCTTAATAATAACAATGATAGTTTGATTATTCCGCTGTGCATACATATTGCTGTTCATTGTTATTTGTGCTTATTGATTATCCTAGATAAGGTCTAATAAACCTAGAGCAATGATTCTAACATTTGGTATCAGAGCGGGTGGCTCTTGATATCTAGGATCTACAAGGTTTCTCAAAGAAAATGGCGAAAAGATGAAGAAATTCGAATCTGAAAATTTTTGTATATGTTTCTGCAGCACTGTTTTGTAACGGCGATAACCTTTTCGTGAACCGTTGGGCTGAAATTTTGGCTGGAGCTTCTCTATATACCCACCTAACTTTCTACCAGAGGGATTGTCGATCTGAGCTTTTATGTTAAAGATATTCAATGTTGAATATGGCTGCTGCTGAAGGTATTTTGTTTCAAATTTTTAAGGGTTTTTAGGGTTTTCTTTATTGGTTCACTGCTGTTACTCTAAGTTTTTGATTCTTGATGTATTGTGAAACTACTACCGCCAAGGATGGTATCTTGCTGATACTCGTTTATTTTTGCAAACCCTAGAACTCGATATGTTTAGAATTTAATGTGTTGCTGGAATTTGGTCATCACTGGTACAAAAGCAGGTATAAAAACTCTATTGCAAAGAGCAGTTACAACTGCAAGTCTATCTTGGTTACCACTGCTATCATTTTCTCGTTACCACTGCTCGAACAAACGTTTCCACTGCTAGGCTTCATGGTTACCACTGCTGTTGTGGATTACAATTGCTAGTTTACGTGTCTCTACTGCTACTGATCTCATTAAACTGATGCTATGCTATGGAGTTTAACAGCTGCTGATTCAATGAGTAGTGATTTGGAGGGTCTATGATTGGCAAAGTTTTTGTGACATCTAATTTATCATGGGATGATGGCTTGTCTGATCATGTGGATAGTTAATATATGCTTGTTTCAATATTATATCGAAGAATACAGTTGTGTACTATTGCTCTCGACAAGGTTCTATATTGTAAGCTACTCACATGATTGTCGTTATTGATTACGAATTGATGGAGACGTCACATGGTATTGATCACATAAGTAAGGACCAATAATGTCTTCTCATGTACAAGTGCATCACGTGGGTATTGGAGCATGTGAGATTCATTTGTATCTTTGATATATTGTTATGTTTGGAATTTTTATGTCATGGTCCAAGATGGTGATTGGTTACATATTAGTATGGATGCATTGACAGTTTAGTACACATGGTTTACATAGAATATGATTTGTATTCTGGTTGATTACAAGGAAGTTGGACAAAAACGTGGTTTGATCTAGAACAAAAGGTACATAGTTTTTGGTTCTCGGCTAATGTTTGGAGTTTGGATAACACACACAGGAAGTTTATTTGGTTCACACACAAGGAGTTTTAGACTTGAGGGGAAGTCAAACATGGTGTTTGGATTTTGGTTATTTGTTCTTAAACGTCAAAAAGCTCATATTTGGATTTATTGCATTATTGATTACGAAGAAAGTTGATTATCACTAATTTGATGTTGTAGTTGAGTTTCACGGGTTTGTGTTCTTATCATATCTCAAAGTGGGTGTTACACTTTGTAGATAACTTGTTCGTGCTTAAAAGATATTGACGAAGACTTGCAAAATCTAGTTTTCATAGGTCAAGGGGTGGATGGATGAAGACCTAGTTAACTATCACTTAAAGGAGTTACATTGTAGTGCTCAGTGTCTCATTAAAGATGGGGATTTTGTCAAGAGGTTGCGATCTACTTATGTTTTTGTTGTGGTATAAGTTCGACGTCACGTGGATAGTACAAGACAAAAGACACAAGTTTGGGATATTCTACTTCTTCAACAAATTCGTTATATTTGGTTTTCTTCACAAGTGATCATTACAAGGAGCTTACAGATTTGAAGAATCATTTGTTGTTCATGCATCACTCAAGGGGAAGTTTCTACTGCTTACATTCTCTATTTGGATAATAACAAAAAGGGGAAGAGATGTTGGAGTGGCGTGGCATGAATTAAGGGGAAGTTTGTTTATCTTTCATGACATATTTGTTCGTGCTTATTTGGTTTTGTCATTATCAACTAGGGGAAGATTGTTGGGTATTATATTTAAGTTGATAAGACAAAATACATGAAAGATGAAAGACTGTTGAAGACAAAGAAAGACAAGGGACCTACTTGGCAAAGAAGTATTTATTATCTAGTCCCTTGTAGTCATTTGTAACCTTAGTATCTCTATTATATAAAGAGATACAGGGAATTAGGTTTATAAGTGTCAAACAATGTAAACATCAGACATAGGTGTATGTGTGTGTGTCTAGGGCGTGAGTTTATGAACGCCTAGACTATTGTGTTAGTTGACTAGTTGGTCAGCCTCAAGGATCATGGATCCCTGTTAGATTGTAACCGTCTTAGAGTTGATCATCTAGGATTGGGGCTGTAGATGTGTTTTGTAGAACACTTGATGATGACGAAGAAACCTTAATAATAACAATGATAGTTTGATTATTCCGCTGTGTATACATATGGTTGTTCATTGTTATTTGTGCTTATTGATTATCCTAGATAAGGTCTAATAAACCTAGAGCAACGGTTCTAACATGTGGTATCAAAGTGGGTGGCTCTTGATATCTAGGATCTACAAGGTTTCTCAAAGAAAATGGCGAAAAGATGAAGAAATTCGAATATGAAAATTTTCGTATATGTTTCTGCAGCACTGTTTTGTAACAGCGATAACTTTTTCGTGAACCGTTGGATAGGGATGAAATTTTGGCTGGAGCTTCTCTATATACCCATCTAACTTTCCACCAGAGGGATCGTCGATCTGAGTTTTTATGTGAAAGATATTCAATGTTGAATATGGCTGCTGCTGAAGGTATTTTGTTTTGAATTTTTAAGGGTTTTTAGGGTTTTCTTTATTGCTTCATTGCTGCTACTCTAAGTTTCTGATTCTTGATGTATTGTGAAACTACTGCTGCCAAGGATGGTATCTTGCTGCTACTCGTTTATTTTTGCAAACCCTAGAACTCGATATGTTTAGAATATAATGTGTTGCTGGAATTTGGTCATCACTGGTACAAAAGCAGGTATCAAAACTCTATTACAAAGAGCAGTTACAACTGCGAGTCTATCTTGGTTACCACTGCTATCATTTTCTCGTTACCACTGCTCGAACGAACGTTTCCACTGCTAGGCTTCATGGTTACCACTGCTGTTGTAGATTACCACTGCTAGTTTACGTGTCTCTACTGCTACTGATCTCAATAAACTGATGCTATGCTATGGAGTTTAATAGCTGCTGATTCAATGAGTAGTGATTTGGAGGTTCTATGATTGGCAAAGTTTTGGTGACATCTAATTTATCATGGGATGATGGCTTGTCTGATCACGTGGATAGTTAATATATGCTTGTTCCAATATTATATCGAAGAATACTGTTGTGTACTATTGCTCTCGACAAGGTTCTATATTGTAAGCTGCTCACATGATTGTCGTTATTGATTATGAATTGATATGGACGTCACATGGTATTGATCACATAAGTAAGGACCAATAATGTCTTCTCATGTACAAGTGCATCACGTGGGTATTGGAGCATGTGAGATTCATTTGTATCTTTGATATATTGTTATGTTTGGAATTTTGATGTCATGGTCCAAGTTGGTGATTGGTTACATATTAGTATGGATGCATTGACAGTTTAGTACACATGGTTTACATAGAATATGATTTGTATTCTGGTTGATTACAAGGAAGTTGGACAAAAACGTGGTTTGATCTAGAACAAAAGGTACATAGTTTTTGGTTCTCGGCTAATGTTTGGAGTTTGGATAACACACACAGGAAGTTTATTTGGTTCACACATGAGGAGTTTTAGACTTGAGGGGAAGTCAAACATGGTGTTTGGATTTTGGTTATTTGTTCTTAAACGTCAAAAATCTCATATTTGGATTTATTGCACTATTGATTACGAAGAAAGTTGATTATCACTAATTTGATGTTGTAGTTGAGTTTCACGGGTTTGTGTTCTTATCATATCTCAAAGTGGGTGTTACACTTTGTAGATAACTTGTTCGTGCTTAAAAGATATTGACGAAGACTTGCAAAATCTAGTTTTCATAGGTCAAGGGGTGGATGGATGAAGACCTAGTTAACTATCACTTAAAGGAGTTACATTGTAGTGCTCAGTGTCTCATTAAAGATGAGGATTTTGTCAAGAGGTTGCGATCTACTTATATTTTTGTTGTGGTATAAGTTCGATGTCACGTGGATAGTACAAGACAAAAGACACAAGTTTGGGATATTCTACTTCTTCAACAAATTCGTTATATTTGGTTTTCTTCACAAGTGATCATTACAAGGAGCTTACAGATTTGAAGAATCATTTGTTGTTCATGCATCACTCAAGGGGAAGTTTCTACTGCTTACATTCCCTATTTGGATAATAACAAAAAAGGGAAGAGATGTTGGAGTGGTGTGGCATGAATTAAGGGGAAGTTTGTTTATCTTTCATGACATATTTGTTCGTGCTTATTTGGTTTTGTCATTATCAACTAGGGAAGATTGTTGGGTATTATATTTAAGTTGATAAGACAAAATACATGAAAGATGAAGGACTGTTGAAGACAAAGAAAGACAAGGGACCTACTTGGCAAAGAAGTATTTATTATCTAGTCCCTTGTAGTCATTTGTAACCCTAGTATCTCTATTGTATAAAGAGATACATGGAATTAGGTTTATAAGTGTCAAACAATGTAAACATCAGACATAGGTGTGTGTGTGTGTCTAGGGCGTGAGTTTATGAACGCCTAGACTATTGTGTTAGTCGACTAGTTGGTCAGCCTCAAGGATCATGGATCCCTGTTAGATTGTAACCGTCTTAGAGTTGATCGTCTAGGATTGGGGCTGTAGATGTGTTTTGTAGAACACATGATGATGACGAAGAAACCTTAATAATAACAATGATAGTTTGATTATTCCGCTGTGCATACATATTGTTGTTCATTTTTATTTGTACTTATTGATTATCCTAGATAAGGTTTAATTTACCTAGAGCAACGATTCTAACATTTGGTATCAAAGCTTCATAATGATGTTTTTGAGAGTGCTAGTGACTCATCTGTTGTTGATGAGAATCTTAAAAAAGAATGTAGAAGCTTCTATTCCAAAAGCTGTTAATACTGTTACAGAGGAACCTAGAAAACCAGTTACTAAACCTAGACCAACTGTAAGGTATGCTGAGATGTATAGGAACAAACCTACAGCTCCTAGGGGTAACCAGAGGAGTTGGAATCATGTTAAATCTCAACAACTAGGTAGTGATTTTGTAATGTACAATAAGGCATGCTATATCTGTGGTAGTTTTGATCATTTACATGCTTATTGTGACTATCATGTTGGGAGAATGGAAGTCCATGGGAATAAAAGGGTGGAGACTAACAGGTTTCAAAATAATGTACATCCTAATTCACATTGCAAAATGGTCCCAAGAGCAGTCCAACTTAGAAGTGGCCTCAAAACTCTTGCCACTGCAAAAACTGTTAACACTGCTCACCCTAAGTCACCTGTTAAAACTAAAAAGGTTAATTACAACCAACAGTGGGTACCTAAAAAGAAACCAGCAGTTACCACTGCTCATTCAAAAGTTGCCACTGAAAGGGTTGTGAACAAGAAATGGGGGGACATGGGCAATGCTGTGAAGGCCTCAGCACGTTGGGAATGGAAACCTAAAGGAAATACCTCTACAAACAATCCCAATGGTGTATCAATGACCTTTGATAGATATAAATATATTGATACGAGGCAAATCCAAGTCAATCATGGCTTGGGTCCCCAAAAGAAACTAACTCTTTACTCTTATGTGCGGGAACATCCAAGGACAAAAGATCGGATCAAGGATATACTGAGATAGTGGATGTTCAAGGCACATGACCGGCAACAAGTCCTATCTTTCGATTTTGAGCATTATGATGGACAACATGTCGACTTTGGAGGTGGAGTAAATGGAAAAGTTCTTTGGTAAAGGAGTTATTAAAGCGGTAACTTGGACTTTGAACACATGTACTATGTAAAAGAGCTTAAGTATAAACTTTTAGTGTGTCACAAATGTGTGACAAGATGAACAATGTTCTTTTACCAAAGATATGTGCTTTGTTCTCTCTAGGATTTTAAGATGCACGATGCGGTCGATTCTTCTTAAAATTCCTAGAAAAGGCAATCTCTATAGCTTTGATATGAACAACATTGTAGCTAAAGATGATTATACTTGCTTGCTTGCAAAGGCCACAGTGGATGAATCCATGTTGTGGCATAGAAGACTTGGTCATGTTAACTTCAAAACCATTAACAAGATTATCAAAGATGGTTTGGTTAGAGGATTACCTCAGAAAAGATTTGAAAATGATCAAACCTGTGTGGCTTGTCTTACAGGCAAACAACACAGAGCTTCTTGCAGGTCAAAGTTGGTTAACTCTATTGCTCACCCACTTCAAATATTACATACGGACCTATTTGGTCCTACATCAGTGAGCAGCTTGAATCTCAAGAAATATTGTCTAGTGGTGATGATGATTTTAGCGAGTTTACATGGGTTTTCTTTCTTGGAACCAAGGATGAAGAAGCGGCATCCTCAAGATCTTTATCACGTAGTGGAAAACCAATATGATATGAAAGTTAAAATCTTTAGGTGTGACAATGGAGCAATTCAAGAATAGAGTTATGGATGAGTTTTGCGAGAGATAAAGGTATTAAAGAGAATTTAGTGTGGCTAGAACTCCTCAACAAAATGGTGTTCTTTGAGATAAGAAACAGAACACTGATAGAGGCTGCTAGAACCATGTTGGCCGATTCTAAATTGCCAATCACGTTTTGGGCTGAAGCAGTTAACACTGCATGTTATGTGCAAAACAGGGTTTTAGTGGTAAAGACAAAGAACAAGACACCTTATGAACTGTTTAGGGGTAGACCACCTATCCTTGACTTCATGAGACTATTTGGGTGTCATGTATCTATTCTCAATACCACATATTATCTGGGAAAGTTTGATGAAAAGGCTGATGAAGGGTATTTTGTTGGGTGTTCCATGGTTAGTAAAGCTTTCAGAGTATTCAACTTAAGAACCCAAAAGATTGAAGAGAATCTGCATGTGGAATTCCTGGAAAACAAAGTCAATCTCAAAGGAACTAGACTAGAAAGGCTGTTTGATCTTGATACTCTAACCAATACTATGAATTATGTACCTGTTTCTACAGGAACATCTTCGTTTGATTTTGCAGGTTCAGAAGAGTTTCTTGATGATGATGAACCAAGCAAAGATCATGCAGATGATCAAGATGAATTCAGTCTACCTCTTTGGGACTATGCAGATAATGATGATATATCAAAGATCGGAGATGCTCATCCTTCTTGTGATTTGAGAAAGGAAGGAGGTAGTAATTTGAATCTTGACAATTAAAGCGGTGGAAATTGATTCCACTGTTAGGCAAAATGTTTCCACTGCAACACCGGATGTGGAAATCACAACTCCGATTCTTCGAGGAAGCTCAAGCCAATGATGTTGAAATCTCAAATATGCCAAGTGAGATTGCGGTTCCTCGACTCCCATACTTCTATTCATAAATCACACCTCTTGAAAATGTGATTGGGGTGTCTATTCACCGTGAAGACTAGAAGACAAACTAAGGTGCATGATGTCCATGGATTCATTAGTAAAATATATGAGTCTAAGATTCATGAAGGCAAGAATGAATGTCTCTTTATGTGTTTTCTGTCACAAATGGAGCCAAAGAATGTTTACAAGGCACTTGAAGATGAAAGTTGGGTGGAAGCAATGCAAGAAGAGTTGCTCCAATTTAAGCTTCAAAAGGTTTGGGTGCTTTGTGATTTGCCTTCTGGCAATAAGGTAATAGGTACTAACTGGGTGTTCAGAAACAAGAAAGATAAAAGAGGAATTGTTATCAGAAACAAAGCTAGGCTTGTGGCTCAAGGATACACTCAAGAGGAGGGTATAGACTATGAAGAAGTGTTTGCCCCAATTGCACGAATTGAAGCAATAAGGCTATTCTTAGCTTATGCATCCTTTATGGGCTTTAAAGTCTATCAAATGGATGTAAAGAGTGCTTTTCTATATGGGCAAATTGATGAGGAGGTTTATGTCTCACAACCTCCAGGCTTTGAAGACCCTGAATATCCTAACAAAGTCTACAGGGTAGTTAAAGCTTTGTATGGCTTGCATCAGGCACCAAGGAAATGGTATGAAACCTTAACCACTTATCTTCTTACTAATGGGTTTCATAGGGGCAAAGTGGATCAAACTTTGTTCATCAAGAAAGACAAGAATGATATCTTGCTTGTTCAAGTGTATGTTGATGATATCATTTTTCGATCTACCAAGACAGAGATGTGCAAAGAATTTGAGAAACATATAAAAGAAGAATTTCAGATGAGTTCTATGGGTGAACTCACATTCTTTTTGGGACTTCAAGTACTATAGAAGCCAGATGGTATTTTCATTAATCAAGATAAATATGTGGCTGAGATACTAAGGAAGTTCAAGTTCACTGATGCAAAGTCATCCAGCACCCCTGCAGACAAGACTACACATCTACTTCTGAAGGAAAATAGTGGTGAAGCTATTGATGTGCACATGTACGGGTCTATGATTGGTTCTTTGATGTATCTTGCATCATCTAAACCATATATCATGTTTGCAGTATGTGCCTGAGCAAGGTTTCAAGTTACTCCCATGTTCTCTCACTTGACTGCTGTGAAGAATATTTTCAGATATCTTAAAGCATTTCCTACTCTGGGATTGTGGTACTCCAGAGATTCTCCTCTGGATCTGGTTACTTACTCAGATAGTGACTATGTTGGAGCTAGCTTGGATAGAAAATCTACAACAGGTGGATGCCAATTTCTTGGCAACAGATTAGTGTCATGGCAGTGCAAGAAGCAAACTATGGTGGCAAATTCTTCAACTGAGGCAGAGTATGTGGGGTCTTTGCTAGTTCTTGTGCTCAAGTTCTATTGCTTCAGAATTAACTTTTGGACTATGGGTACAATTTCATGAATACCATCATTCATATTGACAATAGCAGTACCATTTTCATCATTAAGAATCCGGTTCAACACACAAAGACCAAACATATTGAAATTAGACACCACTTCATTCGAGATTGCTATGAAAAAGGGACTAATTCAGGTTGTCAAAATTCATACTGATGACAACTAGGCTGATTTGTTAACAAACGGCCTTGATGTGGGGAGATTTCAGTACTTGGTAACAAGTATTGGAATGCTTAATCCATAATTTTTTTGTCAAAATGTTCTCTGGTGTTGAGGGGAGGCTATAGGGTACTGACATTGTTGTAAGAGTTTGTATATGCTTGCTTGATGGGAGTTGAATGTAAAAGGTGTATATCTGAGATACACAACAAATGGTTATTGATTCACCATGTCTTACACACATAAGAATCAACTAGTCCGAGCAAACGACTCTTGGTAAAGACTTGACAAATCCGTTTATGGTTGATAGTTTACCAAAACTATATGGTTATCAACTCACCATATTCTTTATGATTAAGAGTTGGCTAGTCCATAGCAAACGGCTCATGGCAAAGACATATCAAATCCGTTGATAGTTGGTAGTTTGCTAAAAACTATGATAAAAGTAGTCTTGTTATCACATGATTTTATTTACCACTGCTCTTTAAAATTTTTGTGAAAAATTACCACTGCTAGTTCACAGTTTCCACTGACAGTGTTATTTTACCACTGTTTTTCTAGCCGTTACAACTGATTGTATCAGTAACAAATTTTTTACTAGCCGTTGAAAGTAACCACTGATTGCCATATATATAGGGTTAAAATTTTTTAAGGAAATTATCTTCTTTCCATATTATAATACTTTCTAAAGATAATTTTACTCGCGTAATAATTCTAAACCCTAACCCTATATATCTTTCTCTCTCAATTGGCTAGTTATTCTTTCAATTCTTACTGACATAATATCGTTTTTCATTAAAAGTTTCTATGGCACCTTTGAACTTTGCAGATGAGCACAACCTAGTGGCCTACCTACAAAAGTCTAACGAGAAGAGTGGCCCTGTTTTTCATCAGATTGTCGACTTTCTCAATACCACTCATATAAGGTATGCTTTGCTTTTAAAACCCACAATCTATATCTCTCAAATCAAACAGTTTTGGACTTCTGCTAAGTCCATAACACTTGAGATTGGAGATACACATGAAACAGTGGATGCTCTACGAGCCACTGTGAATGGAGTAACTATTGATGTTACTGAGGCATCCTTGAGGAGAGTACTTGATATCGCCTAAAATGAACATGTTTTTAGTAGCGTTATTGTTGGTTTTGTGCATGATAATCGGCTATATTTACTCATAACTGTTGCAAAAGTGCAAAAGATGCGTATTGTGTATGTATATGTAGCCAGGTATCACGAATGATGAAGAAATGAAGTTTTTATGCACATTTGGAAGATTCTCGAGGAAGGAAGGCGAGCTAGGAAGCTTTTGGATTCAATGATTGGGAAGCACAATGATTTCTAAGTATCTACAGCAAGGAAAGATCAAGTTTTGCCTTGGAAATCATCAGGGAGAGCAAAGAATGAAGTGTATAAGTAGAAAGTCAACAAAAAGTCAAATCAGCAACACCCAGCCGTTCGGTCGTAACCCGTAACCGGATCCGGCTGGGCATTTGGTCAAAACGCAACCGATCTGGTTGCCATCGTAACCGATCCAGTTGCATGAACTACAGTTAAACAAAGTTGCATTTATTGTTTCCTTAACTCCCCATAATCATTGGAGGCCAATCATTTCTTAATATTAACTTGTTGGGAACGTTTTTGGTCAGTTGAGCAAGCATATTTGGCTATATAATGAACCTAGTCCTAGTTTACTAGGAGTGACACAACCAAAATTGTATTAGTTTACATCTAAACTAATACCAACCATATTATTCAGCCCAAAAGCTTAGTTCTTCTTGAAAACGTCCGGGGAGCAAGGAGGAACAATTCTCATCCATAGTTTTGGTAGTTTGGAGTTATACGGTGAATCTAGGTGATTGGAGGCGCGTGGTTGCTACAATCCACGAATTCTAATTCTTGTAATCAGAAAAGTTTAGGTATTCTATGAACTTTGTTATGAAATTCTATTCTCTTGAATTATTGGAATTACTTTGTTATGATTTATGTTTAGTTATTATTATTATCATGGAGTAGTTTTGGGATATACTTGTGTGTTGGGATGTAGTTAATCATATTAGTGTTCTCAAATGTGATGCATGTATATATGATCTTGTTTAAATGAGTTTGTTGGAAAAATACCAGTCTTGGTTTGATTTGTTGATAAAACATGTTTTAAGAAAAAGGACCGAAAGGATTTCTCTTGTGTTTTATTCCAAAAAGTTGAGTGACAAATTAGTATGGGGATATGGTGATTGGCAACCACCATGTTTGCTTATTAAAACAAGACTAGGAACATTTTCATCACGAAAGGGTCGAAAGATTCGTAAGAACAAATTTATTAAGAACATGTTGCAAACAAATGGAATTTGTAAAGGATAATCATTAGGATAAGGACCGAAAGGATTACCTATATGTTTTTGTTCTTAGAATGATTTTTACAAACATATACCATGGTTGGGGATCATTTGCTTATGATTTGTGCATCACATCAAGAGTATACACCAAACCTTCATGAATACTATTTATGATTGACTATAGACTACACACAAGTATATATATTTCTTATTATTGAATTTCACTATAACATCACTATTTGAGGAAGCCTTGACAAGCTTTCTAATCTTTTCATACAAAACAGTTTCAAACACAAAATCCCTTGGGACGATCTCAACTTACCAAACTTTTCTATCACGGACGAGTATACTTGCTCGTATGTGTTAATAGATTAGACGGTTAAATCGTGTTTAGAAATTTTTAAAACTTGCACCTCGCGTAACACATCAGTACTCCAATTGGGTGATCTCAATGGTCTCATCACATTACCTATGCCTGAAATTCATGATACTTTATCATCCATGGGGTATGATACCACTGACAAAAAGGCTACTTTCAAAAAGAGTGGTTTTTGTCCCCAATGGAGATTTTTGATTCATACTTTGTTGCATTGTCTTAGTCCCAAGAAAACATCTTATGAGCAATTTAGTTCAACCATGGCTTCTCCTTTGGTTTTTCTTGTCACTGTTAAGATTTTCAACTGGTCAAATTATATTTTTACAAGTATGAAAGGCAATGTACAGAGTAAAACCAAAATTTTAATGTATCCAAGGTTTGTGCAAGCAGTGCTAAATGAGTTTCAACTGCAACCCCATTCAAATGTTTATCAAATCAGTTGCCTAAAGCCTAAAGTTTTTCAAAATTTGAACAAAGATGGCAATATTATTTTTACACCTCTCCTACCCCAAATGCTTGCTAAAATTACATCTGAACAAAACACACCCATAATTAATGTTCCAAACATTGATTATACCGCACCGGTTTCAAGAACCTATGAGAGAAGGCCTAAGCAAATAACTCCTCTCATGACAACACAAAGAAGTTTCGAACCTTATGATCTAGGAACAAGCGGTGGTGGTTCTAGACTTCAACCTAGTCCAACTATGGAGGAATCTGAACCTTTGCCCCATGATTCACCTCTCCCAACAGGTAACACAGTTGGAAGTGAAGAGGGCAGTGGGAACCAATTGGAATTGATGGTTTTGTGTACCAAGTTAGCCAAGCAGGTTGAATCTCTACAGATGGACTTGACACATGTCAAGAAGCAGCATGCCAAGGATGTTAAACACTTAAAGGAAGAGATTCAGACCTTAAAGGAAGAGATACAGGGGTTGAAAAATCGCAAGAGGACTGCAAAGTTGGTGGTTTCATCTTCATCCTCACCTACTGATGGAGATTCAGCTGATTATGATTTGCGAAATTCTCCCAAACAGGGAGGAAAAGCAGTCTTGACAACGAGGGAGGACAATTGATTTTGAAAATAAAGGAGATACAAGTAAAGGAACAAAGGAAGCTGAAACTCATGGAGAGCAACTTGAAGATCAAGACATTTTTCAAACTGCAACTGATTTTACCACTGATTTTATTTCCACTACAGAGCCAACTTTTGCCACTGCAAGTGAAGAATTTGATAAATTGAAGAAAGACAAGGGCAAAGCAGTTATGGAATATGTAGAGCAAACTGGAAGTAAGATTTCAAAGAAAAGACAAACTCAAATTGATCTTGATAGAGAACTTGCTAAGAAGATAACAGAAGAACGAGTTGCTGAGAAGAAAAGATTGAAAGAAATGGAAGTTGCAAGCTTTTGGAGACTAAAAGATTGAATAGAATGGAAGATTTTGTTGAAGATCCACTTTTCACTGTTCAACCTATAGTTCTTAGAGAGAAGACTCCCGAGTTTAGTTATGTTCCTACTGAAGAAGATATTGAATTCTTGATTGCTAATAATGCCGAAATCAAGAAAAAGGCAATTGACCTGGTAGCTGATGCATCCTTAACTGAGGAACAAAGAACAGCCCAGTTGAAGGATTCATTCAAATGAAGAACAATCAAGCACTTAAAGATGTGATTAGTACAGTCAATAAGGGTCAAAAGAAATCAAGAAAACCTACCAAGAGACAAATTCTTTCATATATGAAGACTTATTGTTGTCATGTTGGTGGTTGGAAGATGCAGCAATTCAAAGGAATGCCTGATGATCAAGTTGAAAATGCTTACTACAGAACTCAAAAACAAGATAAAGCTTTTATTCCAATGGGTCCTGAAGAAGAAGCAAAAAGGATTCCTAGATTAAAGATAAAGGCTAAAGTAAGTGATTCTCAAACTGTTAAGAAGACTAAGGTTGATGAAGATCAAACAATTTCTACTGAGAAGGAAATTCCTACTGAGAAATTCACTGAAGATCAATTGACTGGAATGATTGTGATTGAAGAAGGAGATTTTTATCCAGAATCACTGCAAGTTCGACATCCTATTATTGATTGGGAAGTTTACACTGCTAGCAATTTTGCTCCAACATGGAAGATCACAAGGCTAGGTGGTGCAACTTCATCATTCATTCAATTTGAAGATCTTATAAAAGCTTTTGACAGAGATGACCTTAATACACTATGGAGGTTAGTTCAAGAAAGGTTTAATACTCAAGATCTCAAAGATACAAAGGAGATGCAGTTGTGGGTGAATCTTAGAAGGCTCTATGAACCAAATGTTGATGATGACTTCTGGAAACCTTATTCACATGTTTTGGTACTAAATGGTTTTACTATGATTCATGTGAAGTTCATCATGTCTCTACAACAGATGGAAAAGATGTTTTCATGCTTGCTAAGAAAGAATATCCACTCAGAGCTGGAGCTCTTACAGTAATGTTATGCTTACCAATAAGAGTTCATGAAGACAATGAGAAGGTCAGAGCATTGTTACAAAGGCTTCAAGATCAGTGTTCAAGAGCTATTCAGAAGTTAAGAAAGAAGTGAAGTGTTTGATTGAATTCCCAAATCCTTGAAGATAATGCATATTAAAGAAACTTATTGATTTGCAGAGAAATCATAAGTTTAGGGGAGGATTGTTAGGAATAATCTGTTACCACAGATAGTTGTGGTTTACACTGCTCAGATTAACACTAGCAGTGGAAACGTATTCCCACTGCCAGTACATTGTTACCACTGCTATCAGTTTAAGTTTAGTTAAAGGCGTCTAGATAAGTATAGAATTGATCTTGTGTATATTCTATAATGTTAGCTTTATACTTATCTCGTAAAGGACTCCTTGTTGTATCAAAAGGAGGTCCTAGGTCATTGTCTTAGGTACTTGTAAATTTACCTACATATTACTCACAAAGGCTTTAAGGTGTAACCCTAGTGATAAGCTAAGATCACTCGTATTATTCATCAATAATATTGGAGCTTAAGTATTGTGTTTAATCTGTGTTTACATACAATACATCATATAATCCATCTTCTAAGTATTACTAAGTAAATTCCGCATGCTTAATAATATCATACAAAATATCATTGACACAAGGACTGTGTCCAGATCCATCAAGTTTTGCTTATGTAGACAATGGAATAGCCATTCTTTTATTCAATTAACTTGAATCTTTAGCATGCAATTCCTCCTTTATCGTCTACATGGCCCCAAGGGTAATTAGCACTTTAGGAATAATAAGAGTCCAAGAAAATTACCTAGCGAATATCCTAGTAATTTCTTTACTCTTTGCAGTTTAAACTCATACATCGTGACAAGTGCATGATGTTATTTATTTTGGTAGCTCTAAACACAATGTTTCCAGTTACATAAAATATTCTATCTTTCAATTATCTCTAGACCACAAAAGGGTAATGAAAGATCATAAATGAGTCTATCAATTTGTAATCCTATCTTAGTTTGTCAACTAAGGAGAAAAGATAGGTATAAGTCTCACTCTTCTTACTAGGAAAAGAGACTAAGTTTGTTCTTCAAAGAAAAACAACTTTGTTTACGAATTATGTTGCAATAACACAATTAATCAGAACAAAAAAAGTTCAATTTTAGTATTTTTGATAATTACATTTTTAAAAGAATTAACTACCCAATTAATTACTAATAAGACTAAGATCCATCTTGCAACCCCATTTAATTACCATAGGTCTGACCAGTGTATAAAAAAAATAGGACAAGAGGTAAGCGACGAGCGTTAATTGCATAATGCAACTCTTAGATTTATAAGATAGTTTAAGGCATTAGTATCAAGTAATAATGTCAAAAGCATGTTTAGTTCTCATCTTATGCCTCGGGTTCGAGGTCTGACCAAGCTAACTTGAAATAAGTCGACCAAGTGTGAACGTGTAAAAATAACCAGAGGTCTGACCAGTGAGAAATAATCACCATGGGTTAGAAAGGCCCTTAGGTCTGACTAGAGAAGTCAATCCAAGTGCACATGTTCATAGTTGGATGGCATAGACTTAAAATTAATAAATAGGTATGCACATACAAAAGTGGTAAAAGTCGTGTACAAAGAAGCATGCAAAACAACTTTGTAACACTAATTTTAAAAACTTTGGTAATGACACTGTAGTGATCATCATGGTTCACGGTAGCTCAATCGAGCATACGGGGAGGCAGAGGACCGTAAGTACCAAGCATAACCTTAGACATCCTTTCGGTGCGACTGTGTGCACCTCTTTGAACCTCCTTTTGAGTTTTTTCTAGTGGGTGAGCCGTACATCCCAAGTGTCCATAGCGTCTAGTTTTTATATTATTGAAAACGTGTTTCATATATTAGGTCACTTTATTTTACGAAAACGATTTTCCACGAATCAAATAGCAGGTCACAATGAGCATGTTATTTAGGCGTGTAAATAAAGACCATTATTAATGTTATGGTTACGATATGTATTATTCCATATTGCATACAATTAGGTATCAAAGCAAGTAATAATGCACATATAGAAATCACAAACATACAAGCATAAACATCATATATATATATATATATATATATATATATATATATATATATACCACATATGTTTCCGAGTCCTCTTGCGAGTCTTCCCCAAACGGAGAACCATAAGACCGTCACTAGGATACAATACCTAGATCACCCCATACATCGCAAAAGCAATTGAGTGGGTCTTGTGGCCGGAAAACACATAAAAACGCATGACAATCTCAATTAACAAGTAATTACGCAATTTTATGTATTTTAATAAACAATATGTAATTCTAATTATACTTATAATTCTAATTAACAATTAATTAATTCTAATTAACATTTAATTCTAATTAGCAAGTAATTATAAATAACATGTAATTCTAATTAACAATTTATTTCCAATTAACAAAGTAATTCTAATTAACGTGTAATTTAAATTAACAAATTAATTCTAATTATCAATATAATTTAATTTGTGTGTGACTAGTTATTTTTTTATTAAAAATTGACAAGTATTGCATGTAATTGTCAAAATTAAAATAAAACAAAATAACTAAACTAGGTTTCATGCAGTCTTTTAAAACATGTTTATTAATTCAGAAACGTGTAACCCATAATCGCAAAAACGAGTTGGCTCTGATACCACTGTTGGGATTTTAGAACCAGTTAACCATTAACCACTACGAGTACGCAGCGGATATTGGATCTAGTTAATGCAATTATGTTAAGCACGTATTTAATAAACAAATAATTAATACAATATTAATTAATTAAAAGGGATATAGAAAAGCTAACCTTGCTTGGCAATTGATCTCTAGTAACGGAACAAGAAACCAAAACGAAACCTTAAGTATCTAAAATAGATACCTCGAAGAGTATCACACACAAAACCCGATTAACATATACGTTCGATTTAAACGCTAGTCGAAAACGTAATTAAACCAATCAACAATTGATCACTTGAATAAAGCCACGAACTAGAAAACTTCAAAAGACCACACTTCCTTTTATTTTCTGCCCAAGAAGATTCTGTCCGAGAAACACAAATCAAGCCTACCCGATATCGGACAAAACAATGTATGATATACTTTTTCTGCCTTTGTTGTCCGAGAAGACCAAAACCAGAAAATTACCAATTTTTTGCTATTGTTGCTGCTTTCGATCAGGAGGAACAAGGAGCAAATGTCAAACGATTCAAACATCTAAACACTTGGATCAAAGATTGAGCAAGTTTAGGAACCATAGAAACCTTAATCGACTTGTGAAGGAAGTCGACTAAATAATCTGATGGGATATCAGGAATCAGTTTGGGAGGGATTTTGGGTATATGAAAGTTGTAACTTTTATGTGGGATGAGTTTGGTTTTATACCCAAACTAATCGACATATTAGTCAAGACAAGACTTGGTCGATAAGTCTTAAGCGCAAGCAAAAACCAACCTTCTTTGCCCAATCAGCTGAAGTTTTTGAAGGCCCATGGCAGCTCCAATTAAACGACCCAAGTCCAAGAAACAGCCCATGGATCGTCTAATATAATCGGGTCAAGTAGCACGCATATTCGGGTATGTTAATTCAAGTATTAAATACGTTTAACATGTATACTCGTGTTTATCGTGTGTGCCCCCATCGGCTCACACACTTCTAGTCGTTTAGGTGTTTTTATAACTCCCACAAACCAACAGACGTGTCCATTTTTCTCTAGTTAGCTGTGTTCGTGTTAATGATATTTTTGTCGAGCCATGTCATTACAAGGACATATTTAGATTTAGCTCATACACATGTATATACTCATGTCTATATAGTTTAAAGAGTCAACTCATTGCCCGAAACGTTTTTAAAAAATTGTAGTGAAAGTGAAATACCCGGTAAACCACCAGAACAAAAAATGTAGTTAAAGTTGGACTAAACATGAAATGGTGGTTTCACCTTTGGACTGAACCCATAACTTATTAAAAGATTAGACTGAAAGTGAAATACTAGGCAAACCACAAGAACCAAAAATATAGTTAGGAATGACACATGTTAAATTACGGTTGAGTTGACCGATATTGCGACTCATTTGGACTTTTGAAACTTTAATGGACAAAAGGTGATATGCACTAGGGCGTCTAATCCCTTTTAGGAAGTTTCTCTACATAAAAAATCTTATATTTAAGAGCATAAGGTATCATAAGGCTGCCCCCAGTAAGGGTCTTCAATCCCCTTCATTTTCACTATCACGCCAGCTTTCTCTCTTCAGCGACCTTCAGGCGATTGGGTGCCACAGTAAAGGTGACCATGATCTTTTTTTTTTCTTCTTTTTTTAAGAAAAAAGAAAACATTTTCAACACAAACTGAAATTTCATTAATAATTAAAACGTTACATAATAATTCAAATAAAATTAAAACATTACGACAATACAACGACTAAACTAGTTTTGATTATGACGATGCCAAATGTCTTCCACCAAATCGGCTTTGAGGCTAAGATGAGTTGTTTTGTTGCATATCTCCCTATTAATTTCCAACGATTCCACATGCGTTCTTATGGGATCATAAGAACGGTGCTGCTCTGCCGGAAAGAATACAGGAGATATCGCCCGCTCTTCGTCCTGAATTATCATATTATGTTATATGATGCATGTGTACATTATATGTGATAGACGCTCTTTGTCAAACCCTTTAGCAGGATGTTTAATCATTAGCCACTTCCTCTTTAGTACACCAAAAGTACGTTCCACATCTTTTCTTGCTGCTTCGTGCATCGTCTTATACAATATTCGTTTGTGATCATTTGTCCCTGGATTTTTAATGGACTTCATAATAACCGAGTATTCCGGATATATCCCATCAGCAAGATAATATCCACGTTTATAAGGCACGCCGTTAGCAACGAATTCCACATCCGGTGCTCTCCCCGTTTTGAGATCATTGAAAAGAGGCAATGCACGTAAAACATTTACGTCGTTATTCATCCCGGCGACACCAAATAACACATGCCAAATCCATAAATCTTGGGACGTGATCGCTTCCAATAAAATGAAAGGATGTTGCCCGTGATCACCCCTACAAAATTGAGCTTTTAAATCATGGGGCAATTCTCCCACGGCCAATCTATGCAATCAATGCTTCCTATCATCCCAGAAAACCTATGACATTCGTAGTGATGAGCATAGAGTTTGTCAATGTCAGTAACCGTCGGCTTTCGCAAATACTCTGCACCATAAAACTCCATTATGGCCTCACAAAACTTTTGGAGACACTCACAAATTGTTGACACACCCATTTGCACGTATTAGTCTAGAGCATCAGCATTGACTCCGTATGCCAATTGACGGATTGATGAAGTACACTTCATCAATGGAGAAATACCAAGTATGCCTGCACAACTAGGAGTTTGTTGAAAATAAGGTGAACGATCGGTTATATCTCAAACAATTCGTGTGAATAGTCATCGGCTCATTCGGAAACGATCATGGAATGCTTGATCACCGTATCTGGGGGTCTCGCTGAAGTAAGCAACCACTAAATGGTTATGAGCACCCAAACGATCCCTACTAACTTGGTTTCATGAGACTTTAGTTTGTGATGATTGAAAAGCCTCCCAACACTCTTCCGCAAACATCATAAACTCATTACTAACTTTATTTTCATCATCCGATGACGAATCGGCAATGAATAGCTCGTAAGAATTAATTAAAACTCATAGTGTGGAAAGAATATTAGAGAATGTGTGAAATGAGATTTGTGAATTTAGTGTGTAAATATGTTATGTATTTATAGGGTAGTTTAGTAGTTTTTTTTAAATCACAAACGGTCGAATTTTTTTTCTAACAATAGGATTTTTTTTTTTTTTTTTTTTTGAACCTTGCATGCAACGGTTGGATAATTATCCCCACCCACATTTTTGTCCAAGTTTTATTTGATCGCAGTAAGGACTAAGTTGGGTTTCAATTTGGACGATCGACTAGGGACACACAAGGGCGATCGATCGTGTATATCGACCCCCTTAGCTTACTGCGTCCAACCTAACTCAAGTTATTGAAAAAAATCTCATCACGTTAGTGCCACCTCAGCTTTAACCTTTCAACAGTAACACTAAAAAAACACCCCTTATCATAACACCACCTCAACACCACCTTTTATGACCCATCTAATAAAAAATTACTATTTACAAATTAACCCCTTAACTATTTCAGTCATTCAACAACCTAATATTTCATTAATAAACTTAAAAATTACAATACAAAACCAAAAACTTTACGAATTAAACAACTACCACATAAAAAAAACTAAATAAAAATGTTAATTGAAAAAATAAATACTAAATAGTAAAAACCACACAACCACATGGACTAAACTGCAAAGTTCCGTTATATATCATATTACCCATCTATACATGTACACAATTACACACACACACATAGTGAAAAACAAACACTCAAGAACAAAAAAAAAAAAAAAAAAAAAAAAAAAAAAAAAAACTAATTTAAATCATATGGGGTGTAGTTTTGTAAATTTTTTTTTTGTCTTTTCTTCGTTTCAACGTACGTTGCCATAGCAATGCCCAGCTCAACGCCGAGCTTAACGCAGAACATGCAGTATCATAACTTGGGCTAAAAAATCATCCACGTTACCATAACGCCGAGTCATGCGTTATGGTACCTAATGCTCTAACTAACAAAGGGGCTTGGGCTAAACATAATACCATCTAATACTCACTCGCAATTTAAGCGCTGAGCCATGCGTTACGGAAATTATGAATTTACGGTTATGCCTTTTGGCCTTACGAACTTACCTGCGGTTTTTATGGATCTTATGAATAGGGTATGTAGGAAAATGTTGGACAAGTATGTCATCGTATTTATTGATGATATTCTCATCTACTCGAAGAGCAAGGAAGAACATGCGGTCCATTTACGAGAAATTATCGAGACCTTGAGAAAGGAAAAATTATATGCCAAATTTTCGAAATGTGAATTCTGGTTACAAGAAGTCCAATTTCTCGGACATTTTAATCCGGAAGGTATTAAGGTCAACCCATCAAAGATAGAAGCAGTAATGAATTGGCAAGTACCAAGAAATGTAGGAGAGATACGAAGTTTTCTTGGTTTGGCGGGATATTACTGTAGGTTCACACAAGACTTTTACAAAATCGCATCTTTGCTAACTAACGTCCATTTTGTGTGGGGAAAGGAGCAAGATGACGCTTTTTCTACCTTACGAAGGAAATTATGTGAGGCACCGATTTTAGTTATACCGGAAGGAATGGGAGATGATTGCCATAGCACCACAGTTACAGTTATATTGAACGACCTAAAGTGTCGTTTGGAAAATACTACGTTTGATATAATAAAACATTCAGAGTTTACAAAAGATAGGTCCTAACTGATTGTCAACATTTGCGGAAATAAGTTTGTTACAATCCAAATGATGTTTCAAAGTGCATAAATCCCACGTGAGACGCGTCGTCACCGCGACTCTATGATAAGTCCACATGCATGCCATGAAGTATACGTCTTAGATACCTGAAAATACATTACTAAAAGTGTCACCACAAAGGTTGAGTGAGTTCATAGAGTTTATGAAAATGTTTTATACGACTACCACAAGTATAGTCCATGTATGACAAATATGCCACACAAATATGTTAAAATTGCTATAAGCACATGACACCGAAGCTAGACTGATCATGATGTTCACCCCAACAGAGTGTTTTTCCAAACAACTCAAATTAAGATATTAAATGAAATGCATCCGTTTGACCAGTTGGGACCACCAACCCGGATAGAGGAGTCACCCTCAATAGATCTATTCACTCACCCTCGCTTCTTCTGGAATTAACGGTTCATGATTATGAAATGGGGACATTAAATTGGCAATGAGGTAACTTAAGTAATGTAATGAATTTGATATACTTGGTATCGTAATAAAAATGATGTGCAATGTATTCTCCCCCGTAGGTTTGAAATAATGTATAAACTTGTAAAACGGGGCTATGAAAACTCACTTGATACAATGATATGATGGCAAAAGTGGATACATTGGAATGAGGCGCAACCTCTAACCATGACCTATTATGAATGATATGATCTAATATAAGTCATGATTTAATGTTGTTATGCATGCAAACTCATATGATATCCATACCACTTGTGTATTTGAAAATAGAGTTTATCGCCGAAATATAAGTTTATGACATCTCTACATGTTATAAAATACTTTACAAGTACTTACGTTGAAACAACATCCTATGATAGTCGTTAAGTGATTTATCAAGAAATTATAGTTTTTCGTCGTAAAAAAATATAATTTGACAATTCATGAAAGTGACTAAATTGCCTCGAAAAGCTAGTCGTAAAATAGTGAATATCGAGTGTTAGGAAACAAACTCAATGGTTTTGGAAAGCTTGTCACATTATCTAAAAGTCTTAGCATTTAACTTTTGATCACATAGGTCTCGATCATGGAGAAAAATATAGATGAAGTAGGGTAGTCGGACTAAAAATATTGTTTAAGGTTAGTTTTCGGCAAAGTTTGAGTGACCATATATTATTCGTTACAACTCCGTTTGACGAACGGTTGAACATTTTAGAAAATAGGCTAGGTGAACTCACTTTTACTAGAAGACATCGTTTTCTCAAAAGTATTCCATCGATGTGAAAAACGACTCCAAACATGGTCACTCGCGACAATAATTTTTTTTGACTAATAGGAAATATATATAAGTGTTTATACTTGTATAAAATAGTTACGATAACCTTATTTAAACGCGTGTAACTTAGTCGTTATAAGTCCGTTTTCTACGTTTTATATATCCTTAGTTTCGTATTAATGTATACTAATATATTTTTGACAAATCGACTCATTTAAAAAATGTTTAAAACTCATTTTTGCCTTTAAAATAACCCTTAACAGCTTCTTGATTTTCAGAAAATGGGTTTTCGTCGCAAAACTTGAAAATAGCGTTACTTCTTTGTTATAAATCCGTTTTGACCCGTTCAAGAGACCACGGTTTCGTTTTAAAGTCTATTTTCTGAATATCTAGCCCAAAATAATCCATGACCTGATGAAATTTCCAGATTTTACAAAAACGATCAGGACTTATTTTTAAGTTGTCGAAAATGATTTTTCTAGCGTAATACTTGTTTCAATCACTTCAAATCAACACCAAATCTATTCTAAACCTACCATACACCTTATTAGGTCATGGGTTCTTAAACATGATCAACAATGATATGTTTCAGGGGATAAATTATAGGATGAATAAAACTCATTATAAGTAATAGAAAAACTTAAAAGTGGTATGAATCACATAATACTTGCATGTTTTTCTACTAGGATAATAAAAATAACTCAAGAATGATTATGAAAGATTAGTAAAGATCATGAAAATCTTACTAGTTATATGATGAGGTTTAAGTAACTAGGTTTCCTAAATACTCCTAGGTTTTTATTGCAAAATCTTAAAAGAAGTATACTAATGTTTATAATCACTTGATCTTGATAATACTTTTGATTTCTTCTTGGTTCTTGGTCTTGGCCGAATATAGAGAGGAAATGGAGAGGATCTTGGTTAGTTTTTCACCTTAGAAAATGTGTTGTGTATGTTTTAGCTAGGATATTATCTAGTATATTGCAAATATCTTATTAAATATGTGTAGGTGTACATATTGTAAGTTAAAGATCTTTATAAAAGTGGTGATTCATAGGGGAGAGGTCTGCAAAGGGCTTATGGGGAAATAAGGTGATAAAGTTTGATGACTAAATGTATTTTTTGTTAAGTAAATGTGTAGAAAGTTAAGTAAAATGTGTAGTTTGTAAGTATAACTAGGTATTTAGTGTATCGTTAACTAGAAATTGACTTTTATGGAATAAAATAAAATATATCGAAGTCATAAAAATTATAAAAATACATTTCTCGCAAGAATTGAGTGAATAATAATTATCGAGTAGTATTTACGAAAACCGTCGCAAATATATATAAATAACGATTTATATAGAATATAATTCAAAACATCGGGTAAACTAATAATATAATTTTTATAGTCTTAAAATGAGCATAAAAATATATTAGGATAATTTTTGGAAGTGTCGGATCAAATATTCAAAATAAATGATTATGCGATAGCGTTTATTTAATAGGAAAATATACGTAAATGAAAATGCAACCTATGCATGAACTAATATGATGATGATGTTACTAATGATATGTAGACTAATTCTAGTCTATATAAAATGTCTTTAATGATTTTTCATGAATACGCAGCTAAACCATTACGGTTACGCGAATTTGATACTCGTAAACCTAGTTTACGAAAAATGATGAATAGTGAATCATGAATAGTGATTTTTCTCCGGGAATGAATAGTGTTTAGTGAATAATAAAATTTTGAAATAACCTCTCAAAATATCAAATCAACTTCTAAAATGATAAATAGTAAAATGATGAATAGTAACCAATGAATAGTAATTTCCCCCGAGATGAATAGTGAACTTTTCAAAATTTGTAAAATGACCTGAAATTACGAGTTACCACATTCGTCCACCCAAAAAGGAATTCAGTCCCTGAATTCAGTCCATGTTGGTTTCTACGGTGTTGTCGGTGAAAAGGTGCGGATATTTGAGTCGCATCGGGTCTTCCCGCGTTTTTCTGAATCGTACCACGCCTTTCCAAGGCGGGCCTTTCAATATAACTTTGTTGCCAACTTGAAATTCTAATGGTTTGCGACTTATGGAACATATTTCCAATATTTTGCGTCGTATATCGACGTAGCTTTTCTATCTATGTGTTGTTGCTTGTAACTGATTCTTGATCTATACGATTTCTTTGTTGTTTCATGAATAAGATATGGACTAGTGAGTCGAACTTTCCTGATTTTGGCCCGTAAATAAGCGATTGAGACCTCAACCATAGAGTGCCTTTATTGGTGCAGTCAATATGTTCATGTGATAACTATAGTTGTAAGGGAACTTGTTTGATGAAGAATGATTTGCCTAATCATTCCCAGAAACAATCACATATGCATTGAGCATATCTTCTAATGTTTGAATTGTTCTCTCGCTCTGACCATTGAGCTGAGGATAATAGGTGGTACTTATGTCCTAGTAGGTTCCCTGGGAATCTTGAAATTATTGTCAGAAGTCTAAGGAGAATCGACTACCTTATATTAGGTATAATTGAAATTGATACCACGTGTCTGGTGCCAAATTTCAAAATGTCAAGTCTGTCGATAAGGACATTATTGAAAAGAATAGATTATGGGTAACAGTTGTGATTCCTCGCGTTTCTAGTTCTAGCGAATGTCATGACTTGATTCTTCTTTGCCTAAGGTGCTTAGTCTCCATTACTAAGATGTTTATTGCTTGATGGTGTCTCTCTTAATTTCTCATATCGAAATGTTTCCACGCTCTATGTTGTCAAGTCACAAAACCTTAATTTTTTAAGTGATGTGGTGTGGTGATTGATTTTCAAGATTTGTTCCGATATTGAGTGCTTCTAAAATAGTTCATCACTGAGATTGTTATCATGCTAGCAAAAACTTAGATATCAGCTCATACTATTTTGAAGAATGTTTGTTCCGATTTCACTTGTAGATGGAGAGTCATTGATTGTCCGATATGTTCAGACCTGTTGCATCCCTTGATATGGAAGTGAGGTCATCTGGAATTTCTAGAGAACACAATGCCTCAGGGGAAGTTTATATCGAGAACCTTAATTTAACTCAATTATCCTTCGAGAGAAACTCATTGTAGGGAAGTTCACATATTGTTGAGGCCATGTTTAATGGAATGTTCTGTAGTCTCAGTTAGGAGGCTTGGTTCATTTCTACAGTGTTGCTTAGTGTGGATTTGCTTTGTACTAAATCTTGTAACTCGGTCTAGGTGGTACTATTGAAATGATAGAATTTGGCTTCTAGTTCAAAGATACTCGGATTATCTCGTAATGTCTTAAGAATTTATATTGAGTTTTGAAACATCTTACCACATACTTCTAGTCCTTCTTGGTAGTTCTGTAATCCTTTAATTGTTTTCTTGTATCGAGGAATCCTCCTCATAGATGGTATGGAAAATCTTTCCTAAAAAGGTCACGAGAAAAATTTCAACTTATCGGTTGAGTGAGTGATGAATGGCTTAGGTATCTATAGAGTTTTAATAAAAGGGATGTTTATGAACAATTTATCTAATTACAAAGTTCTGCTTTTGAGTGAAGATTGTTTTAGGAAGTTTGAAAAGATGTTTGTTTCTTTCATGACATAATCCTTCCTGAATACATAGGTGATTAGGCTATGTATAATTGAGGACAAATGATGTGATGCTTGGTTTTGTTGAAATGGTATTATGTTTCTCCGAAGCTTTAGATGGTATTCAACGTGTTGTTTTGTAAGATAATGGCTCAAACAATTTTTCAGAGTAACATGAAAATCGTTTCGCGTAATGGTAGTAAATAGTTGATAGAATGACTAAAAATCAATTTATAGGGTGGTAACAAAACAACTTGTTTTAGAACTTTGTGAAAATTTTTTTCCTAAGATGGTGGTAAAATAGCTTGAAATAAAGTTATGCAAAATAATTTCATAATGTGGTAGCAAAATAACTTGAAATAAGATTTGTTGAATGGTTTGTAGGATACATGGGAGAACCCATAGAATGGTAATAGTCTCCTAATTAGTCAAGAATAAAGTTGCCCTAAACCCTAGTAAATAGTGGTGTATTGTCGCGAAATGATTGAAAATTGGGCAATTGGAATGGGGAATGAAATAAACAAAGGTTGTGATTATCGTGGAGATAATAAAGGATAATTATTACATTAGATAGAAAGGTATTTATTTTCTGTTCCTGTTGATGGTCTAATCATGTCTCAAGTGTAAGAGCAGTAGGCTATCTAGCAGCAACAACCTTGAAACTCTCATCGTCCTCAAACCTATAAGATGGTGTAGTGTCTATGGTCTTAGTGATAGATGGTTATGGTGTGTTAAATCATGCATGCCTCCCAAGCTGCAAGTCATATGTATGTGTAGTGTCTATGAGATGTGATGGTACGGATGGTGCTCTAGATAATAATGATGATGATGATGACGGAAATCCTAGTGGTAAGTTAGGAGATGATGATGAATGAAATACTACTCTCTTTCGTGTTGTCTCGCGACGTTTCAGAGGTAAAGCTAGAGTATGCACTATTGGAAGACTAATAGTGGTATGAGTAGATGATGGTGGTTGTATTACATGAGTAGCAGGTGATCTAAGAATGAGGGTAAGAGAATGTACTCTCTTCTTTGTAGTAAGCATCCTAATAGGTCCATTAGGACTAAGCCTATAAGTCCTACCAAATGGTATGATCTGTCCCGACAGAATGATAGGAACTGTCCTAATCCTATGGTGAATCAATGGTGATCGTGGTGGTGTAGGTGCAACTTCGCCCTCCTCAAAGGGTTCAGTCTCATATTCGGATAATATGTGCGGTAAGTCTGGTGTAGAGTCAACTGATGTTAAAACTATAGTAGGGAATGACAAGGTATCCTCCATGTCAGAGTCTGATGTGAGTATGATGGGATGGGTGTCTAAAGACATCAATGTGACAATCGATTTGAAATGAAAGTAAATAACCCGCATAATGTGCGTATAAAACCGCATGTATAGTGAATAAGCACTTATGATGAAATGATGAGATGCTATGATGATGTAGTTATAGTCTAGGGTCAATGATACAACCTAGCTCTCTATAACTCTTGCTCTGATGCCAATATGTCACACCCCCAAAATACCGGTTTTGCAATGAATGGAATTCTGGGGATGACCGCCATAGCACCACGATTCTGATTATATTGAACGACCTAAAGTGTTGTTTGGAATACATCGTTTGATATAATAAAACATTCAGATTTTACAAAAGATAGTTCCCAATTGATTGTCAACATTTGCGGAAATAAGTTTGTTACAATCCAAACGATGTTTTAAAGTGCATAAATCCCACGTGAGACGCGTCGTCACCGCGACTCTATGATAAGTCCACATGCATGCCATGAAGTATATGCCTTAGATACCTGAAAATACATTGCTAAAAGTGTCAACACAAAGGTTGAGTGAGTTCATAGAGTTTATGAAATTTTTTTATACGACTACCACAAGTAAAAGCCACGTATGACAAATATGTCACATAAAAATGTTACAATTGCTATAAGCACATGACACCGAAGCTAGACTGATCATGATGTTCGCTACAACAGAGTGTTTTGCCAAACAACTCAAATTATGATATTAAATGAAATGCATCCGTTTGACCAGTTGGGACCACCAACCCGGATGGAGGAGTCACCTTCAATAGATCTATTTATGCACCCTCTCTTCTTCCGAAATTAACGGTTCATGATTATGAAATGGGGACACTCAATTGGCAATGAGGTAACTTAAGCAATGTAATGAATTTGATATACTTGGTATCGTAATAAAAATGATGTGCAATGTATTCTCCCCCGTAGGTTTGAAATAATGTATAAACTTGTAAAACGGGGCTATGAAAACTCACTTGATACAATGATATGATGGCAAAAGTGGATACACTGGAATGAGGCGCAACCTCTAACCATGACCTATTATGAATGATATGATCTAATATAAGTCATGATTTAATGTTGTTATGCATGCAAACTCATATGATATCCATACCACTTGTGTATTTGAAAATAGAGTTTATCGCCGAAATATAAGTTTATGACGTCTCTACATGTTATAAAATACTTTACAAGTACTTACGTTGAAACAACATCCTATGATAGTTGTTAAGTGATTTATCAAGAAATTATAGTTTTTCGTCGTAAAACAATATAATTTGACAATTCATGAAAGTGACTAAATGGCCTCGAAAAGCTAGTCGTAAAATAGTGAATATCGAGTGTTAGGAAACAAACTCAATGGATTTGGAAAGCTTGTCACATTATCTAAAAGTCTTAGCATTTAACTTTTGATCATACAGGTCTCGATCATGGAGAAAAATATAGATGAAGTAGGGTAGTCGGACTAAAAATATTGTTTAAGGTTAGTTTTCGGCAAAGTTTGAGTGACCATATATTATTCGTTACAACTTCGTTTGACGAACGGTTGAACATTTTGGATAATAGCCTAGGTGAACTTACTTTTACTAGAAGACATCGTTTTCTCAAAAGTATTCCATCGATGTGAAAAACGACTCCAAACATGGTCACTCGCGACAATAATTTTTTTTGACTAATAGGAAATATATATAAGTGTTTATACTTGTATAAAATAGTTACGATAACCTTATTTAAACGCGTGTAACTTCGTCGTTATAAGTCCATTTTCTACGTTTTATATATCCTTGGTTTCATATTAATGTATACTAATATATTTTTAACAAATCGACTCATTTAGAAAATGTTTAAAACTTATTTTTGCCCTTAAAATAACCCTTAACAGCTTCCTGATTTTCAGAAAATTGTTTTTCGTCGCAAAACTTGAAAATAGCGTAACTTCTTCGTTATAAATCCGTTTTGACCCGTTCAAGCGACCACAGTTTCGTTTTAAAGTCTATATTTTGAATATATAGCCCAAAATAATCCATGACCTGAAGAAATTTCCAGATTTTACAAAAACGATCAGACTTTATTTTTAAGTTGTCGAAAATGATTTTTCTAGCGTAATACTTGTTTCAATCACTTCAAATCAACACCAAATCTATTCTAAACCTACCATACACTTTCTTAGGGTGTCATGGGTTTCTAAACATTATCAACACTGATGCGTTTCAAGGGATAAATTATAGGATGAATAAAACTCATTGTAAGTAATAAAAACACTTAAAAGTAGTGTGAATCACATAATACTTGCATGTTTTTCTACTAGAATAATAAAAATAACTCAAGAATGATTATGAAAGATTAGTAAATATCATGAAAATCTTACTAGTTATATGAAGAGGTTTAAGTAATTAGGTTTCCTAAATTCTCCTAAGTTTTTATTGCAAGACCTTAAAAGAAGTATACTAGTGTTTATAATCCCTTGATCTTGAAATTATTTTTGATTTCTTCTTGGTTCTTGGTCTTGGCCGAATATAGAGAGGAAATGGAGAGGTTCTTGGTTAGTTTTTCGCCTTAGAAAATGTGTTGTGTATGTTTTAGTTAGGATATTATCTAGTATATTGCAAATATCTTATTAAATATGTGTAGGTGTACATATTGTAAGTTAAAGATCTTTATAAAAGTGGTGATTCATAGGGGGGAGGTCGGAAAAGGGCTTATGGGGAAATAAGGTGATAAAGTTTGATGACTAAATGTATTTTTTGTTAAGTAAATGTGTAGAAAGTTAAGTATAATGTGTAGTTTGTAAGTATAATTAGGTATTTAGTGTAGCGTTAACTAGAAATTGACTTTTATGGAACAAAATAAAATATATCGAAGTCATAAAAATTATAAAAATACATTTCTCGCAAGAATTGAGTGAATAATAATTATCGAGTAGTATTTATGAAAACCGTCGTAAATATATATATACATAACAATTTATATACAATATAAATTCAAAACATCGGGTAAACTAATAATATAATTTTTATAGTCTTAAAATGAGAATAAAAATACATTAGGATAATTTTTGGAAGTGTCGGATCAAATATTCAAAATAAATGATTATGCGATAGCGTTTATTTAATAGGAAAATATACGTAAATGAAAATGCAACCTATGCATGAACTAATATGATGACGATGTTACTAATGATATGTAGACTAATTCTAGTCTATCTGAAATGTCCTTAATGATTTTTCATGAATACGTAGCTAAATCATTACGGTTACGCGAATTTGATGCTCGTAAAACTAGTTTACGAAAAATGATGAATAGTGAATCATGAATAGTGATTTTTCTCCGGGAATGAATAGTGTTTTGTGAATAGTACATTTTTGAAATAACCTCTCAAAATATCAAATCGACTTCAAAAATGATGAATAGTAACCAGTGAATTGTATTTCCCGAGATAAATAGTGAAATTTTCAAAATTTGTAAAATGACCTGAAATTACGAGTTGTCACACATCTTATTATGGCATTGGTTTTGTTCTTATGCAAAGGGGCAAGGTAATTGCCTATGTATCGAGGCAATTGAAGAAACGCGAAAAAGATTACCCGACTCACGATTTTGAATTTGCAGCCGTGGTTTTCGCATTAAAAATATGGAGGCATTATCTGTATGGCGTGGAATTTATAATTCATACCGACCACCGAAGTCTTCAATATTTCTTAAGCAAAGGATCCGAATATGAGGCAACGAATGTGGTTAGACTTGTTGAAAGATTGTAATTGTGAGATTATCTCCCGGGAAAGGTGAATGTTGTTGTTGGGTTCATTGAATACCCAAACCCCTTGATTCTAGAATTTGAATAGAAAATACCCCAAGTGTTTAGTCCCTTAAACACTAACAAGTCACTGAGCGCATAGCCACTTAGTGAGCTATCTTCGGGATACTCAGTAAGAGACAAAGAAGAAGTCTCTCCACTCAGTAAGGCGGAACTTAAGGGATGAAGACTGAGTCAGGAAGAAGATGGTGGATTCAGTGAGTGATGACAATAACTCACTGAATCTCGAAACTCCTCACCAACTACTACAACTGAAGACAAACTGATGATAAAGACTGAAGGCTAAGAAGACTGAAGAATGAGCGGGACAAGGCGGGATAAGTTTGAAATAGATAAGACGAAGTCCTTATCAACCAAAGTCAAACTTTCCCTGAATCATGATAAGGATTTAAATTGCTGGAATGACACTTATTCGGACGAAAAGGCGCGAATATACGAAGAAAATGGCCAAAGTGAAGGATCGAGACACTCAAGCTGCTGGACTTGAAAGGGGACAGCGTCAGGGCTTATTTGCGACGCCATCGCGACACATCTTAAGACGACTCAGTAGCCAAATTGCTAATTTACAAGTGACGGCATCAGGTTTAAAAGAGTAGGACGTCGCAACTTAGATGGCCTAGATTTGGATTCAGACGGCGTCATAGATTGAATCCGACGTCGTCATGAGCATATGGTGACGCCGTCACAGAGTTGACGCGGCCAAGGCTAAACCCTAATGGCGGCGACCCGACGGCGTCACAATTAAAGAGTGACGCCGTCGCATTTTGTAACACTATATATAGAATCCAAATTTTTCAGTTTTAGGGAAGTAGTTTTGTGGAGTAAAAACCTAAACCGAACCAAGGCTTTCTTGTGCAGTATCTTAGGGTTCCATACCTTATGTTACAACAAGATAAGTGTTTTACTTCATAGATTTAATCATGTCTTCAATTGATTGTGTGTATGCTTGCATGTTCTCCATGTCCGGCTAATTTACTTGTGTGTTTGCTTAGATAATATGAAACCTAGTTATTGAATATCGATTGATTGTCTCTTATCTTAATGGTGATTGACCTAGTATTGCGATAGGTCATTCGTTGTGTTATTAATGCTTGATTAATCTTTGTTAAACCCTAGCTTATAGTTATTAGTGGAATTGTAGGCTAGATATCCAAAGATAACCTTAGTGTTAAGTTTATGAATCCTAGAGATTTCGTAGTCATTAACCCTTGGTAGCTTCAAAGAGTTAGGGATAAACGCATACCCTATGACCTTAGAAACACAACGCGTTAAGAATAAGGATGTGACAATTCAAGCATCAATAGGAGATAACTAGGGAGTAATAACATCTAAGTAAATACATTTTTAATCATAATCAGAGCACACAACAATAGACATAGACTACACTCACCTTAGGATAGATAATTAGACAAGTAGAGTAATAAGTAGTAATACCAACCCCCAAATCCAAACCCCGAGATTCGTATCTTTCAATTTCCAAAAAACATAAAAGAGATAAAAATAATCTTCCACAACCCCAACCTTAGCGTAGTAACTTCTTACTAGCATTCCTATTCCCCTAGAGAACGATATCAATACACGTGGCTTACCCTAATACTACACTACAACGATTAGGTTCACTGCCTAGGGTGTTGAAAAACTTGCTCGACGAAAATGAAGTTCCTTTGACCCCGAACGCGCGTTGTACGCGTATCAAGTTTTTGGCACCGCTGCCGGGGAATAGAATAGCTAGTTAGATTTCTATTTCGTTTAAGTTTCCTTACTGGATTCATATCAAGTAAGCTTTTTTTTTTCATTTTTAGCTTACTTGTAGTCTATCCCCCTTCTTTGTGTTTGTGTTCGTAAAACCCTTTTCATTTGTCGCTATGGCAAGTGAAGTTGCATTTGAATCATTAACAAGTGAGGAACAATTGAATTTCGCAGATTGGGCTACTTTTTATTGTTCTAATGAATTTGTGAGTCATCTTAGAGATATCCAAAGGGAGACGGGTGTAAGGTTGGATGGATTTGATAAATTTTGTGCTTGTGTGGCTTCTATTCAACGATCATTGTTAGAATCAACTCCTTTTAATGAGACCCTCTGGAAATTTTTGAGAAAAGCCTCCTAAGCATAAACCACCAGTTGTCACAACTTAAGGAAATGGATAAGGAGGATTTATCCAACCTTAGGCATCATGATCAAAAAGACCTAGTTTTTAAGAACATGGAACCTAAACCCGAACAAGATTGTGAGATGGTTATAGTTGAACTACCTAGTTGCATGCGTGGGATAGATTTCACCAAAACATATGACACGCGTAAGGAAATCCTTTAGGCAAATAGAACATAGTGATCAAATTTTTGAGAATGATTCTTATGAATCGGACCAAGAATTTGAAATGGCTAAAGAAGGATTTGAGATACTTAGGAGTGTATTTGGGTTAGATCATACTAAAACACGTGATGAACATTTAGGAGATCTTGATATAATGGAGAATGAGGTGGAAACTCCAAGCCCACAAGCCCTACCATCACTTGAGGAACACACATCGCCTATAACTTACCCGGAAGAAGTAGAAGAGACTATAAGAACCCGATTGATATAGAACCTTTGGAGCAAACACCACTAGAGAAGGTAGGTTTAGATGCTTGTTGTCATTTAGTCATAGGGAAGTTCCTAATTTTGATGAACCAGAGCCTCAACCAAAAACCTTACCCAATTTCCGTCTTTAGATGTGAATCTTGGAATTAAATTAGGCCCCAATCCACCCATCAAAATAAATAATCCAGGTAGTTACTTGATAAAGGTGGTAGGCTCTAGGCCATGTAGAGTGGAAGCTAATATAGGAGTAACCCATTACCTTACACACTTATATCACCCATTCAAGGTTGATAACAAGAAACATTATGGGTTTAAACCGGGTTTATTAGGTCAAGATGGATCCTTAACTAAGAAACTTTTGAAGTTGATAGAAGATGATCCATTTTTAGGAGAGAGATTTGATTCACCCGATACACCAATAGAATTAGGTAAGGTTATAATGAATAGAGCACACTCCTTTGAGCATATAAATCACCCATCACCCTCTCCTCACGTAGCAAATTGTCACCATAAGGGTGTGTATCAGTACTATCACCCGCACTTAAGCTTAAGTGTAGGAAAAACTTCCCTTTTCTCCGTTAAATAAGGGTAGAGTCAAGCTCGTGACTCGAACAAAAACAATCGCTTCTTGGGAGGCAACCCATATGTATTTTTTTTCCATTTTTATTTGTGTGTCATATATCTTTTCATTATTGTATGTTCTCATGTTTGAATTTGTGAAAATGCTTTATTTTGTCTTTAACCTCGTCTTAATTACATATAAAGGTATTTTACAAAAGGGATAAGTGTAGGGATGATTACACACATTTTTAAAAGAACGTGAACATGAGAATTACGATTATTGAAAAGATATATATGTGTGAGTCAAATGCTTGTATCGAGTAATAATGGATGTTTTGCATGAATTTTTCCAGATTCTAAAGATTTAAATTTTCCAGAATTTTTCCATAAAATCACGCACAGTTTACATCATGATAACTGACGGCATCGGGATCGCAACTTGACGGCTTCAGGAGGAGCAGAAACAACCTATCTTACTTTCTCTCGTTTTCTGTGCTACTTATAAATTTTTGGAATTTTCCAAGTCTTAATTTTCCAAACAATCTGCAAACATCCATTCCACAAGTATTATATCTTATTTAAGTCTGGAATTACATCTTGTTGTGATTTTTCTTTGTTCAGTTTGATGCTTTGGGTTGTCTATTTTCTTAAAGTGTGCAGGTTTTATTTATCAAGAAGAAAATACAAAAGATTGGAAGGAACTTTTCATGCATACATTCTTCTTGGAGAAGAATTTACTTCACACTATCCTACCGAGCTAATCAGGGGAGTATTAGTTTCTTTAGTTTTTAATTACCTTTCATTATCATAACTTTGATACTTTCGGGGAACATTGGGGATAATGTTCAGTTTAAGTGTAGGGAGGGAAAATAAAACGGGAACTTTGAAACTATGCTTATCCTTGACTATTTGCTTTGTCCAATTTCATTTGTGTAATAAACCATGAGAAATATCGGTTAGGGTAATTTTGGCACCAAATTTAAAATTTTTCATGACATGTAGGAGTGGGCCATTAGTCATAATAAAGCGTCTCATGGATAGGGAATTATATGACTAGCATAAAAACCCTTTACCACTTAAATTCCACCCAAAATGTGAGGATCGCCCTTAGATTTGTAGGAATTAAAGAATTCATCCTTAATGCTTAGAGTGTGAACCGGTAGTATAATAGATTCTAGAACTTGTTTCGTGATGCATTCCGAGATCGTTAGTAAGACTACACTTGTGTAGTTAGGGATAACTAAATGATAAAAGGCATTAGGGATAACCCTTGTTTGATACCCGTAATATAATTACTTCTTCCACATCGATTGAGTAATTCCCCCACACCAATGCATTGTTCTCATCTTTAGTACACGATACCCCTAGTTAACTTCTCAGAGCCTATCTTTTTCGCGGTTCTCATGATGTTTCGGTTTTCCGAAATATCAGTGAAGAGCATTGTTTACAATCCACCCCCAAATGTACACCCAAATCGCCTTAATCAACCTTGTATGCACTCACTTTTAGTGCGTTATTATTATCACACTAAACCCTTAGTTCAATTATCTAGTTGCTTGCATAAGTTGCTAAGTCGAGTCATATCCTTCGTACACAGTTTTGGGACGATTGGGACTCATGGGAAAAGTTAAATTTTATGAAATGACGGGAAGGGAACGTTAAATTCAAATTTCCTTTATTTGCGTAATAATGTACTCCAAGTGTTTTGATCTTTTCAATTCGGCCTAATTAGTGTTAGAGTAATAAAACTCAAGTGTAGGGATGTGCCTATAAATCCCTATCATATTGATGTTATCGTAGAGGATGGTAGAGTAAAGTGTATGAATATATATATATATATATATATATATATATATATATATATATATATATATATATATATATATATATATATATATATATATATATATATATATACCATACGGCTACCATCCTACATCTATTTTAAATTTGTGTTTGCTTATTTCAATTTATCTAGAATTTGCGTGAGGACAAGAAAATACCAAGTGCAGGGATATTTGATAAGGATCTAATAGGGACCTTTTTGAGAGGTCATTTAAGCCCTTAATTGATCACTTTTGTATCCGTTATTACTTAATTTTGTTCCTTTTCACTTTTTAGGTCTCTTGAAGGCAAATTGCTGGAATGACACTTATTCGGATGAAAAGGGGCGAATATACGAAGAAAATGGCTAAAGTCAAGAATCGAGACACTCAAGCTATTAGGATTGAAAGGGGACGGCGTCAGGGCTTATTTGCCATGCCGTCGCGACACATCTTGAGACGACTCAGTAGCCAAATTGCTAATTTACAAGTGACGGCATCAGGTTTAAAAGAGAAGGGCGTCGCAACTCAGACGGCCTAGATTTGGATCCAGATGGCGTCAGAGATTGAAGCCGGCGGCGTGAGAGATTGAAGCCAACGAAGTCACGAGCATAAGGTGATGCCGTCACAGAGTTGACGTGGCCAAGACGAAACTCTAATGGCGGCGACCCGATGGCGTCACAATTAAAGAGTGACGCCGTCGCATTTTGTAACACTATATATATAATCCAAATATTTCAGTTTTAGGGAGATGGTTTTGTGGAGTAAAAACCTAAACCAAACCAAGGCTGTCTTGTGCAGTATCTTAGGGTTCCATACCCTATTTTACAACAAGATAAGTGTTTTAGTTCATTGATTTAATCATGTCTTCAATTGATTGTGTGTATGCTTGCATGTTCTCCATGTCCGGCTAATTTACTTGTATGTTTGCTTAGATAATAAGAAACCTAGTTATTGAATATTGTTGTCTCTTATCTTAATGGTGATTGACCTAGTATTGCGATAGCTCATTCATTGTGTTTTTAATGCTTGATTAATCTTTGTTGAACATTAGCTTATAGTCACTAGTGGAATTGTGGGCTAGATATCCAAAGATAACTTTAGTGTTGAGTTTATGAATCCTAGAGATTTCATTAACCTTTGGTAGCTTCAAAGAGTTAGGGATAAACGCATACCCTACGACCTTAGAAACACAACGCGTTAAGAATAAGGACGTGACAATTCAACCATCAATAGGAGATAACTAGGGAGTAGTAACATCTAAGTAAACACATTTTTAATCATCATAAGAGCACAAAACAATAGACATAGACTTCACTCACCTTAGGAATAGATAATTAGACAAGTAGAGTAATCGGTAGTAATACCAACCCCCAAATCCAAACCCCGAGATTCATATCTTTCAATTTCCAAAAAACATAAAAAAGATAAAAAAAAAAAATAATCTTCCTCAACCCCAACCTTAGCGTAGTAACTTCTTACTAGCATTCCTATTTCCCTAGAGAATGATATCAATACCTGTGGCTTACCCTAATACTACACTACAACGATTAGGTTCACTGCCTAGGGTGTTGAAAAACTTGTTCGACGAAAAAAAAGTTCCTTTGACCCCGAACGCGCGTTGTACACGTATCAAATCACTAACTACCAGGCTTAGTGTCATCACTGACTAGAAGAAAGTAGCCTTGTCACTTAATCTAAATAGCAAATGTAAACAGAGACAAAATACATCAGAATTTTGTCTTCTGTAACCTGTCAGTTTGTCCTCAAGGATAGAGTTAAAAACATACTAGTATAAACCGCATAAGAGATGGAGTGAAAGATTCAAGCTTGTGCATTAATTGTAAATCACACACACAAGCAATCTTTCACTCCTCCAAATACAACTATGTCCCTGAGATAGCTCAGTGGTTCCTGTGTAGTTGTGCTTAGACTTAGCCTAAGCTTAGTGAGCAGACATACCAAACTTGTCATATCAATCCCAAGTACTATTCCGCAAGTACTTGGGTAATGTATTCTTTTTGATTCGTTTTAATAAAGAATATAAAAGTTGAAAATTACTCAGTGTGTTTATCTTATTAAAATTTATCTATACTTGCATCTTTTTAGTCATTGTTCACAATTAGTTGTTTTTAAACGAATATAAAACCCTTTTTAAGCCGCTCAAAAACGTTTTTAAATCAGGATCCTAATGGCTGAAAAGGTTGTAAAAATCTCTAGGCGCTAGTGAGGTGGTCGGGTAGGGCCTAGCGATTAATCGGTTAGGCGGGGATTAATCGAGGATTAATCGGATTGAAATTTTTATGTACAAAATTGTAATTTTAGATATTATACTATATTATATGTATGAGATAATGTTAGGAATTAGAAAATTCCATAGTGAAGAGTCGGTCACCCCTAATATTATCTAGCATAAGTTAGCTCGTAGACATATCGTTATTTACGTTGTTTAGTAGTTTATTTATTAGTTTGTAGCGTAGTATAGCTTAGTGCAACACCGTGGAGGAAGGACGGGTCTTTACCCATCATGTATACCGATCCACAGCCGATAGGAGGTCGTTATGTTTGTAACTATAAATACCTCTACCTCCCAAGGTAGAGGTTGGACCTTCATTCATCTTAATCTAACCTTCTATGTTTTCTTTCACTTTCTCTCTAGAAAGGCTCCCACTTTCTCTCTAAAACCTCTAAATAATTCGACCATATTATTGTTTGTTATGTGATTATGAAATCCAATATCCAACAATTGGTATCAAGAGCCATGGTTAGATCATCTCTTACATATCTTTGGATTTCTAGTGGTTTTAGGTGGTTTTGAGTTTGAGAAAGTTTTGTGGTTTTGCATCATTTGGTTGATTCCTAGTGTTAAAGTTTGGATTTTGATTGTACTTTTGTGTTTAGGATCATCATAAGTGTTTAGGTTGTGATTTGAAAGGCTTGAATCATCGTGGTTGGGTTGTTTTGGATTGAAAAGTGTGTTTTGGAAGTTTTCAAGTTAGCGACTTGGCTCACGGTATAACTTTCTTGCTAGCGATTTGCTTGAAATAATTAGCGAGTTGTGGTGTTGTTTGGTGGCGAGTTGACCCTAGCGATTTGCTTGAAATAATTAGCGAGTTGTGGTGTTTTTGGTGGCGAGTTGACCCTAGCGACTTGCCTTTAGAGACAAGCCGACAAAAAGTACACTTAGTGGATTCTCCACTACGGGTAGCGACTTGGGTAGCGATTTGGGTAGCGACTTGGGTAGCGACTTGGGTAGCGATTTGGGTAGCGACTTGGTTAGCGATTTGGTGCTTAGCGAGTTGCTCTTTAGCGACTTGACAACTTAGCGACTTGGAGCTTAGCGACTTGCTGTCAAAATTTTCCTAGCGACTTGGTTCTTAGCGAGTTGCTCTTTAGCGACTTAGCTGTTTAGCGACTTGGTGCTTAGCGACTTGGTGCTTAGCGACTTGGTTCAAGTGTTATAGCGACTTGGTTGATTTTTACGAAGAAGAGGTTTGACCAAAGTTGACTTTTTACGTCAAAACTTCAAACGGCCATAACTTTTGATCCAGTAACTCCGTTTTCAATGAAATACCGTCAAAACGACCGAACAGTTGAATATTGTGAGGTTTCACCACGATGTCGTGAAACGAATTTTTCGAGGCCCAAATCCTCTCGAAAGGAAGTTATTGAGGTTTTAAGTTTTAGACCCAAAATTCTCCGTAAAACGTACATCAACCAATCCAAATCTCAACCAATCAACATTTCACTTTTCCTACGAACAATCTAAAGCCCTATCACACAATCGTCCTTCATTGTATCGATCCATCATCATCTTAACACATTCCATTGGTCATTACTTAACGGTTTGGTCTTGATTTTAGTAAAATCCCGAAGATTTTATTTCTCGGTTTGAATCATAGACTTGTAAAATCCGTGCATTCTACCACATCATGTCCTACTCTCTTGACCCGGTGATTTGAAAGTACTCAAACCGTATGATGTTGAGACAACCATGAGAATACTAGCTATTACGATCGAATACGAGATGATGGAATCAATCAATGATGACTTGAGTTCTTCATGCTCGAGCCCAATGAAAAGAATTGCACTGCTTGGACTACGAATGCCATGCAAAAGGAATGTAACATTGAGCCCTTTCAACTACTTTATCGGCACCTCAAACTACTTTTATCTACAACTATGGATCGAACAAGCGATGCTCTCCTTCGTCGAGGATTTTCCCATCTTGACAAGAACGTGCTACTAAACTTAGAACAACCGAGGTTTCAAATTACTAAAGAGAAGTTCTCAACCGATGAATCTAATGCACTCTTCAAGTAATCTTGATCAATTTCACCATTTATCCGGGGAATATTCCTCGATTTTGATGATGAAATGATGAAGTGTCTTTCAAGAAACACACCGGAATGGAAATTAGCGTGTTCATTGAGACATTCATACAACTCATGGATAATGTGGAGAAGTACATTGAGGAAGTTACACAAAAGATGAAAACGTGAATGAGTGTCGGTGCGGTTGAGAAATAGTTGTGATAAGTTGGGTAATGTATCTATTAAAGAATCGGGTGTTGTTGAATGCGAAATGTCGAGTCAACATATAATGATGAGTCGGGTATAACACCGGATGATGGATCGGTTGGCACTTGAATCTGAGGCTCGAGATATTGATAAGCTTGACACATCCAATGTCCAAATGACTCTCGCTACACATGTTGTGGATGCGGATATGAGACTGTAAATTGAGCGGTGTCATGTAATGAGGTACCCTTCTTGTTCAACATAGTGCATCCGCTAAAGCACTTAAACAAACCGATCATAATGTTGAACATGTCTTTCATAAATGTTATTCTTCGAGGTGAGTCCGAGATTAAGTGTTTCAAAACAAAAGATTTGGTTGATAAGAAGGCTTTTGATGAACTTTCAAACAAATTCTCAAATCTTGAAAAATATTGCATTTCACTTGAAATCGCGATTCATAGTAAAGAAGAAAGTTTTCAACTTAACAAACCATGTAAAAACCGAACTTCACGAATTCCGTGAACTTTTGAAATTAACACTTTGAAAGCTCGACTTCAAGACAAAGAGTCAACCATTTACAATCGAAGAAACATATTTACATCTTGAATGAGAAAAGTAATTTAGTCATGAATACACAAGACATTGATGCTATTATAACAAGAAATAATGAGCTGTCAATTTATGTGGCTAAATTACTAAAGGAAAATGAGTCTTTGAGAAAGCATCACGTAGAACTTAGTGAGTCATCAAAGAAGCTAGAACTAAGTCAATGGAACAAACAAACTCTTTGATAGAAAAATTGATGAACTCAAAGCTCAACTTGGGATAAGAGTTTCGCTATTGTAGCCTTAAAGAATGAGCTTAGGAAAAGCGTAGGAAAAGTGTGAACACTAAGTTTACAAAACCATCAACCTTGGGAAACCAGGTTTCTCATCCCATTAGAAACCGGTGCATTGTTAGGCGACCTCTCGCGTTTATATCCGAAAGACCAAAATCTTCAAAACACGGTTTGCCTCCCAAGTTGATGAGGAAAAGTTTTGTCAAAACCAATCACTTCACTGTGTTACCTAAGAGTCATGCCTCTAGTTCCTCTAATCCTCAACATGCACTACTTTTACTCCCGGCACCTCTAGGATTAGTTCAAAAGCAAGGTCAAAACCAAGCATTAAAACCCGAATTCATATGATATGAATGACTTGTGGAAGAACTATTATCTAGAAAAGCTAGGAAAAGGCATGATTCAAAAGACGGATTTTAGGTGCAAGACCTAGGGTGAGGAATTCTACGAGATTTCAAGGCACTACTAGTAGTTGTAAACTACTACCTAGGAACACTCAAAAGACTAGGGATTGGCGTGCGACTAAGAGTAGTTATTTGCATAAGAATGCTAAGCATGTAGAAAACAAAACTAGAAATTACGAGTCTTTTCCTCATAAGAAACAGTTTCCTAATTCACATGCCAAGGTACTATCCACTAAGACCACTAACGCGACTAAGGTTCAACATGTTGTGAAACAATACAAACCAAAAACTTCGCCTAGATGGATACCAACTGCTAAATCTTTGGAAACTAGGAACAAGGATAAGTCTTCCACTATGTATAAGAAGCCTTACAATCCTAGACCTTGCCATAAGTGGATACCATCCGGTAGAATGTTTAAGGATCTTTGGACTTAGGTGGATTCCTACCGAAAAATCATTTTCGATGAAAAATCAAGGTTGACCGTGAAACCCCAAAGAGTTTGGATACTAATGTCACTAACCCATATATATGCAATCAAGCTTGTAATGTTAGTGCGGTACTCCTTACTCGATTCGCGATACTTGATCCTTCAATACATGGGTGGCTTAAAGTATGGATCACAAATGGATTAATATCTCATAACTCACGGGTTCATGTTTCTCAACATTGATATTCAACCGGCTATGACGTCTGCTCACTTGATTCGGGCCTCGTACTTCATCATAATGGTGTCTGCAGATAACACTTGAGCCCGTTCCTCAAAGAAAAGAAATGTGTGCGCTTGATGCGCTTTATCTTCTTAAGAAGAGAAATCTTCATGTTTATGACCATTCTCATCGACATTCTTCACAACATGCTTCATGCTTTTTCCATGCGCTTGGTCATCAAGTGAACCGACTCTCGATAATTACTCTTATTCCTCTTGCTCAATATAATGAAGATGGCGACATCATGTGCTAATTTTGCGGGGAGAAGTGTGAATAGAATACATTTGGATGATAATCACTTGGTTAATCAAGAATGGCATCTCTGTATGCAATTCTTGAGGGGAGAAGAAGTGTGAATTTTTGGATGGTTGGTGATATTTGAGAATATATGGTCAAACGGCTCCTAACCCATGTAAGAACCGAGATTCTTCTTATCGGATCATCTTCACATGTAGTTTCTTCTAAGAGCCGTTGGGTTGACATCTTCACACGGTGATATGATTAAATGACAAAGTGCTTCTAGTTGTTTGGTGATTTCTTTGATGAACATCTTTACGTTCTTGTTTGATTGGGAGGACTTTAATTAAGGGATTTGCTATTTACAAGTTAACGGGAATGCCTTTGGTGTGAAGAAGATGTTAACTGTCTATTTCCCCATTCGGATAATCTTGAAGAAGGTCGAGTCTACGATCTAATCTACATTTGAAAGCTACATGATTAGAAGACTAAAGGCAATTGCATCGATGATCTAAAGACTTCTTCTTATTCGGGTGAGAAGAACACTTGAAAATCTTCGTCGGTTTAGGGAGAGCACTAATTGGGGAGATTGAAAAGCCAAAATTTTATCCCCAATTAGACTTGCTCGATTCTTGAGCAATGATTCATTGCTTGATTTTGATGACACTCCTCCAACGCCTAATGCTTCAATTACTAAGGATAATTGGGATTCATTGTTTGGGATTCATTGTTTTTCAAAGATATGTTTGATGAGTACTTCCAACCTCTAACGAATGTTGATCATCCGACACAAGCTCATGCTCGGTTTCTATTGACTCAACTGGTTCACCATCTAAGTACTTCTTGGAATTCTCAAGAAACCTTATCTCCGGTTACTTCACAAGGCGTTGTTAATGACTATCATTACGATTGCACTCATGAATAGTGATCCGCTCTTTGGTACTCCTTTGCCAAATCTTCACGGATCATTGTTTCATTTTCTTCTCCAAATGTGCACTCTATAAATCAACCACATGAACATTAAGGAAAATGACTTCCTCATCCGCTTAAAAACATTATTGGTAAATCTTCGGATCAATTTCTACATGTATACCTTAAGGAAGAATGCATTGATGTTGAGGAATCATTTGCTCGGTTCGATCGGTGGGTCAATGTACATCCGATTGTATGTTTATTCACGTGTTGGACATTTGACACAAGTTGATTACTTGAAGTTACTCGCTTATAACTTATTTGAGGTTGAAGTTGATGTTCACAAAGGCGTGTTCTTATTTGATAACTTGCTCGGGCTTAAGTATCGAGTTGAAGACTTGGGTTATCTAGTTACCGGCAATCGAGGTGGATGATTGAAGACACGGTTAACTATCACTATTAGGAGTTACTTTGTTTTACTCGATGTCACACGCATATGACGGTGTGGATAATCGCAAGAGGTGTTAATGTCTCATACTTTGTTTGAGTAGTGAGTACTTAGAGATTTGCTTGAAGCATAGATTCTCGACACCGTTCTTCCATCTTTAAGTGCAAGCTTAAGACACAAATGCGGGAATTCGACTTGAGTTTCAAGTTTGGTATATCGGGTCTTTCTTCAACGATGGTCACTTCAAATTGTCTACATATGGGTTGATAAAGATAGTCGAGAGAGTTTATGTAGCGATTGATTCTCACAGATTCACTTGGGCTATTTGAGTTCTTCTCACAAGATTTCAAGTTTATGGATATATTATGTTTCTTTGATTACGAGGTATCAAAACTATTTGGGGAAGGATATATTATTCCAACTATTTGGGGAAGTGGTCTCGGAGACCTTTGGTTTTGTTACTTGATGTTCGGTGGAAGAAATGTGAGAAGAATATTTGGAGCGTGAGATGATCACGCCTATCGACATCTTATATACGGTTTATGATAAAGTGCTTCGGTTATATGCACAACATGTTCACTTGATTGAGATAATTCAATTATTTGAGTTGACATCCACAGATGATTAGTGACTCAACATGTTACATGGATGTCATCGTCTCTACTCTTGTTGGGTACATGTGTACATTATGTCTTGATTGGTTATATGTTATATAACCGGAATGCACTTGGTAAAATGAAGATGTTGATATATTGTTCCCCAACTAGACAATGGTCAATCTCGAAGAGTAAGGTGTACATCGGGGATGCTACAAGTTCATGTGATCGGTCGTGTCGCTAATCCGGTTTGATAACCACCGAGACGATCAATGTTTCAACTTGTTACTTGGTGTTCTCGTGTTCTTGGTCTTGAGCTTCAATCAATGAGACCGCTTTGTATTCAACTCTACTTCTTAGGGAAATGGTCTTTATTCGATGTTTGTCGGTTTGGGGGGAAGCTACCAAAGATTCTAATTGAGAAGGCTCATGTTCAGACGATTTTCTTAGAAGCCTCGGATGCTTTGGTGGCGAAAGTTTAAGAGATGTTGATTCCTCTCTTCTACAACGTGCTGAACGATATCTTTATCTCGGTACTCATTTCATCATTCTCTTAAACTAATTTATCTCTTGTAAATACTTATTCAAAAAAATCAAATAGAAAAATATAAAACCAACAAAAGAAAATAGAAAAATATAAAACCTTCAAAAATCCCATAAAAATCAGAAAAATTCAAAAAATACCAAAAATATGTTTTCCAAGACATGTCTTCTGGTATCGATAACATCTACGGTCTTAGAAATGTCATTCAATAATGGCACGGGACTTTAGATGAAGTTCGAGCAGGAGGTGTAAATATTTCTTTCTAAACATGTCACAAATCTAATGGCTTACGATTATTTGATCAGAACCGGGCTTCAAACTATGGCTTGCGATTATTTGATCAGTAACCCGTGCTTAAACTATGGTTTGCTATTATTTCGATAGCAACCCGCTCTTCAAGGAAGGAAAGTGCTACACTTAAACGATTTTCACAATTTTCGTGCACTTATCCTAAAACTAATTGAGGAAAGTATGTCGAAGGATCTTTGTTCCTACACAAATGTTTTCCGTCTAAAATTCTTGAAAAAATATTTGTTGTATTTCAAAATGGTGGTAAAATGAGTTGCTTGGAAAATCAATCGAATCGAGTTTTCAGATTAATTTGCAAACTCAATCAATGACTTTTGCGCTTTTAAATTTTTTCAAAAATTGAGTCATTGATTGAGGGGAGAATGTTTTCAAATCTATATCATCTAACGAGCTTTCTTAATTATCCTCGTGCTTAATTAAAATGATATTTGCACGTGTCGAAGGACTAGGAATTTAGGATATGATTGTTAGGTTTAGATGATTAGAGTTTGATTAACACATAAACCCCCGCCTTATATGATCCGATTGTTATGTTGAATTGACTTTTATTAGTCGATTCTTTGTTTGGGTGTTGTCGACCACCATATATTTGTATGTGTGTTCACTAACATATGCAGGTATATTGGTATATAAGAATGTTCCCGATCCGGATCCCACAAATGAACATGATTGGATGCCGCAAGGAAAGGGTAACGATATCTTGGGTTGACAAATGAAGAAACGGAGCTTAATTGGACTTCAATGGAGAGTTGGCATAAATGCAACGTAAGAGGTCTCACTGCATCAGCAGATGGTTTTCTTCTAAGTGATTGAAGAAACGGAGCTTAAATTGGACCTCAGTTGGCATTCAAAATGCAACATAAGAAGAAGTCTCACTGCATATGCAGACGGTTTTTCTTCCAAGCCCTTCAGCAACAACAGAAACTTCTCAACCACCTAACATATCTTTGTGCAGGATAATCGTGATGATACCATTTTTTTAAAAACTTTGTAAAATATTGTTTTTGAAAATGGAAAAATATTGTTTTGAAAATATATTGGACTAAATTTTGAAAATCACCGGACTTCACTTTATCAAAACTTGAGTCACTCAATTATCGACTACGGTCATGGATTGAGGGGGAGAGTGATTTAATATAAAATATTTTCAAATGATATTTCTTCACAAAAGTTCCGCTTTGTACAATATAAGTGGTGATCTAAAGATTTAATGTTATGTCATGGTATGATTTTTTCTTTAGAATCAAGGTCTTTCAAAATGAAATTTTTTCTGTTCTTGTTTGATTGTGAAATTGTTTTGTTTTACTTAAAAGATCTCTTAAAACTATCATACGACACTAACAATCTTTAATGTCTTAAAATGGTCCTTATCATCATCTTTCAAAATTGAATCTTGCCACGTCTTTCCCAAATTTTTCTAAATGATTTAAATCGGTTGGGATCACAAATCTCAAATGGTTTGATATTTCGATCGGGTAAAGATCGTGTTTTAAATCTCAAATCTGTTTTAAATGGAATTGGTTTTAGTCCTTTAAAGCACTCCGCCTCCATGTGTCAAACGATTTCTAAATCACACGCACATGTTGAGGAGGAGGATTTATCCAAAACCGGATGAGTATTTAAACAAGGCCACATTTTCTCCCATGTTTTCTAAACCTAATTAAATCACTTGGGATCCAAAATCTCAAAGGATTTGATATTTTGATCGGGGAGAATTTGTGATTTAATAATGAAATTTGATAAAAGTTGATCGTTTTGATTCGGTTGTGCATGTTTGCTCTCATATGTGCTAAACGCTTTCGAATCTCGAAGCACATATTGAGGGGAGCAAAACCATCGAGTACAAAAGTTTTTAAAGAGATTATAAAGTACATTGATTGTGTTTTCAAATGGTTTCTTAATGGCGCTTGTGATTGTGGATGTGCTTCAAATTATCTCTTGCCTCTATGTGATAAAAATGATTTCAAAAATCCTATGCACATATTGAGGGGGAGAATTTTACCAAAGAAATTCAAATGGCTTTTTCTAAGGAAATTGTGATCAAGAAATTATTTCAAAGAAATTATTTCAAAGAACTCTTGCCTCCATGTGCCAAACAATTTTAAATCATATGCACATGTTGAGGGGGAGCATTTTCTAAATGATCAAAAACAATTAAGGTACAAAATGTTTTGATTTTATATCACAAGTACCTTGATTGTTTTTCCAAATGATTCTTCAATTGGTTTTAAGGAAGAATGAACTGTACCAAAAGACCGACCTACTTACTTTATGCATGGTGTTATAAGGATGATTAGGTTAGGTATTTGTTCCCACGATCCGCCAGAACCGGAGGGATCTTCCCAGGGACAATCCACTAGATAGTGTAGAGTCCTTAGGAATATTGAAAAAAGGAGAAAAATGAGAAATGGGAAGAGTGCGGATGAGACAGTAACTAGTCTTGGAATAAACCCAACAAAGTTCTAGTTATGAAGTCTCGGTAAGCAATCAAGGGTTGAAGAATGAAAAGAAATGAATATGAAAAGGGTGAAAAGAAATAGCCTCCAATAATTCAACCATTAGGGCGAAACCGGGTTCAATACATATGCTACTGGTTGTTACTAAGGTAACACTAGTATTGAAGACAAGACGTCATGGACCCAAAGGACGCACCGCACTAAACTTCCCAAGCCACTCAAGTTCCTCTTAAAAGGACTTGTTTCATTCTCACGGGGAACCGACATTATCTATCGACTTTCTCTTAGAGATTGTTGATATTGAAGAAGGAGACCCTCTCCCTAGTCTCCGACACAGGAACCAAATGTGCACTAATTGAGTCTAGAGCCAAGAGATCATCCACAATATCTCGTTAGGACACTAAATTCTTGAAGACTTGCTTTTTCACACAATATGGAAAGTAAGTATATATTAAGAGTCCTACGCATTATCCTTGTGGTATTGCCAGAACATCCGAGTGATATGAAAAAGTATTCACGATGAAGATGGAAATCCTTCTAGAGCCAACATCAAACAAGCTCTTGGTGGGTGACATGTGAGATCTTCTTGGAAGATCAAACTTGTGACAACTGGATAGAAACAATGGGGCGATTCAGTCTTGAATCAACCTTGGTCCAGGAATGGAATTGACGAATACTTTTGGAAAAACCGTTCGATGTGCAAATCTTCTTTTCTATAGCACGTCGAATGTGTACTTATGTTTTCAAATTCAAAAAGTATCTCTGATTGAAAAATACTTTTAGAAAAACTGTTCGATGTGCGAATCTCTTCTTTTCACTAGCACGTCGAATGTGTACTCATTCTCTAATACAAAAGTATTTTGTTTGAAAATTGATCTTTCTCATAAAACCTTCGTCGTATTGCAAAACTCTTTCTTCAAGCAATACGCGATTGTTTTCAAATCATTTTCATCAATCGGTGAATCTCAACTTGTTTGGTTCACTCACTCCGTGTTGTCTTCTTTGAGACGTTCGGTTTGAGAACAACTAGAACAGCCATCTGAAACCTGTCAAGGAGATTCTTAGGAATCCTACCGATCACAGCGGTATTTATCTTGATCAACGGGAACCGTGGGCGTGTACCTCAATTCGGAAAGTGATCAAAGACACTTTCGTGTGTTTTATTGCTAACTGTTGTTTGCGGTACATTTGGACGGTTGCGGTGATCGAAATTGAGGAGTGAATCAAAGCCGCATGCTCACAAAGATCCGCACTTAATTTGAAGAAATCATGATGGTGCATATTTACATAACACGGTCCGATATTTCATACTATGCTTATGCTTACTGCGCAAATATCATGAACCGATGAAGGCTTCGCTACTCGATGGAAAGATGTCATGATTCAAAAGTGTGAGCATGTCGGTCCAAATGTCACAACTTCACATGAAGGCAACACTACTATGGATGATCCGAGAGATTTCTTGTGGTGATGATCTCAAAGAAAGCTCGAAGATCATCAAAGATGTGGATCGATTAAAGGCCTCCACTAAAGTACAAATCAATGCGGACATTGAAGAATCGCTACAAAAGCACAAAGATTGTTGAAATGAAGAATTGAAGTCTCGAGCTCAAGAACAAAGACAAGAATAGAATGCTAGGACTCGAAATGTATAACATGGGGTGACCTCCTTAGGGGAGATTGTTAGGAATTAGAAAATTCCATAGTGAAGAGTCGGTCACCCCTAATATTATCTAGCATAAGTTAGCTCGTAGACATATCGTTATTTACGTTGTTTAGTAGTTTATTTATTAGTTTGTAGCGTAGTATAGCTTAGTGCAACACCGTGGAGGAAGGACGGGTCTTTACCCATCGTATACACGATCCACGTGCCGATAGGAGGTCGTTATGTTTGTAACTATAAATACCCTCTACCTCCCAAGGTAGAGGGTTGGACCTTTCATTCATCTTAATCTAACCTTCTATGTTTTCTTTCACTTTCTCTCTCTAGAAAGGCTCCCACTTTCTCTCTTTAAAACCTCTAAATAATTCGACCATATTATTGTTTGTTATGTGATTATGAAATCCAATATCCAACAGATAAGAATAGTGCATCAAAGTACAAATATTTCATGTGTTCAAATATAAACATTGTTAGTGCAAATATTACGATATTTAATCTATACAGTCTCGTTTGTTTTGATTGATGACAAACATGTAACTTGTAATACATAACGTAAAATGTACAAGTTACTTGTAATCACACTTTGTCTCAACATACATTCAACACCTCTCGATGTCTCAAGTCCTCGTATGTTACAACACAGGTTCGTACATGTTTGTTATGTGGCATTATGATCAAACCCATTAACAAATCATTTAGAATGTTTAAAATACATTTAGAGTCACTAAGTATTTTAATAGGTTAACCATTCTATTTCGAACCTCATTTTACATTTTGCATTCACAAGTATTTCAAAAGGTAACTAGACATTTTATTAACTAGTTACATAATACATTTTACAAGTTTACATTGATAAACCTTTTAATCTAAAAATGGAAATACATGTTACATCATGTCATGCATCATCTTTGAAATCCTTGGAAGATCACTTGAATATTTTGGTTAGATTGATACTCAATAAATCAAATGTGATCTTAGTAAGATTTGGTAATATCTTGCAAAGATTTGAAGAAAGATTTTTTAGATTTTATGTCAGGTACCCACGGTACCAAATTGTATAAAGGACGGAACCCTTTTAAGGGGTCCGTGGACGCTCCTGTCCACTTTTGGCTATAAATAGAAGCCCATTGTTTTCCCATTTCTTCACCACTTCAAAGCAAATCTTCTCCACCTTCTTGCATACATTTAGATCAATCATTAACAATGTAGTAACACACATTAAACACCCTAATGATCATGATCATAATGCTTCTAACATTCATCTTTGTTGTAAGCATACTCTTTGATCAACCAAGGAAATCTTGGAGATCTAGCCATCCCCACTCACCACAAGTTGAAGATCTATCACAAGAAGTTTAGGAACTTGTGATCTTCATCATGAAGGCTTCCTATCAATGGAAGTTCATTTAGAAGTAGTTATTCATATCCATTAGACATTTGTGTCATGGATCATTAGTGTAAACATCATTGCATCATAACAACACTTTCACCAAACTAGATTAGATGGTTTATGTGTTTGTGCCATAAAACACAAGGTTTATTATGTTGGGCCATAAAACATATTGGGAGTGGTTGTACCCTTGTAAAAGAACTCGACATCTAGCTTAGTGTCGGAAATATTGTATAGGCGACGTTAGGTTGGTTCTACCTCGAACTAGAACCCGTATTTAGCTTTGTACCGAGAAAAAGTGTAGCGACGATTGTAAGGTTTTCTCCGCGAGAAGGGAGCTTGTTGATTTAGTGAAGTAACTCTCGAGTTGGGTACTCGGGAGTGGAGTAGGCGGAAAGAAGATCCGTGACCGAACCACTATAAATCCTCGTGTTCGGTTTGCACTTTCCTTTCTTTATCTCTTTACTTTTATACTTGCACTATACTATTGTTTGTGATGTGGTTTGATGATCATGATTGTGTGACAACTTGGTTTACCATGCTTTATATTAGTCACAAACAATAATTGGTACTTTCATATTATAACAAGCTTCATAGCGATTTGATACTAAAGATCTAAAGTTTTTAAACGGTAACGTATTCACCCCCCCCTCTACGTTTCCACAATTGGTATCAGAGCCACGTAGCTCGTATTTTCAAAACAAATGGTTTTTAAAATAGAGTACGATCCATGTATCAAATTACCATTGAAGCGAAAAATAATATGAAAAATGCTTTGCTTGTTATACTTAGAAATTTTGTTGTTAAATGTAACTTTGTATACAAGCTTGAAGGTTTTCTTGAAAAGTAAAATAAAAAAAAAGTTTGTTGAAAGAACTAGTAAGTATTGTATTGTGTGCTCATAGAAAATTTACGAAGAAATATGATTTTAAAGAAGTGTTTGGGATAACTATAAATCTAGTTGAAAAATCACCTCCGTAAATGTTTAAGATAAGTTACATAAGTAGATATATTGTTAAATATGTGTATTATATGTTTACTATGAAATCTAGTAAGTCGCACACGTTTTCTCTATGTCAAATACTAGTTTTGGTGAATCTGTCTCATAGGACCACGGCACCAAATCTTATAAAGGGCGGATCCCTTTATTTGGTTCCGTGGAATCCGTATGTACAATATGCGCTTTTTTGGGCAACTTCAAAAATCATAACTAATTAACCGTAAGTCCGCATGCAGTCGAGCCACCTATCATTTTAAAGGGAATTGAGTCTACTTTCATTTAAAAATACTCTCTTGGCCTGAGTCTAATTTTAAATAAGTGAAATAGACCAAATACTACAGTATGTCTAAAATATTGAGTTTCGCTTTAACATAAAAACTCAAAATTTTGAATCAAGCAATTTAAGTTGGTATTCTTAGAACTTTGATACAACTTCCTTTGAAACTAAATAATTTGGTAATATGTTTAAAGGAAACTAATCAAGCTTGGTATACATCGTCATATTTAAACGCAAAATGACGAAAAGTGTCTTTCTTGTTATGCTATGCTAAATGACCACTTGTTTATGTTGTTTGCATATATGCTGCTTGCTTATTTTTCAAATTGTTGTTTACACTTGTTTGTTTTCATAATATAAGTGTCAATCTTGCCATGTTATTTATTCACTTGTTTGACGATTTCTTGTTTATGCACAATAGGTTATTTGCTAGATTTTGTGCACTAAGTTGGAAAATTATTTCACCATCGCTTGTAGAATTAGATCACTTCGTTTGCATAGGTTACTAACATCTCGCATAACTTATGAAATGTCATAACTCACTTAGCAATGAGTACTAAGTAAATTAGTCAAGTACTTTGAAAAATGAAGGTGTTAAGAGAGTGTTTGGTACAAGGACAAAAACAATGTTGTATGATGTAATTTATTTGTTTTACTTTGTAGGATGATAATATGACTTAAAACAATGTTGTATGTTAACCGGTTTATGCGGTGGATAGCACAAGTGTGTTATCAATTTTACCCATTTTCACTTTTATGTGAAAATCGTTAGCCCTTGGTCAAAGTCTATGCTCCACTATATTTGTATATGTGGTATCGACTTTTCCTAACTAGAAGTAATTAATGTCACATGTTTTAATCAAAATTTCGTGTTTCGAAAACTCCCGACACCTAAAAAATGGGTCTGTGAACTTTTCGATGTCCACGGATCGACGGCACCAAAATGTTGGTACCGTCTCATTATGTATTTTGGTACCGCCATACCAGACAGGCGGACCAGCGGCACCAATTTAAGGGTTCCTACTGTAAAGAAATGGTGCCGTGAATCTTACAGTAAGTTATTGAATTTTACTAAATCCGTAATCTAATTTACCAAACTTCGTTTCTAGGGTAGTTGTTAATGCATATCTTTCATACCTCACTCAACACATCCTCAATGGATTAACTTAGGATGTTTGACATGATTTTAGACACTTCCATCTCATTAGAAACTACCATCTTTGTATGGATTAACATCAAATCCATGAATCCTTAGTTCCATAAATCAACACATTCAAGATGATCATTTTCACACCTTCATCATTACTTTTCCTCAAGCTTAGCATTTCTTAAAGTAAAATCAAAATGACTAAATCCTTAACCTCAAATAAACCACTTAAGAAAACCACTAGGATTAGCATTCGATCTTGTTGCTTCATTAACTTGAGCTCTTCATCCTCGGACTCATTACCTCTCAACATCTCATCACCCATTCAAGATGTGAACTTTCTAAACTTGAGTACTCCAACTCCACCACCAAAATCACCCACCATCATCCAAAACAACTTCACTACCAAAGTCTCCAAAGCTTGTACCTATCAAACTTTGTGCAACACCACCAACATCTCCTCACCCGTTTACGGATGACTTAGATGACTTACCGAGACTAATAAACCTGGACTCATTATTTGCAAAGATATCATACACAAGTCTAACATATGACTATAGATATTGTTTTGTATCTACATGTATTGCCTCACCTGGTTAACATGAAAATAATGTGTCATCCTTCAAGACAATAAGTATTTACATCGAGTCATAACTCACACATATGTTAAATACATATTATCAAGTCTTGTTATCCTTGAGTTCAATCTAAGCTTTATAACCTCAACAAATTAGGATTGACAACTTAAGTATTTCATCCGAAATATTCAAGTATATGCGACTTACGATTGTAGTCATTAAAAGTCATATCCGAAAATCAACACCCAAGTATTTTAACAACACATGTTGAAACACTTATCCAAAACAAAAACCCACGGTGCCACTTATCCTCTTTGACACCTACTATCCTCTTCCATCTTTTGGCACTATTAACCGTATTTCTCATGAACTTCCAAGAGTATACTTTAAATCAAACGTGCCTAATCAAGGTGAACCTATACCTCAGCCCCTAAGCTTCATAGACATAACCAAAACTTCAAGCACTTCACCCGCTAGTTGTAGTAACCAATGAACCATAAGAATTAGTATCCGTACTTTTTGTGTTCAACATCTGTGGACAAATAATCAACCTAAGTACTCCCATAGCACAACAAACCCCTACATCACCACATCCTTATTTAGACACACTAGAAGACCTACCACCTAGATCAACCAATCCACCATCCTTGCCATCATTTGAATTCGTTGAGTGTATTGCTCAAAAGCCCTTGTGTCCAACACTTGTATCGAATCAAATGCACGCTTGAACAAACTCAACCATCCTTTCCCACATATAAGGACTTAGATAATTCATTATGGCTAGAACCTCAACTATCAAATAAGCATGGTGCTCTTGGTAATTGTTGTCAATTTCCACTAGGTATAAGTAGTACTACCTTCACAAATAATCAAAGTATTAGTAATACTTTGTCGTTAAACTTCTGCATAAATTTCGTTAAACTTCAAATCAACATTTTAACAACATATGTTAAAATGCAATCTCAAAGCCAACATCATACACCCCAAGCAACAATGACTCTTGAGGAGTATACATAAGAAACTCGAGTGAATTCCTCTTGTCATCATCTAGTGAATATAATCTTGAGACCAAGTTTATTTAGATGGGACTATCCGATTCAAACACTTTGGCTTCATATCTTCATTTAGGAAAACATGATGTTTTGAAGAACATTATGACTAAGATCCATGCGTTAAGCTTTCATTTTGTTAAAAGGATATTGTATATCCTATGCATCACTCTTGACATAAATAGTTGTGTTACAAGAGATTTCATTACACCTCATTAGCTAAATGATCTTGAAACAAACATCTACAAGTTCTGTGAACTAGCATATCCAATTCATCTTGTCATACTTGTTTTCATAAGCATGATAACTTTATCCCATGGGATAATCTCATTTGTTGAAAGATACTATTTGTATCTATTTCCTTTCAAGCATACATCATAACCTAACCTTGCTCAAACCGAGTGCACATCCAAGGTTAAAACTACACAATTTTAGAGCATACACAAGATCTATTGAAGTTGGTAACCTCACTTAGATTCTTGTTAAATAATGTTCCAAAGAGCTTTCTTGAGAACGTTCTTAGTTTAACATATTCCATTCTCTAGTCTTAGATGATCAATTCACATTTAAAGTACAAGATGTCATCCATTAGATCATACAATTAGCTGTGTAATTTGAACAACTTTTGATTCTAAACACAAGATTCAAACACATTGTTTATCAAACACACCATTGTTAAAATTCATGTGTATAACATGACATCTTCATCTCCTTAGTTATATTGCATATTAGTTGTGTCACATTAAGCCAAGTATTGGTAAACTATCATCTTTTATACACTTTAATAGGCAAAAGTAGGAGTTCCCATCTTTCTAACATGAGAATGATTACTGGAGAATCTATTGCACTAGAAACTCAATTTGACCTAACGGTTGAATTGCTTCCTGGAGAGAAGTTGGGTTTGTGGAATCACCCGTAAAAATGGTCGTGTTTAGCCTTAATTGAGCACCGCTAGTAATAGTCTCATATTCATTCTCCAACTTGAAAAATTTGTTTTCCTATACTTGCCTAAAGTAAGTGTTAAAACATTGATAGTTTGCCTCGCCTTAGGAATACTAATCAAACAAGTAGTATATATGACTTTTCTTTTAAAACCACTTACATTGCACTTACATGTGTTGATTACATGTTCTTTTTTGATACGATAAGTTGATTTGACATTATCTTAGAGTTTGATAACTAGTCGAATGTGTAAACCTTAGTACGGTTTTATCTTTATAATGCTTGTATTCTTGTTCCATGCTACTAAACGTTTAAACCTAAAACTTTATTTGCATGATACTTACTTTTGAATTAATTTTAGCATGATTAACATGTTACTTATGAAATCATAATATGTCATTTTGATACGTGATAATTCTGATATGATAAGTTTGTGTTTGAAAGCTATTAGTTGGCATTCATTATATCTATGTGTAGTACGATCCAAATGATACATGCTCCAAATTGTTATGTCTTAAACATGGCTTGCATGAATCTTTCATCTTATTTCTTTTGCTTCTTGTCACACTATTTGTTTGCTACATATGCACATATAATATGTCAAAATGCTTTTGGTATGACAAACTTTTAGAAGCCTTTTTATCTTACAAATTAATCACATAGATTGTTGTGTTAATTTACAAGCCAAGTATGCTTAAGCGTCTAAGTCTAATGACAAAACAATCTCAAAATGAAATGTCTTGAATAAAGTTGTATTCTTGCATAATATGATTGTCTTGATGCTATCTTGTATGGTGATTTCTTGTCTACTAAAGTGCAATGTGTTTTTGCTTATATAATATGTTATTATTTTATTTCTATCATGTTAACATCTTTTGTCACTAACAAATTTGTTTTGTAGGTTGATAAACAAATTATTTGTTATCTCACTTGGTTCTAACTTTTATATGCTCATTTTTGCATAATCCCCTTTATTGCTATGTAGATTAGTACTATGCTTTATGGGACCCCTACACTTGCATATAGTTTAAAAGCATATAAAATTAAGTTCTAGAGGGTTGGCTTTGCATTTTGTCTTTCAACCGACCTCTTCCAAATCTCATTTTAGCTTCCGCTTTCCAAAAATCATCTACATCATTATTTAGTTATAACAATACTCTGATCCTCTTCACTTCCTATTAGGAAACCACATGCCTCATCATACGATCATCTCGCATTAATCAAGAAGAGGTACGTGACTTTAAGGATGAAGCTCATTGTATGCTAACCATCATCCAGAAAAACATTACTAAGCTCACCTCTTTCGTTAACCCGAATAACCTCCTAAACACTTTGTTATCATTCCTTATTTGATACATTGCACATTATTTTGCATGTCCACCAATTAAGGGGGAGAGAAATTCATTCACATAATTGTCTTTTGTCAAAATTTATGTCTCTTAGACTCTACAATATCAACACATAGGTAAACACCACTTAGCTAAAACCGGTTCATGAAACCACAACTAGTTCAACCTTTTTCGCACCAATACCTCATCAAGTGAAAACGATCATGTGTTTTACAAAACGCCTTCATCTCCACATATAGGATTTTCCTTAAACTAGCACCTTACAACTTCACTATCTAGAACACCATCATAGGATTTTATCCTTTTCTCACTTATCATGCATGTCCTTGTCAGTGCAAACGATATATTAATCAAAACAGCCATCTCCAACACGTTGGTCCATCCAACTCTCACTCATATGATGTCATTCTCATCCTCATATAGGTACTTATTATTATTATTAGTATTTTCCATATTGTCTTCACTTCTTTTCAAAGTGATAATCATCCATGTCGGTCAAAACCATACTAATACTACCTTTCCCATTGTCACCTAGAATAGGTCATTTTTATAATTCGTGTTAATCAATGAACGAATTTATCTTCATGTTATCACTTTTATATATTCTTAGATAGAACGCATTATTGATTACCCTTGGGTTGAAGCATATGAGAACTTGCTCAAAACAATAGGTTGTTAGCATCAATAAATCATTCAAATCATAACCCTTATGCATCATTGAAATGCAATGTCCATTCATTTTTTTCTCTTAGCTTTGGTCACTTGACATGACGAAAGGATTGCATGAATCCATATTTTTATATTTGCTATACATACGAGTTTCTAACTCTTTAATAGCTTCCTACCTAATCACCACCACCTTCCATCACCACTTTCACTAATCATCACCACCATGGATTAGCGAAAACTTGCTTTTGTAAATGTCAAGTCATCTACCATCACCACATGAATCCTACTAGTAAACCGACACCAACACTAGCACCACTAGTGGCACACCCGTATGTGTACTTCATATCTTCTTTCTAGGAATTATTTTGTAGGTTTTATCATATTATATTCTCACTTTTTATGATTGTAATTAGAGACTACACTTCATGAGATCTTTGATTATATCATTTATCACATATATACATCTCATTTTTCTTTGTGAAAAAGATGAAATATATTGCACTAATGTTTTCATTGTAGGTTCATCATCATATACACTCGATTGTATATAACTTACTCATCTAAGGATGAAGTTTGCATCAATTATTTTTTTTACACCCTAGAACAAGGAGGAATATCCTTTAAGCACTCAAATTGCATCGTCTATACACTTGGTTGTATATGACATATTTGTCTAAAGACAAAGCTTCTATTATACTAATATTTATTTTGAAGGTTCATCTTGACGCCCTAGAGCAAGGGAGCTTCCGTCAAGAATTTATCAATGCATCTTATACACACTTTGTTGTATAACACTTACTCGTCCAATGACGAATATAGTTTTGCACTAATATTTGTTTTGTAGGTTTTAATCATACCCGACGCCTCAAACAAGGGGAGCAACCGTCAAGGGGGCATGCATGCATTTAGCATCATTCTCACTTTTCAACAAGCATTTGTGCTTCGATAAAAGTGGAGAAAATAGGCTAACATTACTATGCATTTTTCTTTTCATATATTTCTCATAATTTTGTTGCATAAAACTAACCTTGATGTAGGTTAAGCCTCTTTATTTGATCCATGGATCCGCTACCAAACAAGGAACGGATTGAAGTAGACGATTTAACTTCACTAGGGATGATGCAAGCTCGCCTTTTGGGGAGAAATGAAGTTAAACTCAAGACACGCCTTTTGTTTCGACAAAAGGGGAGAAGAGTGTAAACGGAGAAGGTAATGTAAAGGTAGTAAGGATACAAGTAACTTTTACATTGTACTTTCTATTACGTTTACATATCTTTGTCATCATCAAAAGGGGAGATTGTTAGTGCAAATATTACGATATTTAATCTATACAGCCTCGTTTGTTTTGATTGATGACAAACATGTAACTTGTAATACATAACGAAATGTACAAGTTACTTGTAATCACACTTTGTCTCAACATACATTCAACACCTCTCGATGTCTCAAGTCCTCGTTTGTTACAACACAGTTTCGTACATGTTTGTTATGTGGCATTATGATCAAACCCATTAACAAATCATTTAGAATGTTTAAAATACATTTAGAGTCACTAAGTATTTTAATAGGTTAACCATTCTATTTCGAACCTCATTTTACATTTTGCATTCACAAGTATTTCAAAAGGTAACTAGACATTTTATTAACTAGTTACATAATACATTTTACAAGTTTACCTTGATAAACCTTTTAATCTAAAATGGAAATACATGTTACATCATGTCATGCATCATCTTTGAAATCCTTGGAAGATCACTTGAATATTTTGGTTAGATTGATACTCAATAAATCAAATGTGATCTTAGTAAGATTTGGTAATATCTTGCAAAGATTTGAAGAAAGATTTTTAGATTTTATGTCGTACCCACGGTACCAAATTGTATAAAGGACGGAACCCTTTTAAGGGTCCGTGGTCCGTGGACGCCCTCGTCCACTTTTGGCTATAAATAGAAGCCCATTGTTTTCCCATTTCTTCACCACTTCAAAGCAAATCTTCTCCACCTTCTTGCATACATTTAGATCAATCATTAACAATGTAGTAACACACATTAAACACCCTAATGATCATGATCATAATGCTTCTAACATTCATCTTTGTTGTAAGCATACTCTTTGATCAACCAAGGAAATCTTGAAGATCTAGCCATCCCCACTCACCACAAGTTGAAGATCTATCACAAGAAGTTTAGGGAACTTGTGATCTTCATCATGAAGGCTTCCTATCAATGGAAGTTCATTTAGAAGTAGTTATTCATATCCATTAGACATTTGTGTCATGGATCATTAGTGTAAACATCATTGCATCATAACAACACTTTCACCAAACTAGATTAGATGGTTTATGTGTTTGTGCCATAAAACACAAGGTTTATTATGTTGGGCCATAAAACATATTGGGAGTGGTTGTACCCTTGTAAAAGAACTCGACATCTAGCTTAGTGTCGGAAATATTGTATAGGCGACGTTAGGTTGGTTCTACCTCGAACTAGAACCCGGTATTTAGCTTTGTACCGTAAAAAGTGTAAGCGACGATTGTAAGGTTTTCTCCGCCGAGAAGAGAGCTTGTTGATTTAGTGAAGTAACTCTCGAGTTGGGTACTCGGGAGTGGAGTAGGGCGGAAAGAAGATCCGTGACCGAACCACTATAAATCCTCGTGTTCGGTTTGCACTTTCCTTTCTTTATCTCTTTACTTTTATACTTGCACTATACTATTGTTTGTGATGTGGTTTGATGATCATGATTGTGTGACAACTTGGTTTACCATGCTTTATATTAGTCACAAACAATAATTGGTACTTTCATATTATAACAAGCTTCATAAGCGATTTGATACTAAAGATCTAAAGTTTTTAAACGGTAACGTATTCACCCCCCTCTACGTTTCCACAAACATAATACATAATTCTTCACAGTTCAAAGTCAAACATAGATATTAGTCGGTTTGTTGACCATTTTTAAGCGATCTTTGCCGATTAATCGGTTTGTTGACTGATTTTTAAGCGATTTTTTTCCCAATTTTTAAGCGATTTTGTTGAAGGATTTTTAAGCGATTTTGTTTGATTAATCCAATTTCGTTCAATTTTGTCCGATTAATCGGTTTGTTGACCAATTTTTAAGCGATCTTTGACCAAACCGATTAAATAGGCCAATTATGATAAATCAAGGCGCTTATTGAGTGATCAGCGATTTTGCGAGGATTAATCGGCCGCCTGGACCGATTTTTACAACAGTGGCTGAAAGTGATGTGCCCTAACTTGTCGAAAAAAAGGGTGGAGCCTATGCTGCTGTTGCCCCTCGACTAGAAGTTGGTAAATTTAACAAATGAAAAAGCGAATGCTTTGCTATTTGACTGGGATGGAACCTTACTACATTAAGTGCATTAATGAAGGTCCATTTATCCCAAAGACTGCTGAAGGTTTGCCTAAACCTGAAGCTCAGTGGACTCAAGACGAGAGAAGAGTAGTCAACCAGACCAAAGGCTCAAAAGCATCAACATATCTTGTCTTCATGATGATGTCATGGAGTCTCATCATTGGTCAGAGGATGCCTAAACAAACTCGAATGACCGGTCCACAGACTATGAAGGTCCCTCGATACCAAGGAAAACAGGATTATGGACCTGAAACTTGAGTATAACACCTTCAGGGCTAAAGACTCAGAAACTCTGTCTCAAACTTACACTCGGTATAAAAATTTGTTAAATGAACTGTCAAATGATGGTGTAAAGTTGTCCAAACATGAAATCAATATTGGTTTTGTAAACAGTCTTCCTGAGAAGTGGCTGAATTTCTCTTAAGGACTAAGGAATGCTAATCACATTCATAATCTTGAGCTTCCTGAAATCTACAGGAAATTCTTCTATGAGGATAACCTTATAAATATATGATAGCATGACTTAAAAAAGTCTCATGAAGTCAAGAAGTCCCTGACAACCACTTCAACACCATTGTCAATTGCTTATTATTCTAACAGTATGGTTCAAGATTTTCAGGAAAATTCAGATGATGAGGATGATGAGAGAACAAGCGAGGAGTACCTGAACGACTTAAATATTGAGTTTTAGGAAAGGGCACTCCTTTCTAACTCTAAAAGGTTTATACAAAGAAAAAAAAGTTTTTCAAATGCTAAAGCTAATGAGGACACTGAATGTTTTAAGTGTCACAAAAGAGGTCATTTTGCCAAAGACTGTTTTTCAAAAACAATTTCTAAACCCTCTTACAAACCCTCAGGGTCAAACCAGTCCTTGGGCTTTAGCAAATTTCAACCAAAAGTTTATCAGTCTCATCAAAATTTTCAAAAACATTCTGATCAAAACAAAGATGTTGATTTTGAAGCCATGTATAGGAAATCCAAAGCTAAGCTAGCACTCCCTCAGAAACAACAAACAATGTTAAATCTGTGCAAGGTAAAAACAAGGGCCTAGTTGTTGAAGTATTTTCCTGGGATGAAGAGCCAGTCTCCTCAGACAACGAAATGGTGAAAGTCAGTGCATTGATGGCTCTCTCAGAAGAGGACAAGCAAGGTGTTGGGAAGAATTATGCCAGGAATGGAGAATGGGTCAATATCACAATGAAGAAGGTAAATATTTTACTTTCTATGGATGATGATTCAGATTGGCAGTCCTTTATGAACTATATCAATGTTGACCTTAAGTTTTTATAGGAGCAACAATTAAATCTTTTTTCTAAATACAACAAGTTAAGTTTTGAATTAAACAAGTGTAGGGATGAACTGCTTCTTTTAAAATAAGCCAAGCTTGAGGCTGTTACACCACAAATTTAAAACACTGAACTAGTTAAAAGAAATCAAGCTCTTCAGGAAGAACTTAAAAAGGAAAAAGATATCATTGAAAGTTGGACTGCTAAGAATCCTAGAGTCTTTGATATTGTTCAAGCCCCCAGTAGCAAAAAGAGAATCCTAGGTGAAGATCATCTCCCTGATTCTCACAGTAAAGACCAAGGTCCAAAACAATTTGTGTCTGCTGGCATGCTCTCCAATAAGGAGTCAATTCCCAAGTCCAGTGATTGGGTTGAAAGGGTACACCCTGAGAGTAAGCTTCTAAATTTCGATTCTGGAAGAATACTTGAGCCTGAAAGCCAAGCTCTTAAGAGCATGCTTGGACTTCCTGATGTGCCCAGTAGTACTGAACACATATCTAAGTCTGAAGCCGAATCTCAAGCACCGCTTCCACCCCTGAAACCTCTTCAGGGTGCTGCACCTAGCTCTAAGCTTACTCCCTTGCAATTCAACCCTCACTCACCAAAAGAACGGTCTGGACTTGGTAGAACCATCCTGAAAAGACCAACAAAACCAACCCAAGAAGACTCTATTCCCACTAAGACTTCAACATCTTCAGTTCCTACTAAAGCAAACCAAATCCAGCAACTGACTGAACTTGTGAGGAAGTTGACTGACAAAATGAACTCTATTGAGAAAGCTCCTGATTCAACAATCAAGGAAACTAAGTCATTATACCATCCATACCACTTATAATTGCTACAAAATCCTTTTTTGCATGATCTGCAAAAAGGAATATCATAGAACTTCTGACCACTTATAGTATGTAAGTTCTTTCAGTGAAGCAACTCATACCAATTCTGGTCATCAATATGCTTCATCCTCAAAGCAGGGTCAAAGACCTAAAGCTAAACCTTTTCCTCCTTGCCCACATTGTGGCTATAATGATCATCTTCCTGATGACTGTCTCATGAACTCTTGCTGTGATATATGTGGAAATCCAGCTCATGAGACATCACAGCATGATAGAGTCATCCAGGCAAGGAGAAGTTCAAAACAACTCCGCATCACTGAGTCTTCCTCAGCAAGCAAATTCAAAACCTGTGGTAGTACACTTCACTCAACCACTGACCATGAATCAATTGCTAACTTCAAACAAACCATGAGACCTAAGCCCACTAGTAAGTGGGTCAGCAAGAGAAACTAATTCAGTTTACTATTTTTGAAGAGACACGCCAAGGAGCCTATTAGGCATCTAGATAGTGGATGTTCAAGAAGCATGAATGGTGTTAAGGAGTATCTGCACAAGTATGTAAAGGAACCAGGACCCAAGATAGTATTTGGTGATAACTCATCATGTCCCACTGAAGGTTATGGTTCAGTAAACTGCAATGGAATAGTTTTCTCTAGAATAGCTTATGTTAATGGTCTAAAGTACAATCTCATCAGTGTCAGTCAATTATGTGATACTAAGTACATAGTGCAGTTCAATGATAAACAAGGTACTATTTTCAATGCCAACAAAGAAGTTGTTTTGATAGCTCCTAGGAGAGATAATGTATATGTGCTAGATATGTCAACACTCTCTCAGAATGGAACTTGTCTTTTTGCCAAAGCCACTGAAACTGTCAACTGACTGTGGCCCAAGAGACTCTCTCACTTAAACTTCAAAAACATTAACAACTTGGGAAAACAAAACAAAGTCCTTGGTTTACCATCACTGGTTTTTGCAAAAGACAAACCATGCTCTGCTGGTGAAAAAGGCAAACACCACAGAGTATCATTCAAAACAAAATAAAATTTCTCTATCAAAAGCTTCCTTCACCTCCTGCACATGGATCTCTTTGGACCAGTCAGTCCAAGATGTGTCCAGCATGAGAAGTATACACTTGTCACTGTTGATGAGTTCTCAAGATACACTTGGGTATACTTTCTTTCCAAAAGAGTCGCAATGAAACCATAATGTCATTCATCGTGAAGATTGAAAATCGAATGACATTATCGTGAAACAAATCGAATCGACAATGGTATCGAGTTCGAAATCAAGAGCTTGAGAGTTTCGTGATGAAAAGGTAATTTCCCAAAATTTTCATCTCCATACACCCCGAACAAAATGGGGTTTCGAAGGAAAACAGAACTCTCATTGAGGTCGCCGAACTATGTTAAACGGCTCAGCACTCTCAAAGCACTTCTAGATTGAAGCAGTCAAAACAGCCTGTTACACTCAATTAACATGTATATAACAAAACGAAGATAAACAACAACATAACTCCCAAATATACACATTATTATATTTAAAAAAAAAAAAAAAAAAAAAAAAAAAAACTATATGAAAACATTAGAAAAATAAAAACATGTGCAAAATTATTTATGTATGAAAACACTATACACATACTTAGAAACTCTTTACCTAAATCATGCATTTCACATTCACTTATTACTTAATCTATTAATATGAATATAACTCTATACACATTATTTAATTCAAAAAAACAACCAAAAAATAAACCTACAATATGAAAACATAATAAACCGGGAACTAAATTAAACTTGGAATTTATCAAAAAAATCACAAGTCGTGCCCGCCCTTGGGCCGGCTTAAATGGCTAGTATATATATATATATATATATATATATATATATATGTGTGTGTGTGTGTGTGTGTGTGTGTGTGGGGGCGTTAGTACTTTATTTATATTTGAAGTTGCGAAGACTAACTATAAGTTATAGTTATATGAATATGTATTATAGTAGAAACATAAGTGGCTAATATATGAAATTAGAAAATAGAAGGAATGGACTTGCCAATAGGGCAAAGTTAAATTTAATAAAAATGATAACCAAGATGCTGGAAGAATTATCCAAAAAATTTGGGAGAGGTTTTATGAGAAAGTAACGTGAAGAGAAAAAGGATAAGAAGAAAACCAATAATCCTTCAATTGAGCCCAGTTTAACCTTGAAGTGGTGATTAATAAAACTAATAAGCTCTTACTTCCAATTCCCCTAATCAAGTAAGTGTATTCCTTAATTTTTATGATAAGGGTTTTGGTTACTAGGATTGAAGGTAGTAACAGAAGGTTACCAATTCATGGAATTACTAGTTCTAGTCTCTAATTAAGACTAATTTTTGTATAGGAAGCTTAAGGGAGCTTGTGACTTAATCTCAATAGAAAACCTATTGTGGGATTGAGGTAAGTATAGTGGGTTTATGTGTTGTTATGCTTGATTATGATTAATTGATTGTATGTTATAGTTTTTGCTAGATCTTGTTATAGTAGCTTTTGGATCCATAGCGATTAATTGTTAAAGTAGCCTAATTATGCAATTAAGGTATGTTTTATGTTATAGATGCTCCAAGAATTTATAGTTTAGTTAAAGTTATCTTAAGCATATAACCCACTTACTTACTAAGAAATTCTCTTACGTTATAGTTGATATTTTGTAGGTTACGGCAAAGAAGAAAAGGGTAAGAATCGAGTGTAAGATGGATTATACCTAAGTAATTAGTTATGGAAGTCTTATTTGAAGATTGAAGTCTTTTGGACCGAAGGTGTTGAAATTTGGAAGCCGCGAAGAGTCAAGTCTTGTTTTGGTACTTTTTCGGGTCATATGGTCGTTTTTACTTTTAGTCTTATGCTTATGTCCTTGGTGTGTAGCTAATTGGATTTCAAATGTTAATCTTAAACTCTTGTTGGTAAAGGGTCAAATAGTAGTAAAATGATGTTTGGCGTAATGTCCTTTGGTCCGTTTTTGAATAGTTATAGGTCAAAAGGTTAAATGGTTAAACCTTGTATGTTATAATGAATCATTTGTAATCCTTTAGTAATGTGTATGAAAGTTTTGGAAAGTAAAGTCATGAGTATTGTGCAGGATTTTGCACTGAAAAGTGCAGGTCTGGTAGCCAGACGGCGTCTTAAACCTTGTGACCCCGTCTGGTTGTAATTTTCTCTGAGGCGTCAGGTGATCGAATTTTCATTTCTGATGGCGTCACAATTATAAGGTGACGACGTATGGAGGAGTTATGACGCCGTCGGGTTATAAAACTCCTAGTTAACTTACGTTATAATTACTAACTCTGTTAAATATATATATATATATATATATATATATATATATATATAAATAAAAGGACAATCCAAGTAATAGTTTTCCTAATATGGACTGATTTTGCCAATTGGTGAAACTTGTAAGATTATTCATATTGGAGATAACTTCATTACCGAGAAATTTCATTTTCTACTTTTCTCTCTTTCTATTCACGGCACATACATAAAACCCTAAGATCATTTAGGGTTTTGATGATATCTTAGTTTTAAATAAGATTAAACTAAAAAAATGGTGTATTGGAGCTTAAAGACATGAATTATAGCCTTCCAAAATCCATTTCGAGGTGAAGATTATTCCTAAGTTGTTAATTTCGTGTTTTATGCCCATTAGTGGGTAATGCTTAAAGATGGTGTTTTGATGTTATAGGTGGGGTTTTGTTTAATTTTACAATATGTTATGTTTTTTGAGAATCACTAAGAACACATGTTAATCATGTGTTTGAGATAAGATTATGATGGGTAAATTGTTATGAAGTCATAACACTATTTTGTTTTGTTAAAATTTGAAAAGTGTGGTTATGTCACACATGAGCCGCGGAACCAAACACCTCCTTATTACCTAGTTCATTCCTAATGCTTTTTTATGACAAGCTAAGTCTTATATTAAGTAAGCTCCGTGCTATTTACATGTTTTGGTTTTTCATGTGTCAATTCTTAAGCCATTTTCAGGCACCGAAAATGAAGTTGCGTCGGGTCTTCTTGAGGAGATTCACGAAGGGCAGCCTATGGAGCAACCATTGGCAATCTGCGACTCTTACACGGTATTGAAGAATGGAATACTAGTCAAACAAGTGTTGGTACAATGGGCTCGGGAATCACCAGAGGAAGCCACGTGGGAATGGCTAGCCGATTTTCAAGCGACTTATCCAGCTTATTACCTTGAGGACAAGGTGGTTTCTGAAGGAGAAGTGAGTGTTACGCCTGAGGCGATTGAAGCAAGGGACGATGTGAGAACAAAGCAAGTATCAGTTCATCCAGCTTGGCACAAGGACTTTGTCATGGGCTAGATAGCTGTTGTAGTTTATTATGTTTACCAGGATTTGTGTTTCAACTTTGTTAGGATAGGTGTTTGAATTGTGTTAGGATATTTGGCCTAACACATCATAGATAACTTAACCTATCATAGATCTTGAACAAGAAACGAAAACCCATCATAGATCTTGAACAAGAAACGAAAACAAAATCAAATACCTTACCCGAGACCTTGTTTAAAGATCTTGAAGCCTTTTAATAAGAAAGAAACCAAACTTCATAGTTTTTAACAGTGGTCGTCGAGATCTAAAAAAAATTCATATTCATAGTTTGTGTTCCGGTTGAGATCTTAAAAAAGGGAGATAAAGTTTTGTAAGGGATAAGATTTGTGACAAAAGTTCAATATAGAACCAAAATTTACCATAGATCCAATCAACCAATAATAGCCATTCATTTTTTTATTATGACAAACTTTCACCGTTTTTTAAAAAATTAAATATCTCGCAAACCGTTAATCGTTACGCGATAAAAATTATACTATCGTGACGAGAATTAAATTATCTTTCTATAGATATGCACTACTATATATTTTTAACAACTTTTTTTTTCAAAATTTCGGTCAACAAAAATCATATATGATTTGTGAAAATCATATATGATTCGATTTTACTGAATCACATATGATTTTTGAGAATCATATATGATTGTAAAATCATATATGATTCAGAAAATCGAATCATACATGATTTTTTAAAATCATATATGATTCGTAAAAATCATATATGATTTTTTCGGACGGAATTTTTGAAAAAAAATGTTTTGTGGTTTTTTATTTCCACTTAATTATTTATCATTGCATGAGTCTGTGGTTTTTTATTCTAAAGTTACTTTCCCCTTAATTATTTATCATTGCATGAGTATGAGGTTTTTTATTCTAAAGTTACTTCCACTTAATCATTTTATCTTTATAAGAACAAGTGGCTTTAATATGAATATGAACATGGGGAATTTTATTTAGAAAGGCATCAAAATGACAAGAACACAAGATTACAAGAAAAGGCACCCAAACTCTTTAATAAGAATATAAAGAGCATGGGCCCAAAAAAAAAAAAAAAAAAAAACTAAACTTATAAACACATGAACCAGAACAAATCACAAACGAACCACTTACAAAATGGGCCAAACTAAACATGGGGAATAAAGTGTGATCATGATTTTCATAAGACTTGACTACTTGAGTTGTTAACCTTTAGTTTATGAGGTAATTCGTGGTAGGTAGTGCTCAAGTTATGCCACATTTATGACTTTCATAGCACAGTAACATTTATTTTCAACTTTGATTTAATTTTTTTGCATTTAAAATTTCTAAAACTTAAATTATTGAAAACTTCATCATTTTTTAATGTTAATTGTTCGTAGTACTTTTTTTCCTGCATTGTCAAATATGTTAAGATGTTGTAATTTTTTTCTAAACATTCATTCTACCATAAAATTAAAACATACTCATCTCTTTCAATCTCGTCTATACATAACTTAACCTAATATAGTTTTAATACAAAAAATCTTTAGATGTACGGTATTATAAATATCAAAATGAAAACACGACTTATAAAGACACACACCGAACAAATTTAGTTACTACCCCTGTTTCAAAATCATTATCATGAAACAAAAATCACACAGTTTAATAAAAGTGTGATCAATACACTTTTCAACCAATGAAATTAACTATTCCTCCACTAAAGTTGTTTTTATTGATTAAACGAGAATGTAACACCCGCCGCGTTGCGGCGGCGTTTTGCATCAACTTTTAGTAGTCGGCTGCTGCAAATGTTTGTTTTTCTGGCTTTGGTTTGGTATACTTTTATAAAAATTTTTGACTTTTGCTTTTTTACAGTTCTTTTTTGTCATAAATATTTTTTTTAGCTAAGCTTTTATTTTTGTAGTGGTCTTTTTATTTTTTTAACTTGTATTTTCCTTTTGTACATTTCTTTGTTTTTGTGCTAAGTTTTTTGCAAAGTTAGAGGGTGGGTAGGTGGGTTATAAATATTTCGTTATCTTACCTGCTAATTTTCAACCCTTTTTTTCACCTAATTTTTTCACCGCTTCAACATGACAGCGATACCAAACATTGAGGAGATAAAATCTGCCAGTGGGTCTGACAACCTGGCCACGGCTTTCAAATTTCTTTTCAGCAGCGAGGTTACTGAGGATCGTTCTTTTCTGATTTGGATGGAGGACGAACGTCAGCAGCTGTTAGGCAAAATTGAGAAGCGTGGTCGTACCATAATGGAGACCCATTGGTTTGTTCCCTTTGATGGCGACGCTGTGGATGGTCTGGGTGGCCTTACGGAGCTGCAACGCGTGGATCGAGAGTCCTTGCTTGCACTTGATACTCTCATCGACAGCCTGCGTGATGGTATTGTTGTTAAGGAAGCTCAAGTAGGGTTCATGGATGTCAACGAACAGCTGTCTGAAAATTAGGTTGGTAGCTGGTGGTTCTTATTTGTCTTTTGTGAAAGTGGCTAGTCTTGGTGTTAGGTTTTAGTAGTTGTGCAGATGGTTAGGTGTTTTAAGCTTCGTTTGTATGTATGTAGTTCAGAAGGGTGTTTGTAACCTCTACCATGTTACAATTTTGATGCCTTTAGTAAGGTTACCCTCTTGTTGAAATGAATCTGTAGTTATTTATCAGTTGATGAAAGCTAATCGGGCACAGTTTATGTTAATTTTGTTTGTTGTTTTTTTAGTTTTTATGATTGTTGCTAAACTCTGGTTCCCTTGAGCATACATATGTGGAAACCCTTTTGTATTTTTGTTGTGTGTTAGAGCAGGAATGCATAGAGCGTATGAATGTAGTTTCCGGTTTGTTCTGTGTTGACGCAAGTCTTTGCAGCTGTTTGTGTGGCAACATTATCGTGCATGTTTGCTGTAGCGTGTTAGCATTTTGTGTCATGAAGATGAGAGGTACATAGGATTATAGGAAACATATGATTTTAGGGTTTCTGTAGTGCAAGCGTTGCCCAAAACTTGTGCGCAGCTTTTCTGCGTAACTCGTAGTTTACCCGTAGGCATATAAAGTTCCATAGTTGCTACATTGTTTTTTTTAAACGGCACCTTTTTTACAGGAACTATACTAGGATTAGATAAACTACATTGTCATAGCTTTACTTTAGACGTAGTACAAAAGTTAGCAGTTCACAGTTGATCGCTGTTAGACCTGTGATTCTACACCAGGATCACCTTTCGGCTTCTTTGTGGCTGGCATCTCTAGGTCTTTTGGCGGTTCTTCAAACAACTACTTGCGCACAAGTGACGGTTCAGCATGCTTGATTGTCGCTTATTTTTCAGTTGCTTCAGCAGAAAAGGGCGGCGGTGTCAGGGTAGCTGGTGAAAGATCTGTAACAGCCGCTTCAGTGGTTGCACACTTTGACGGCGTAGAAGTTTTTACAGCATTTGCGGGTGGCAGTGCAGGAGTTGATGCATCAGCAACACTTTCAAGGATTAGCCTTGGGTTTCCTTTCTTGCTTCCATAACCAAAGCGAACTTCAAATCTGTGTTTTGTGTTTTGGATATCCTTGATGATTGGCGGAAGCTTGTAGGTATCTGGGTCGGCAACATAGCTGAGAACCTCAGAATAGACTGGAAGTAGGGAGTGTGCCTCAGGGTTGTACCATGTTAGCGATGCTTCACCAGTGAAGTCGGCAATTGTTGTTTTGAAACAATAGCTGCAGTTAATTTGTGCAATGTTTTTTGTCAATGTGTGTGTATATTCTATTATGTTATAGCTATATTTTTGATCAATTACGCATACCTGTAGTTTGGTACTATTGGCAACCCCGGTTGTTGACAGTGCTAGTGTGGCCTATTTGGTTCAATGTTTTTGTTGCATCGCTTGCACCCATTTGTATACCAGGCGACATCTTCTTCTATCTTTGTTATGACTGCTTCAACCGCAAACTTTTGGTTATGCTGTCAAATAAAACAGTTAGTGGCATGTACTTATCTATTTATTTCATATACTTGTTTATGGCTTACAGCGAGCGTCTCGGGACTTATGCCAAGTATTGTTGCCATTCGGACTGGCTCGTTTGGTGAAGACTCGGCTGACTACTGTTGACTTATTGGAGGCAACATCAATGGCGTGCCCGTAGCCAAGAGTTCGGCGTACCTGTAGGGATAGTTTTTGTGACATAGTTTCAGCGTATGTTTGTGAATTAGTTTATCAAATTGTGTGACTGACATGATACTTACACTCCTCGGATTTTGTCTGCATGTGGTGTTTTAGGATTGAAATAATAGCTAGTTGCCGGGGTGGCAGAAAGTTGAATATTGCCTGCAAAGCTTTTGACCAAGCAGGAACTCACAGCACGGCAAGCACAATAGGCTAATCAAACTGTAGGCTAAGCTCTGTCTCAAATTTTGTGGCCATTTCGTTCCACAAGCTTAGGTTCAGGCTATTGCCGCTGCAGTACCGGGTAAGGCATATAAATTTAGAACTATTAGATATTGGTTATGGGTTAGCGTTGCAGATTAGTACATACTTGAGGTTTTGGATTTCCACATTTTTTCTTAGTACTCGGTTTCCTGTTGAGCTTCCGAAAGCTTTTATCATTCCAACACTGCGGATGATGCCAATGTAATCCGGACATGCATGTAAATAGTTAATCTTTTGGGTTCTTATCATGGGTTATAATGTAAATTTATTACCTATTAGGATTGCATCGCTAAAATCGATTCTAGATCCGAGTTCGTTGTAGGCAGCGAAATTAAAGTAGTGATCAGGGAAACCATTGTCCTGTAGTGGAGCAACTTCAGTGTACTTCCCAATCAGCAATGTTGTGTTGTTTGGCAGTGAACGCTACCAAACCTCTGTGTTCTTAGCACTGAACCTCCTCATTTTATAACACATACATGTTTGAAAAAGCGAGTCAAACTGCTTAATGTCCCGAACATCAACATTTTCCTGAATTGCATTTCCCTGCGGGTGTTACATGTTAGTTATTTATTAGATTGGTATTGATTATGTTTAAATGCTTTCTCATATTCACAATGCATACCCGTTTGTATAGAAGTATTAGGCACAGACCGGTTGGATTGGGATCGGGAACATTTCTAGATGCCCATTTGCGATACACTTTAACGTGCAATTCCTTTTGCAAGTCTTCTGGTTTGATGTCTGTAATGTAGAAGACGTCCAACACCTTCCCTTTTGGTGTATGTGGTGGTTATAACATCTGTTGTAGAGCTTCCCTCTGGGCTTGCCTGAATGACCTCATCCTTGTCTTTCTCAGTCTCAGCCCTGCAATTGAATCAAATGCTTATTTGCAATGATGAAATAGTGTAGGTAATGGATAGGGTCTAGCTTACAAAGATGAAAAAGGTATGAGTATAAACCTTTTTGAACCTGTCTGAGCATGCGTCATATTATTTTCTCCTGCACTTTCCTGAATGAGTTCACCCTTTCCCTTATCAGCCATGAGTTTGCAATAGTTTCCATATAAGTAAGCGACGCTGACAGATGTGGGGGCATATTTTAAGAAAACGCTTACGGTGCTCATAGATGGCCAAAATGTATGATTACTAAATTATGCAACATCTAGGAATATAAATAATGCAGTTAGGAAGTCAGAGATAGCAACCATTTTAGTGTCTATACAAAAGGTGTGCATTCCTGTAGCAACGGCTGCAACATTTATAGACTAACGTTATGCTATAAGAATATGACTTAGGCCTGTCGCGCTCTTATTTTTTTAAAAAGTCTTTGTACACTATGTTTTTTGTTGTATTGGATGGTTGGTTTGGATGTGGTTCTATCAGGATTTTGAGACCCTTTGATGACGTAACTCTCGAGAGAGCGATGTATAGCTGACCGTGCCCAAATATAGGTTCGGGAAAATGGATGCCTATCTTTGAAAGAGACTGCCCTTGGCTTTTGTTAATCGTCATAGCATAGCATAGCTTAACAGGGAATTGTTTACGCTTAAATACAAAAGGCATTTTGTCCTCTTTGATAGTTAATAGAATGCGTGGTATAAAAACCTTCTCCCATATTCTCATCCCGGTTATAATTTTTGCTTCGATTACCCTCGTTAGAAACTGGATAACTATCATTCTTGTACTGTTGCACAAACCTCCTGTGACATTCAGATTAAGCATTTGCATCACCGGTACACCAATTCTGACCTCCAATGAATGCGGGGGGATTCCCGCAACCTTCATGGAGTTCAGATAATCTTCTGGATACAACAATTCTGTGGCGGCACCGTTGCTTCCAACAGGGATTGCCTCGCCAGCGCTCATATAAAACTTAGATGTTCCGGATACCAGTTGCAGTATCCTAGAATTTATTATGTCAGCGGTTTCAGTTTTTGCACACACTATTGCCTTGTCTTAAAACGTTCGAACTGTCGGTGTTTGCAGTGAGTCGATGTCATATATTAAATGTATCAGATCATCTGATGCAGGTTTTACTGACCAGGTCTTAAAATTTATAATGTCTCGTTATACCTATGGTCTACCCTAGTGCACTAACGGGCAGTGTACCCGGTCGTGTGTAGTGTAGTATTCGGTAAAACCGAGGTCGTCCCAAGAGCTACGAGGATCGGAAATTAACTTAAGTCTATGTCACGATTTTAATTGCTTTTAAGATTGAAATAAAATTAACTAATAAAACAAGGAAATTAAAGAAAGCAGATAAAGGCAAAAGATGTGATCAATGAAGGAGAATGGTGCTAACCTAGTTACTCATCCTAGCTAGTTATGTCTACGTCTACTTACTTCCAATTACTTCAGGTGGGGTCAAAGTTGAGAGGACAGCATTTGGTCAATTTGCCCTAACCTATCAGCAAAGATGCCATTACAAGAAAAATCAGGCGCACCGTCATAAGTTGTTGGAATCACTCCTAAACCTATGTCAAGTGTTAGTGATTCATATGTAATAGTTAGCTTAATTATGGTCTTTATGTTTGTTATTAGCTTAGGCATATGTAGAAGGCCCATAAGCCTAGGCCCAAGTCTACTAAGGAAAGAAAGGGACTAGGAGTGTTGCCCTAGCTCCCCTTCCTATAAATACCTTGTAATAACCCTCACTTGAGGATTGGTTGTTCAATTCACTCTTTCACACTCTACGCTTAAACCTTTCACATAGTATTTCGTGTATGTATTTGATATTGTTCATCCGATCTTCTCTCTATCTATTTCTATTGTGCTTGTGTTGTAAACTTAGTGACCTAACAGTGGTATCAATCGCCAAATAGTTGGGTGAATCGGTTTGTTTTTGAAGTGGGTTTCGGTCCTCACGCAGAACTACCAGGTTTACAAACTTTGGTTCGCTTAAAACATATTTTTACGCTTTTAATCCAAGATTCTTGTACTTTCAACGTTTTAAGGTGTTAAAATAACTGTTTTTGGCAAAAAGTTTCAACCTTTACGTGTGGATCATTGTTTTTGAGCTTGGTTTTTTACGTGGTAGCTGTTCTACGCGTAACCGCTTTAGACGCTTTGGATCATCAAGTTTCACACTTTTGTGTTATTTTGGTGATATTGAAGCTATTTCATCACAAAAATCTGGTTTAGAAACATCTTTGGGCAAAAGTCATTTTACGAGTAGTTCTATGCGTATCAAAACCCTAAAACTACACGTAACTTGTTCCTTGGTTTGATCTTCTGTTTTCGTGGTTTACTCCATGTTTTCTTGCTTGGATAAGTCTGAAAACATGTCGACTTTGGATATATTTTGCACTGTGATAGTGTAAAAGATCACTTGGGCAAAAACCCTAAACTTACGCATAAGCTTAAGCTGACGCGTAGAACCTATTACGCATAAGATTCATCTTACGCCTAAGCTTTGTCTTACGCATAAGGTAATCCTACGCCTAAGTTTTCTACGCCTAACTTACTGTTTACGCATAACTTTAGTGTTTTTCTCCTTACTTAAGCGTAACTTTGGTGTTTTTACGCATAAGTGTTACTTGGCTTTATTGTGATTTCTATGCCTAAGGATACTTCATCAACAAAGGTTCATTCGACTACAAAGATCCATTTTATAACACAAGTTTTCAACATGTCACAACCACCATACTCTAACTATTTCCCTTATACTTATAATCAACAACAACAACAACTAAGTCCACAACATCAACAATGGAATCAACAACAAGCAATTTATCAACAACATACTTCACAACTTGCAGCAATTCCACAACCTCAAATGGTTCAACCACCACCAATTCTTCAAGTACAACATTATACAAACTTCTACAATCAACATCCATCTAGGAACACTATGAAGGAACCGTCATGGTTTGGAAAGATGTGTGAAGCCTTAAGTAGCCAACAATCAATTCATGAAGCTGGCTCACTTGATAGACCTCCAATGCTCACTCCCCGGAAATTATGATCAATGGGTGATAAGGTTCTTTAGGTTTTGTGATCTAAAGAAGCCACATGGAAAGTTCTTAAAGAAGGTCGTTATGGAAGGTCCGTTTCAGATTCCTACTCACGTCACACCCGCAGATCCAAATGCCAATCCACCAAGAGATGCTGTCACCAACATTGCAACTGTCTCCCAACTCATGGTGATGAACTTCTACATTATGAAGCCGATGAACTAGCAATGCAATACATCCTATGCTCAAAAGACAGCTAAAGAAATGTGGGAACATATCCATCTTCTAATGGAAGGCACAACACTCAATCAGGAAGACATGGAATCCAAAATTTACTTGGCTTATGAACACTTCATGATTGAACCAGGGGAGACATTAGAGTCATATCATCATCGCTTTTCAGACATCATTAATGATTTGGACAAACATAACATCATCATGCCCCGAATCGCTGTCAATACAAAGTTCCTAAGTAGTCTTGGTCCGAAATGGGAGAAGTATGTCATTTTTCTCCATCAAGCTAAGAATCTTCATCATGCTACATACGGATTGTTGAATGACTATCTGAAGCCTCACCAAAAAGAAGTTGATAAGGAAAGGATTATCCGTGGCCAAACTGTTTCACCTTCACTTCCGGATAATCAACAACTTGCTTTGTGGGCTCAAACCAATTATCCTCCTCAACCAGCAACTCAACCAACTGCCACAGTCACACCATATGATCCATCATAGCAACAATCTCAACAAACTCAATTGGTTCCATACAACAACAAAAATGATCAAACATTTGTCAGTGAAGCTTGTGAAGATCGTTGTAAGCTCTTAGACGAGGTCTAATATTATATCTAGGAACACATAATAACGAAAGCGGAATATTCAATAAGAATTAACGTTATAATGAACAAGGTTTTTCATTATCATAAACTAACTAACTAATTATAAAGATCAAAGACTTGATCTTTAACACTAACTAACTAAACCACTAAACCCTAGGCGTTTTCCCAATCCCTACGCCTAGGTTCCCACACACACACACCTTTAGACGTCTACATCTTGTACGTACGTTCTAAAACTCATGACCCTATGTCTCTTTATATACTAGAGACATCTAGGGTTTACAAGAGGAATCATAATATAATTTGGAAACAATACAATTAGGAAACTAAATATTCTTTTAAGCATATCTTCTAGAATCTTCCAAATCCTTCATCTTTTTGTAGTTTCCCTTCTTGTCACTTTTAGTCCTTCATGTTTCATTCTTCTTATTTTGTATCATCAAATCTATAATAGACCCAACAAAGCTAATGAGGACTCCGATCCGTTCGATGCATTGCAATAAGGATTTGTTATGAATGCTAAAGCTTTTGGTCGTTATACAAACAAATCCAAAAATTGCATTCGTTCCTCATCAAACACAAGGAATCAGGTTGTTGTGAACAATGGACGAGTTGAAGTTCAGAATCGTGGTTATGGTCGTCAGATGGGCGGTGGTCAAGGGTTTAATGCTATGGGTAGGAATAAAAACAGAGCTCAAGTGGCGGAACAAGGAAATGCTCAAAATGGGTTGAATGGTCTTCGATGCTACAACTGCAATGAGAAGGGACACCTGGCTAATGCATGCCCAAATCCGAGGACTATGGGCAGTGCTTATCACAAGGAGGCTTTACTTTTGGCTCTTAAGGATGAAGTGGTGGAACTCTCACGCACAAAGAACGAGCTTTATGGCGTATGCGCACTCGAGATGATGATATGGAGGACTTGCGTGCCAATGCAGCGATTATGTTGATGGCTAATATGCATGAGCTACATATGAGTGATACAGCCTAGTGTAGGACATTGATGGCTTGTCTCGGTGCAGAAAAAAACCATATTTATCTCGTGATATAATATTTCCGCCAACATCCGAATCCGCAGGCTCGATTGTTCAAAATGAGTCATCCATCTCATTCGACGATTCTCAACTAGACCCCGTAGTTACATTTGACGATCAAGATGACCTTATGGTTACCGTTGATAATCAAATTGACTCCGTGGTTATACTTGAGGATCTAAATAATGATCATGTTGTGAATCACGTTGAACACGCTGAATCGTTGCCTCATCCAGATCTTGCTCTTTTACTTAAAGACCATCAAACCCGAATGGAAGAATGTCATGCATTAAATCAGGACTTAAAAAGTAAAAATGCACTGTTAACCAAGGATCTTGAATGTATAAAATTACAACTCAATTTTTTCAAAACTCAAGAAAACCGTGAAAAAGGTCTTGAAGTCGCTTTTGCTAAATCTCATCAAAACAAACAATCTTTATAACGACAGATGCATGATCTAGCCGCTTTGAAGAATGCTTTATTGTCTGAAATAGAACAACTGAAACATGAACATAAACAACAAATTAATGCTCTTACTTTGGAAACTCAAAAAGCCAAGGCTGAACTGTTAACTTGTCAAAAACAGTTCTCTGAGTACAAAAAGCATTCCACGAAACGAATAGATACCTATCTCGAATAAATTGTCAATTTACAAAACAAAATAAAAGAGTTTCGAAATGTTGCTTATAAACATGTTGAGTCAATCACAACTATTCAAAAGTTTACTGTTAAACCTAATCCAAATGGATATGGTCCGATTCTTGCTGATTACAAACCTAAGTTTTCAAACAGAGCATTCAAACCAAATCACAGTTTACAATGCGAGTAACATAGAATTGATGATTCGATTATGATTGTTGTTGAATATAATCGCATGGAGGAATTAGATGCAGATGACGAGAGTCGGTCAAAAATGGAAAATGTCGTTTATAACAAACCATTTAACTATTCACAAGCCGTAACTTTTGTCACACAACAAGATACTTCTAACAAACCTTTGGTTATCACACAAGTTTCTGAAGTTAGTCCCCAACACAATGGTGCACAAATGAATGGTCCTTTACCTTCACTCAGCGAAGTCAAAACAAGAGCCGAAAGTTGTCGAGTTATAAAATACTTTGACATTTTCTCATCTGACCTCAAACTTTTGGAATGTGAGATTGAATTTCATTCTGAAATAAAAGTTGAACATTTTCATTCGTCTCTGGCGCGAGAACAAAGAGACATTCTTCAGAAAAGTTTTTTTACCCCATGTCAAAATTTTGAAAAACTGTGCACAATATTGGGAAAGGGATTTTCACAAGGAACTTGGTCTCATGAAAACAATTTTCGAGAAAACAGAAACATTGATTTCAAATACTAAACGTAAAAAGAAATTATTAAGAAAAGATGTGGATCGACTCTTGGAAGATGTTATCTGTGCTGATATCCATAATGTTGTGTTATTGCATTCTTTGCCATGTGCATCTGATCATATCTCTGTTGATTCTGTTAATATTGTTGATAATACTAATAATGTGCATCTGATCGAGTCTTTAAAAGTGGAAAATGAACGATTGTTAAACGAGCTTTCAAATGCAAAACGTCATCTTCAATGGTGTCAAAAGGATTGTCAAAATCGTGAACTTGCTTTGCAAAACAAAATCAACCAGTTGCAATCCAAAACGTTTAATGCAAAATTTGAGCAATTGGATGATCAAAACGTGTCTTTGAAATGTCAAATCTCAAAATATGAACAAGAACTTGTAAAAGTTAAACAGGAATATGGTGTCATATTTGATTTACTTAAAAAGACTCGTGATGAAGCATCAAACGAGCTTGATCATTTTCTTGCACACACTAAGGAAGTAATGAATTTTTCTGGAAATCTTCGTTCTGAAAATCAAGAATTGGTGCACACTATCTTTAAGTTAAGAGAAATGTTAGGAAAGTATGAACAACTTCCGCCTACTGTTATTAAGAGAATAGCACCAGTAACACTTAGTAATCGTGACCCTAGAATCCCTACTTCCAAATCACACGATACTAATGTGCTTCCCTCTACTGCAACAGGAATAATTGCCTCTTTTCCTAACTTCCGCACTTCAAAGCCTAGGAGCAATACAAGGAAGATTAGGAAGTTGCGATCTAAGAAAATATCAATAAGGAATGCTGAAGTAGAAGAACACCCTAGGATTTTGAATAAGACTCCCATTGTACCTACTTTAGATATTGCGTCTGACAAATGTAATAGAAAAAGTGATGTAACGAATGCTAAACCTTTAAGTACTTTTGATAATCAGTCTCATGCATCTTGTGTTATTTATCCTAAAAGTATGAATTCTGATTGTCATGACAAATGTGTTGCTAAAACTATCATCTCTCGTTTAAGGAATCCTAAGAATCGGAATACCTCTAGGCCCACTATTCATTCTAAGTATGTGCTTGGTAGACCGCCCTCTTTAGATTCTAAGAACCGCATCGATGTCCCTGTAGTTCCAGTATCACCTCCAAAGAAAGTAGTACCACCTAGCGCATTCACTAAGACTAAAGCAAATACTAGTTGGAGATGGCAGAAATGGATATATAACACACTAGGATTTAAATGGATGCCTAAAGTCATTGATGTGTGTATTTCTCCTATAACTGCTTTGGAACCCTCTAACATTTCGGGTTCCACATCTACTTCTATTCCATCTGTGTCGTCTGTGTATAATGCAGGTGATACAGATCATTCTCTGGATTGTTGATAGCGGATGTTCCCAACACATGACAGGCAACCTTAAACTGTTATCAAACTTTATTGCAAAGTTCATTGGCACCGCCGATTCGGAATGATCACTCGTAGCTATCATGGCTACGGAGATTATATCAATGGCAATATCGAAATTAGCAGGGTTTATTATGTGGAAGGCCTTGGTCACAATCTCTTTTCAGTTGGTCAATTCTGTGATGGAGATTTAGAAGTTGCTTTTCAGGAGAAAACTTGTTTCATTCGTGATCTAAAAGGAAACGATTTAATGTCTGGCTCACGCAATTCTAGTCTGTACACTATCTCAATGCAAGACATGGTTGCTTCATCTCCCATCTGTCTACTTTCAAAGGCTTCATCAAACTTATCCTGGCTATGGCACCGTCGTCTCTTACATCTAAACTTTCAAACCATCACCAACCTTGCTCGACACAAACTTGTTGAAGGTCTCCCACGATTCTGGTATTCTAAAGATCACCTTTGCTCAGGTTGTGAACAAGGGAAAAGCACTCGTGCTCATTTTCCTTCAAATATGGAACACAACTCTCAGCATGTGCTTCATCTTCTTCACATGGATTTGTGTGGCCCGATGCGCGTGCAAACGATTAATGGCAAACGCTACATCTTGGTAATTGTTGATGACTACTCACGATGGACTTGGGTCTACTTTCTTCGAAGCAAAGACCAAGCTCCACAGATGATCATCACCTTTCTTACGAAAATTCAAGTTCGACTCCGAACACTGCTCGCCAAATCGTAATGAGATAAAGGAACGAATTTGTAAACCAAACTCTTCGAGAATTTTATGAGAAAGTGGGAATAGAGCATCAAACATCTATTGCACGGACACGAGAAAAAATGGAGTTGTTAAAAGACGAAACCGAACGTTAGTGGAAGCTGCAAGAACAATGTTAATCAATGCTAAATTTCCAGATTACTTATGGGCGTAAGTCAGATCAACCGCATGCTACACTCAAAACCGCTCAATGATTACAAAACGCCGAACAAAACACCTTTTGAGCTTATCCACAACAAAACCGAATCTCAAACACCTTCATGTATTTGGATCCCTTTGCTACCTAAATAATGATCGTGATGACTTTGGAAAGCTTAAAGCTAAATCGACATTGAGTCTTTATTGGATATTGTAAGAACTCTAAAGGTTACGGATCCGGAATCGTTGTACAAAGCGAGTTATGGAAACGATTCATGCTAATTTTGATGAACTTACGGAGATGGCTTCGAGTATAACGACTTGGAACCCGGTCACAACCGCTTAAACTTCCTCAAACCCCATCATCACCGAACAAAGCCCTCACTCACTCGTCAAAAATGGAATGACTCTTTGCTCCTCTGTTCGGTGATTTATATTGATGAACGTGCTCCATGTGTATCCGATGTTTCACGCTCAACCCGATAATACTCTTATATCGATACACCGCTACAATAACTACGGTTGAAGAAGCACCACTAGTTGACTCCACAACAACAGTTGAACAAACCGCTTCCAACAATGATGAACCAAATGATGATGTTCTTAATGAAGTACCCCACCCGCAGATTTTGATCCAAATCGTTCTTTAACCCGTTTGCTAATGAGATCACAGCACGATGTCGCGGAATCATCTACAAGCCATTTGAATCCTCGAAATCGCACAATGTATACCAACATCAACCCTCTACACATCGATGGACAAAAGACCATCCTCTGGAAATATTATTGGCAACCCAAATCAACCAGTCGTTACGAGACAACGCCTTCACACAGATGGTGAACATTGCATTTATGCACTCACTGTTTGCCAATATGAGCCTAAAAACATTAAAGACGCAATGACAAAGGACACATGGATTGAATCCATGAAAGAAGAACTCAATCAATTCAAACGTCTTGAACTATGGGAACTGGTTGAAAGACCAACAGGGGTTTACGTCATTGGTCTCAAATGGATTTGGAAGAAGAAATTAGATGATGAAGGGAACGTAATCAGAAACAAGTCACGTCTGGTGGCTAAGGGTTATCAACAGGAAGAGGGGATTGATTTTGAAGAATCATTTGCTCCGGTTGCTCGTCTTGAGGCTGTTCGGATCTTTCTCACGTTCGCGGCTCATATGAATATAACGGTCTTTTAGATGGACGTCAAAACTGCTTTTCTGAATGGGCAACTTAAAGAAATGGTTTATGTCAGCCAACCAGAAGGATTCTTTGATCCCGAATTCCTGAACCATGTCTACAAACTGAACAAAGCTCTGTATGGTCTCAAACAAGTTCCTCGGGCATGGTACGATAAGCTATCATCTTTCCTCATTGCCAATCATTTTACCAAAGGTTCGGTCGACACAACTCTTTTTATACAATATCACAGGGAACATATTTTAATTGTTCAAATTTACATGGATGACATCATTTTTGGGTCAACACATAAAAAGTACTCAATCGCTTTTGCAAAACTAACGAAGAAACATTTTGAAATGTCCATGATAGGTGAACTTACGTTCTTTTTAGGACTGCAGGTTCATCAATCACCCCGTGGTATTTTTTTGATTCAGTCCAAATATGCACTTGAATTGTTAAACAAATTTGGACTGCAAAACTGTGACACCTATGCCACACCAATGGCTACTACCAAGAAGCTAGACGCTAATTTACATGGGAAGTTGGTGGACCCTACCAAATACAGAAGTATTATTAGGTCTGTCATGTATCTAACAGCCAGCAGGGCCTGACATTGTATTTGTCGTATATCTTTGCTCCCGTTATCAGTCGAGACCAACTGAAACCCACCTCTCTGAGGCTAAAAGAATCCTCCGATACATTAAGGGAACCATTAATTTGGGATCCGCATCCGAAGGATTCGGTTTTAACTAATCGCTTTTTGACGCTAACCACGCAGGATGCTTAGATTCACAAAACGTACTTCAGGAGCATTACAATTTCTTGGAGATAAATTGGTGTCATGGCAATCGAAGAAGCAGGATTGTACATCATTGTGCTCAATGAGCGTAATTTGTAGCCATGTCGGCGTGTTGTGCTCAAGTCATTTAGATGAGAACACAACTCAAAAACTATGGTTATGTATTTGATGAATCCCGATGTACTGCGACAATCGAGTGCTATTGCGATCTCGTGCAACTCGCTTCAACACTCAAAGTCAAAGCACATCGATCTTGATATCATTTCATCAAGGACCACGTGGAACAGTGGTACCGTTGAATTATACTTTGTGGGTGCGAAATACCAATTGGCGGATCTTCTCACCAAAGCCTTGCCTCCCGCTAGGTTTAATGAGTTGGTCCACCGGATTGGTATGCGGTTTTGACTCAAGAGGAACTGGATGAACTCTTAAAATAGTCTTAAAACCATCAAACACCAAAATCTCTTTTGTAAATATTTTCAAAAACAAAATATAAAAATATAAAATCAGTTAAAACAACAAAAATATTCTTCTATCTATATTTCTTCAAACATGGCAAGTACATTTCTTCCGTCAAGACTCAAATCTTTCAAAATTCAAGATTTTTCCGATCAAGTGTTGAGGGGAAAATAAATTCTTAATCGTTTCAAAATAACCGTGTACTTGCATGTTACCTTATCCCGTTGATTCTTTAATAATGGTGGTCACATTTACGGTTTCTTCGACACCCTCGGACTAAAATTTATAACCTTTCATTATTTTCTTAAGTCGAGGGGGAGTGTCGTCAAAGTTATTTTCAAAATATCCGTCGTTTGATAACCAAAATAGAAGTTAAAAGGCATTGGATGAAAATGGAAAAGGTGGAGGGACTAAAACTGTCAAAATCTGAAAGTTATTTTTAATAAAACATCCCACCTAACTTTAAAACTTCACATTTATTACTCACACCAAACCAATCCTACGCCTAAAATTAAAACTGCAAATCCGAGTTCTTGTACAAATCCAATGGTTTTGAATCTTTGTAAGTGGTTTCATGATCTTTACGTATTTACAAACAATGGTTTTGAATCTTTTACAAATCCAACGGTTAAAACATGAGATATGAGTGATTTTGTGTTCTACGCATAAGCGTATGAGCACATAATCAAGATTGTGTGTTTGTGGTTAAAAGGATAGTGTTAAAACGTTTATTTAACATCATTAAAACTATTTTGATCATCAAAACACACCCAGATACACGAATTGAGTGATTTTGTAAATTAAGGTTTATGCGTGGGTTTGGGTATTTTCATATGTGAACGTTTTTGGTGATAAAGATTGTTGTATGAGGTTGTTTTCAAGTTGAATTGATCATATTTAAGCCCAGAAATTACCCAGAAACACTAATGATTCATAAATTGAAAATTAGGGTTTATGTTCGTATGAATTGGGTATTTGTGATTCACTTAGAATTTGATGTTAAAACTTGGATAAAACAACTCTATATGCTTCCTAGACTTCCCAGAAAAACTTTGGTGCAATTCCTATGGCTAGATATCTTACGCGTAATCCTTGAACTTTAGGGTTTAGGTCTACGCATAAGTATGTTTACGCGTAAACTGTTTGATAAGTATTCATGCCATGTTCTGTTATAGAATGAATGTATGTGTTAATATTGATCTGTGATGATTTTATTTCGTGTTTGCAACACGTAAAAATCATAATCAAGGTTGTTAGACATCTACGCATAAGGATCACCTTACGCGTAGCATGTTATCGCGAAGAGAAATCTTACGCGTGGCGTTTACGTAAGGTTCTACATAAGGGACTACGCGTATCCTGTGTAGGATATGCGTAAACAGTGACCTCTACGCATAAGGTTGACTCTTACGAGTAAGCCTTACGCGTAAGGTTTTATGTGCGCTTACGCGTAAGCTCTACGCATAAGGTCCCCTTTTTCCTACGCGTAATATTTCTTACGCGTAAGACAAGGACGTACGCATAAGCTTTCGCCTTTACGCGTATAACTCCTGTTTACGCATAAGCTACCATTTCTACGCCTAAGCCTTAATTAAACCTTCATCATGAATTGTTACGCGTGCAAACTTGTAAATAAATAAATCATAACGTCTCGAAACCAATAATGTCACTAATAAGCTTAAACGTTTGATATGTTGTGAAAAATAAGTGATAACATAAACTTTAAAGCTTAAAGTTAACTAACTCATGAAACTTATCACGACGTCATTGGAATATTGAACAAACAAGTGACTTTGGACTCGTAACAATCATCGACATAGCACATTCAATAGTTAGACAATAAAACCATCTGTTGACTAACATAATGTCTTTCGATATGTTGGTTCTTTTGGGTAAATTTATTTCAGATCACGACATGGACGTTCAAATGAATGTGGATGCACCAAATGTTCTCACCATTGCTGATATCTTCCCAAATGACTATCCGATGAAGATTGGAAAGAATAACCTTCGCGTTGACTTTGAAACTCTCACCTGCTTAGAGTCTTCTTGCTTGATTGTTGTGGATATTCTAAAGAATCATCCTTATCAGAACATGCTCTCCCATTCTGCTACTGTTCCAGAGATCTACATTCATCAGTTCTTGAATACAATGCAAAGATCAAAGGACGAAATCTCGTGGATCGTGACTCTCAACCACAAACAAGTCAAGATCACACCGCAGATTTAAACATCATCCTCATTCCCGACATCATACCCATCAATACTCTGCACCAATCAAGAGACTCGTTTTTTAATTTTTATTGATATTGGGTATGACGAAGCTTGTGGAGTTATCACTAAGCATTTACACGTGGATCTTAAAACATTCCTCACCTTGGAGAACCCTCTATATCATCATCACAAAATCATTTACGGTCGTGACGGTGGCTATGAGCATCCCAAGCTCATGGAACTGCAAATCTTTTGGGCCTTGATCAACCTGAAGCACATCAAAATTGAAGCTCTGATATGGGACGACATGATGTCATTCCTCAAAAAGCTTGGCTCAAAGATTCCTTATATCATATATACAAAACTGTTGATCCAAAGATCTCTTGGACTTAATCCTGATATCCCCAAGAGACTCAATGACCCCAACAATCACGACATGTTGTCTGAACCTACCCTAACTGTCAGATTCAAGGAATCAACAACAAAGAAACAGGGTGTTGTGTTGTCGGATCATCTTCTGTCTGATGAAATCAGAAAGCTCTACACATACAAACGGTATCTGGTAGCAGTTAAAGAAGGCAAAGTTGGTCATCTCGATGAGAAGTATTCTGGCACACCTATAAGGAAAACCGAAAGAGGCGGTGCGGTGAAGTCTTGCAAGCATCGAGAGTCGAGGAAGTTCCCAAGAGGAATCCTCCACGTAAAAGGATTGTTCCTCTAAGGAAGTTGTTCCTATTCCGCACAAAGCCGAACCGCCAAGAAAGCTAGTGGACGAAAGCTCAAGATACGTAATCGACGAGGAGATCTTCTACTCAAGTCGCAACCGATATTAATCCATCAAGAGCTAGACCTCCCGGTCCACCAAAGCAGACAAAGGAAAAGGGAAAACTCCAGTGATTGAGCAAGATAAGGAGAGCTCTGAAGAAGAACCAATTGATGAGAAAAAGGAATATCAAAGAAAGTTGAAGGAACTCAGACATAAACATCTAGCCGAAGCATTCGTAAAAGATCAAACTCGTGGTCCCGGAGGTTCAAGTGGTGGCACTCGTACTACACCAGTTCTTGATGCGGTTAATCAACCCGATAAGGGAACTGGTACCACCATCACCCACGAACAACAACAACGGCAGACTGAGGACTCCATCAACTTTCATATTGAGGAACTAGAAACTGATAAGACTGAGAAAACTCCTGCTGATGATTCTAAGGCTGATGATAAGGCTAAGTCTGGAAATGAAGAAGAAACCGCTTATGATCAATTTCTTCTAGACAGTCCCACACGTTCTAAGGAAGAAACTTCTGAACCACCGAAGGACCCCGAGTCTCCTTACGTCTCATCATCATCAGAATCGTCTCCTCATTCTTCACCACCACCATCCAAAAGATCAACCAGATCCACATCCAAATCAGTGAAGAAGCCAACTGCCTCTTGGATCTCTCAAGCTAAGACACGAATCATTAAAGCTTTCAAACAGGTCAGAAAGAAAGACGTGCTCTACAAGAAGCTGAATTTTTTTGCAGATCAGATACAGTATCTTCATGATGAGAATGACAAGATGCAAGTTGAAAGGGAATACGTCCAGAAGTTCATGAAACATGATCTTCAAGGGGAAATGAATGAGATGATCAGAGGTTACACTCATAAGTTCCTTCTTGACATCGTTCCTAGAGTAACAAAGGAGATGTTTACCAAACAACTCTGTCCGAATCTCTTACATCTGGCCAAGCAAACTATGAAATCAACACCAATGCATGTTAACATAAATCCAGTTGATCTCATAATCTTCTCAGATGCTGAATTGGTCAACCGGCTGGTAGCTCAAATGTCTAAACGCTCTGCAACATTTGCCTCCTACGAAGGAAAATTGTTTGAAGCTGTAACACCCCCAAAATCACAATGTGACAGCGGAAGACTATTTGGGGTATTACTTAGAGGATCATAGTCATAAGTTATAGAAAACGACTCTAAAGAGACGTTTTAATAAAAACGTTGTTACCATTTCATTAAACTCAGTGTTTCGGAACACAAGAGAAAATACCACAAGTTTTGAGTTTACATAAAAGATAGTTCAAATGTTTACGAAATGATAACTTTACTTAAAAACACCACTTCAAACATCCCAAGACGTCCACTCCATGCCTTCATGATATCCTAATTAGTACCTGAGATAAGCATGCTTAAAAAGATCAACAAAAATGTTGAGTGATATTCATAGGTTTAAATAAATGGTTGAACACAAGTAAGAGATGATAATTGCTTCGAATACAATTACCATGGAAAACAGAGATTATTATTATGCACTAAGCTCATGACACCAAACTAACTACATACACCTAATTGCTGGTGTAAGTAATAATAATACCCTCAGATGGAATTGCCAATTCCATAGTTAACCAAATATAGTGCGCCCCGATTATTTCCGATAACCGAGTCGGGGTCGTTAATTCCCATAGTACTATCCATAATATTCGCGTTCACTCGCAAGTGATTAATGGTTCATGATGTAAGGGACTTATGGCAGGCAACTTAGGCTATAATAATAATGATCAGACAAGCATACAGTTTAAGAAAAGACTTGTGTTCTAGTTTATAGCATGCATCTCCCTCATGGGGTTTGATAAACAAGTAAAAGCGAGGCTATGAACTCACCTTAGCAAAGTAGTATCCGAGTAGTGAAAGTGTCAAGTAAATGATGCACCAAGTACCGTCACGCGACCTATAATTATTATAACAATACTTTAATTACTGTCCCTATATATTTACTCGATAACGTTTAAATATATAAAAGTATAAGTAGTTGATTCTTGTATGGCAACGTTTAAGTTTAATTGGTGTATTACGTGTTGGTCGACATCGACTCTAGGAGGTGTCTAGGTATATTGAGGATGATGAGGATACGACAAGTTGGATAAGTCGTAGGTTTATTGATGGCCAGAAGACATTATATGGGGAGCTCTATATGGTAACGTATTTGTGTTATGAGACGTCGTTTTAGGACATGTATGTTTACATATAAGTGTATTTCGACTAATAGAAATTGTACATTTATGAAAGTATGGTTACGAAACACCATAAGTACGATAGTATTATGTTTTACGAAAAGCTGGTATGATCTCCTTTATAGGTTCTAATATATAGTTCTTAAAAGTAAACGTTATTATATATATATATATATATATATATATATATATATATATATATATATATATATATATATGTGGCGGTTATTCGTCCCGAGCAGGTGTAGATAATCAACTTCAATGAACGATCAACTGCTTCAGTGAGAAACAAACAATGGTCGTGATAATGAGATACCACCGGTGGTTACCGGATATCACTTGAATCGTGTGATCACTTTCCAAAGTAAACTATTCGACCCTAATGCCCGGGTATCACGAATATCTACTTGGGATAAGACCAAATGCGCTAGAGAATTAGGCACAATTCTTTAACCCTTGCGCTTATAAGTGTTTTGTGTTTCAGGTGTTTTCCATGCATGTTCGGATCTCCTATTTATAGGAGGTTACTCTTGACCGCTCCAATGGAATTATGAGTATTAATCGCCCATTAATAGCCTCATAATCATCCCCATTATAGCCGTTAGTGGTTACATGACCAATTAAACGTGGTCATAATGATGCGCTTATAATCGCATTTATCAAGACTTATATCGAGATTTCATAGTGCTTTCGGTGGTTACACCGCTTGATTAGAACGCCATCGCTTCATGTAAACACAACTTCGGTGAGATACCACTTGGAAACATCGATCTCGCTGGCATCGCTTGATGGAAACACCGATAATCGCAGTTAACCACAACAGTACTTTTACCAAGCACTACAAATACATACCACTATTAGAGTCAGGGCGTTCATGGACCTTATGGGTGTACTCCGTACCTCCTAACCCATTACAAGGTGTGAACCATCCCACAAGTGCACTAAATTTTCCAACAATATATATATATATATAAATATAGTTTCATTTATATAAAGTTTATATAATTTAAAGTTTTGAAGACTTAGTTTTGATTATAACGCTAGTTGTTAAGAGTTGTAAAGTTGTCGTTTTAAACTAAGAATGTAAACATAAGGTATTTGTAAAATTATCGTTAGTAACTATGAAATGTAGTTTAGTTTTATGAAAGTAATTTAATAAAATTTATCATGTTGATTTTATACACATTGGTCGTGTTGAAAAAGCGCTTGTTGTTAATTGAGCATGATGTCGGTGTATACTCCATCTACCCTAAATCGCTAATAGCCAAAGGTTGAATAACAAGTTATATTAAGTTTTGGTATCCAAGTTCAATATTTACAAGTTTATATCTTAGCAAATTTTAAAAGTATGAAGAGTATTCATCGAGTTTGTAATGCAAGTTTATGTTACATACGGGTAAACATGTTTTCAAGTTTCATTTCATTGACATTAAACCAATGTACTGTGTCGTGGTTGTCGCGAAACCGAACGCCCAGGTGGGCTGTACGAAACAACTGGATCCTTACGGAATTGGGCTTCAGCCCATATTTAAGAGGGAGAGACGAAAATGGAGGAAGTGATAGCAGGTTGTGGGGGCGTTTTCTGGTGAAGGCAGGGAAAAGAAAAACAAAAGAGATGATGAAAGGGGGAGGTGTGGGTATGTCAGGGATAAGGGGTGGGTTTATTTTGAGTTTTTATTTATTTGTTATAAGTATTTAGTTTTTACTTTGTGCATTTATTTGGTATTTAGTGTATTTTGTATCTCGTGGTTTTATTAGTGTATGTATAAATTTCAAACTGGAAAATATGTCGTTTATACTTTCGGTCACGTTTTAATTAAACTAGTATGACTGTATGACTTTTGATCTAGTTAATTTGTTTTTATTTTTCACGTTTTCTTTTATTAACTGGTGCGCGTGCGGACTCGTAAGACAAGAAAGTTTTCTTGTGAGACTGATTTAGAAATCAGTAAATGTTAGGCATAATTAAATAAGACTACTCGGATAGGCATAAATTTTTATGCAAGAAAATGAAATGTACATGCTAAATGCTCAACTTAGATCACATAAATTTTGATAAACAGTCTAGTTCATAAATATGATGATTTAAAATAGCGAAATTTTTCAGGTGGCTACAGTACCTACCCCTTAAGTGGATTCCGTCCCGGAATTTTAGTTTTCGGTGGTTGTCGGAGTTGGATTAGCAAACAGATGTGGGTACTTAACACGCACGGTGTCTTCGCGCTCCTACGTGTACTCCGGTCCTCTCTTAGAGTTCCATCTAACCTTGACGATAGGGATGCGACTTTGCCTAAGTCGCTTGACTTCCCTATCCATGATTTCAATTGGTTCTTCAACAAAGTTGTGCTTGTCATCGAGCTTAATCTCTTTTAGTGAAACAACAAGAGATTCATCAGACAAGCATTTCTTCAGATTTGAGACGTGAAAGGTAGGGTGCACTCTACTAAGTTCTTTCGGGAGATCAAGTTTGTAAGCAACCGGGCCGATTCTTTCGAGAATCTTAAAAGGGCCAATGTATCGAGGATTTAGCTTTCCTCGTTTTCCAAATTGAACCTTTCCTTTCCAAGGTGATACTTTCAACATAACTCGATCACCAGCTTGAAATTCCATGGGCTTCCTTCTAACATCGGCGTAACTCTTTTGTCGATCTCTAGCAGCTTGAAGTCGTTGACGAATTTGCACAATCTTCTCGGTTGTTTCTTGGACAAGTTCAGGTCCAGTGAGTTGGACATCTCCAACCTCAGCCCAACAAACGGGTGATCGACACTTTCGACCATAAAGTACCTCGAAGGGAGCTGCCTTGATGCTCGCGTGGTAACTATTTTTGTAGGAGAATTCCGCCAAAGGCAAGTGTTTATCCCAACCTTTTCCAAAGTCGATCACACATGCTTGGAGCATGTCTTCCAAGGTTTGGATAGTCCTTTCGCTTTGGCCATCGGTTTGAGGATGATATGCGGTACTCATATCCAAATGAGTACCTAAGGCCTTTTGAAGAGATTTCCAGAAGTGTGAAGTAAAACGACTGTCACAATCAGAAATGATGGAAATTGGCACTCCATGATACAATTTCTTTTAGGTATAGCTGAGCAAGGGTTTCCATTTTGTCATTTTCCTTGATGGGTAAGAAATGATCGGATTTGGTGAGGCGATCAATGATAACCCAAATGGTATCGTAACCTCTAGCAGTCTTTGGTAGTTTGGTTATGAAATCCATAGTGATTCTCTCCCACTTCTAAACTGGGAGTTCAGGTTGAGTTAATAATCCGGAGGGCTTTTGACATTCGGCCTTGACTCGAGAACAGGTGAGACATTTCCCAACGTACGTTGCAGTTTCAGCCTTCATGTTCGGCCACCAATAAAGCTTCTTGAGATCTTGGTACATTTTGTCGGATCTCGGGTGAATGGAATATTTAGACTTGTGAGACTCATGCATGATGAGTTCCCGTATTCCTCCATAAAGTGGTATCCAAGTTCTATCGCCAAAACATAAGGTTCCATCCGATCTTTGCACAAAGTCGTTTTCGTTTTCCGGCATTCCAAAGATTCTCTCGTTGGGACGGTTTTCAGGTTTGAGAGCTTCAGCTTGAGCTTCAAGGATTTTTTATGGAAGGGGTGACTTAATTGTCATTCCCAAGGATCTTACTTGAAGAGGTTTAGGTCGATCCTTTCGACTAAGAGCATCAGCCACGACATTTGCTTTTCCCCGGTGATAACGGATTTCACAGTCGTAATCACTAAGCAATTCTAGCCATCGGCGTTGTCGCATGTTTAGTTCCTTTTGATCGAGAATGTGTTGGAGACTTTTATGGTCGGTGAACACCGTACACTTGGTTCCATATAGGTAATGTCTCCATATTTTGAGAGCGAAAACCACGGCTCCCAATTCCAAGTCATGGGTAGTGTAGTTCTTCTCATGAGTTTTGAGTTGTCGCGAAGCATAAGCGATCACCTTGTTTCTTTGCATCAATACCGCACCTAACCCTAGGTGTGATGCATCACAGTAGACCACAAAATCTTCCACTCCATCGGGTAAGGCTAAGATAGGAGCTTCACAAAGCTTTTGTTTTAAGAGTTGGAAGGCTAACTCTTGTTCTTCACCCCAGTCAAAAATTTTCTTTTTATGGGTTAGCTCCGTTAGAGGTTTAGCGATTTTCGAGAATCCTTCGATAAATATTCGATAATAACCCGCAAGACCCAAAAATTGGCGTATCTCGGTAGGGGTAGTAGGGGATGACAAATCTTTGACAGCTTTGATTTTTGAAGAATCAACATGAAGACCATTACTATCTATCACGTGACCAAGGAATTGAACCTTTTGAATCCAGAAGTCGCACTTGGAAAACTTAGCATACAGTTCTTCTTTCTTGAGTAGCTCTAGGATGGCTTTCAAGTGTTCCACATGCTCTTCCTTGTTGCGGGAATAGATGAGAATGTCGTCAATGAACACAATCACAAATTTGTCCAAGTAAGGTTTACACACTCGGTTCATTAGGTCCATGAATACCGCCGGTGCATTTGTCAAACCAAATGGCATCACTTGGAACTCATAGTGGCTGTATCATGTTCGAAAGGCAGTTTTCGGAATATCTTCTTCTCTAACTCTCAGTTGATGGTACCCAGATCACAGATCAATCTTTGAATAGACGCTTGACCCTTGTAGTTGGTCAAACAGATCGTCAATCCTAGGCAATGGATAGCGATTTTTCACCGTTAGTTTGTTCAACTCCAGGTAATCAATACACATACGAAAAGATCTATCCTTCTTCTTGACAAATAAGACTAGAGCTCCCCAAGGCAAAGAACTCGGTCGAATGAATCCTTTTTCTGGCAGTTCTTGAAGTTGGTCAGACAATTCTTGCAGTTCAGAGGGTGCCAATCTATAAGGTGCTCATGCCACGGGTGTCGCTCCCGGCACTAGCTCGATTTGGAATTCTACTTGCCGAACCGGAGGAAGGCCAAACAAGTCTTCAGGAAATACCTCGGGAAAGTCCCTAGCCATGGGGACGTCTTTTAGTTGCCTCTCGTCCGCTTTCTCCTTCTCCGTTACTTGTGCTAGAAAAACGTGGCATCCTTTTTCTATGTACTTTGCAGTTTTAATGCACGAGATGATATTCAATCGGGTCTTACTACGATTACCCCGAATGATTAGAGTTTCGCCATCGAGAGGAGTGTGAACGGCTTTCTCGTCATAGATGATTCTTGCACGGTTCTTAGATAGCCAATCCATGCCAATGACAGCATCTAAGCTACCAAGTTGAATAGGGATAAGGTCTATTTCGAACGGGCGATTAGATAAGGATAAGTTGCAACCTCGAAGGATAGTGTTAGTTCCTACTATTTTTCCATCGGCTAACTCTACTTCATAAGTGGTATCTAGGCGCTTAGGCATCATAACAAAGGTGAAAATTAGAAGACACAAAGCTTTTGTCGACTCGAATCAAATAGCACTTTAGCTAAATGATGGTTGAGTGAAACGCACTGTAACGACGTCCGGGTTTTCTTGTGCATCTCCATCTCCTAGCACATAAGCTCTTGATCTAGCAGGGTTGTTGTTGTTATTGTTGTTGTTGTTCCCGTACAGTTTTGGGCATCTACTCTTGACATGTCCAGCTTCTCCACATCCAAAGCAAGTTATTCCTATGGGTTGAAGGTTACTTCCGGTAGCAGGGCTTCAGCAATCCTTGTGGGTATGACCCACCTTGTTACACTTTCCACACTTAGTAGTACAACGTCCCACATGATGTAGGTTGCATCGAGTGCACAAAAGGTGTGGTCCAGCATAGCCTCTTCCAGTGGCGGGAGTAGCAGCATAAGCCCGGGTAACTTCTTGCCTACGGTTTTGTTGATTGTGGTGGTTGTTTCGGTTTTGGTGGTATGAGTTGGGATTGTTGTTGCAGTGTTGATTGTGGTTGTTGCGGCCTTGGTTGTTGTTGCGGTTATTGTTGTGATGGAAAGAGTTGTTATGATGGTAGTTGTTTGAAGTGTTGCCTCGACGGTCATCAAATTTCCTTTTGTTGTCGTTATTGCCTTGCACGGATCCATGTTTCAGGACTTGATCCATGAGTTGGTAGGAAATTGTGATCACTTCTTCCACGGTCTTGGGCTTTGATGTAGTAACGTTACCCTCAATGCTTCGGGGTAATCCCCCTATGAGGTTTTCCAGCAACTTAACCTCATCAGAAACCATGGATGAGCATAGAGCTTTCAATTCTTGGAAACGCTTGAAGTAGGTTTTGAGATCATTGCCCTTAGTAGTCAGATGATAGAACTCATCTTCCAGTTTCTTGATCTCGGTCCTTGGGCAGTATTGCTTCATCATCAATTGCTTTAGTTCAGTCCATGTGGTTTTGTAGGCTTCTTCCATGCAAATAGGTTGAGCATGAGCCTTCCACCAAGACAATGCATCTTCTAGCAGAGTACCAGTAGCAAATTTCACCTTGCAATCTTCCAAGCAATCACTTAGAAGAAACACAGTTTCAGATCTTTCGAACCAATGAATAAGGCCAACAGTGCCTTCAGTTCCTTTGAAGAAATTAGGTTTGCAATTCATGAACTCCTTGTATCCACATTTGCGATTCACTACAGTTTCATTCCGGTTGGCTTGATTTGGGGCTTCATTTGTTAGAGCTACCTCAACAGGTCTTGCAGCAAAAGCAGCACCAATCTCATTGGTAACCATTCTCCGAATTGCATCAGGGGTCATCTTAGGAGTTGGAGTAGGGGTAGAGGTAGCTCTTCTTCTTGCCATTTTTCTAAAGACATACACTCAGATTTTAGAATCATTCAACATAATTGTGAATTATTATAAAAATGGTTTCATAATAGTCAAGATCATCACATTATGTCAATAGAGTAAAATCATCATAAGAAAGAATCACAAAATGTTAGAACCACACAAGAGAATATATATAAATGATCACTTCGATTCACACAAACCGATAAATAAGAAAGATCACCATACATAAGAACATAAAGAACAACAACCATAATGTCATAGGTCTATCATCCATACATAGTGATACGATAACCATACAATGTCACACCAACAGCTTGTTCGATAGTTTACAAAACATGCGAATGCAAAGCCTCTATCAGTGCCACATGCGGCAGGCTAAAGTACTAGGAAAGATAAGTAGGTGAATCTCCGATCTAGAGACTATCGGGTGTGCCCTTCACTCGGCGCTGCAGATCACGAACTAGCTCAGCCAAAACATCCACCTCCTTATCTCTCGCCTCCATTCTCTGCTTAAGACTGAGCACCAATCCTATCAAGCACTCTCTCCATCGTGGTCCTCCCGGTAAGGAGATCCTCAACCTCGTCCTCTATGTTCTCGATCCGGACCAATGGAACCTCATCAACGAATGACATAGCCTCCTCAAGCTAATCCTCACATCGCAGAACACGTGCAGCTAACAATGGAATGGTATGGTGAAGAGGTTCTCCTGTAAAAGGGAGAGTCTCAGCAGCAGCAAAAAAATGATCTCCAAGCTCCATAGCACTCGGTGAACCCTCCTCCAACCTCCATTGACTAATGACCGGCATCGAGAAGGACCAACGTCTAGTGTCAACCCTCCTATGGGCTCCCGGCTCACAGGTACAAGACACAGCATAATGATATGGGTCGGAATGTAAAGGTGAGAAATGGACTCTCTCCCTAAGAGATATCACAGGCTCAGTATGCATCACCAAGGGTGATGATGCACGGGATGGAGACGAAACTGGTACAGTAGTGGTCTGGTAGATGAAAGTGGTAGGTGGTGGTAGTGGTGAGGTAGGTATGGGTGATGGTGTAGGTGCAGCTGGTGGTGGGAAAGCAGAAGATGATGGTATGTCAAAAGGTGGAATAAAGGTGATGGGTGCCTTCACTCGTTTCCGAGCGGTATGCATAAAGGTCGGACCATCCTTATGGTAACGGAATGGCTTGCCGAATGGCGCAGGCTCGTAGGGTTCGAGAACCCTAGCTCGCTTTCGCCTTCGGCGAATAGGTAGTGATGATGGGCTAGATGTAGAAGACACGGAATCAGCGTGTGAGGGTGTCTGGGATACAATGTCAGAAGGTGATATCCACTGCTGTGACTCCAGATATCGGTCATAGGTGGGGGGACCAAAAACGGGCAGATGTTCGGGTATGGTCAAGGCAGGTGGGGTGACAACGACTTCACCCTCCTCGAAGGGCTCAGTCTCAGAGGACACAGGTGCAATGATAGCCAGAGCCAAGAAGTAGAGGCAGAGGACATAGTGTCCTCAATCTCAATGTCGGAGGTCAGGTCGATAGGATGTGTAGTAGAAGACATGGTACTGTAACAACCCAAAAGAAAATATGCATTTATAAGTATAAGTAATGCCATGCAGTAAATAAGATTTAGTTAGTCGCGCATAATCTGCCACGCAAATCTAAATGCCTAACTAAATGAAAGCTAGCATTATAAGTTTTTATCATGCAAAGTTTTACTAGTCATGTATTATCCGCCAAGCGAATCTCATACGTGCAATCGGTACGAAGTAGGCGCGGAGGACGTGAAGTGGTGATGTAGAACGGTCCATTTGAAAACGTGCTTATAGTCCAATTTGTTTTAAAAAAACAAGTTGGTTCTCTATAACCTAGGCTCTGATACCAATCTGTAACACCCCCAAAATCACAATGTGACAGCGGAAGACTATTTAGGGTATTACTTAGAGGATCATAGTCATAAGTTATAGAAAACGACTATAAAGAGACGTTTTTAATAAAAAGTTGTTACCATTTCATAAAACTCAGTGTTTCGGAACACAAGAGAAAATACCACAAGTTTTGAGTTTACATAAAAGATAGTTCAAATGTTTACGAAATGATAACTTTATTTAAAAACACCACTTCAAGCATCCCAAGACGTCCACTCCGTGCCTTCATGATATCCTAATTAGTACCTGAGATAAGCATGCTTAAAAAGATCAACAAAAATGTTGAGTAATATTCATAGATTTAAATAAATGGTTGAACACAAGTAAGAGATGATAATTGCTTCGAATACAATTACCATGGAAAACAGAGATTATTATTATGCACTAAGCTCATGACACCAAACTAACTACATACACCTAATTACTGGTGTAAGTAATAATATTGCCCTCAGATGGAATTACCAATTCCATAGTTAACCAAATATAGTGCGCCCCGGTTATTTCCGATAACCGAGTCGGGGTCATTAATTCCCATAGTACTATCTACAATATTCGCGTTAACTCACAAGTGATTAATGGTTCATGATGTAAGGGACTTATGGCAAGCAACTTAGGCTATAATAATAATGATCAGGCAAGCATACAGTTTAAGAAAAGACTTGTGTTCTAGTTTATAGCATGCATCTCCCTCTCGGGGTTTGATAAACAAGTAAAACCAAGGCTATGAACTCACCTTAGCAAAGTAGTATCCGAGTAGTGAAAGAGTCAAGTAAATGATGCACCAAGTACCGTCACGCGACCTATAATTATTATAACAATACTTTAATTACTATCCCTATATTTTGACTCGATAACATTTAAATATATAAAAGCCTAAGTAGTTGATTCTTGTATGGCAGTGTTTAAGTTTAATTGGTGTATTACGTGTTGGTCGACATCGACTCTAGGAGGTGTGTAGGTATATTGAGGATGATGAGGATACGACAAGTTGGATAAGTCGTAGGTTTATTGATGGCCAGAAGACATTATATGGGGAGCTCAATATGGTAACGTATTTGTGTTATGAGACGTTGTTTTAGGACATGTATGTTTACATATAAGTGTATTTCGACTAATAGAAATTGTACATTTATGAAAGTATGGTTACGAAACACCATAAGTACGATAGTATTATGTTTTACGAAAAATTGGTATGATCTCCTTTATAGGTTCTAATATATAGTTCTTAAAAGTAAACGTTATTACATATATATTTAAAAATATAGTTTTGTTTATATAAAGTTTATATAATTTATATTTTTGAAGACTTAGTTTTGTTTATAACGCTAGTTGTTAATTTTAGTTGTAAAGTTGTCGTTTTAAACTAAGAATGTAAATATAAGGTATTTGTAAAATTATCGTTAGTAACTATGAAATGTAGTTTAGTTTTATGAAAGTAATTTAATAAAATTTATCATGTTGATTTTATACACATTGGTCGTGTTGAAAAAACGTTTGTTGTTAATTGAGCATGATGTGGGTGTATACTCCATCTACCCTAAATGGCTGATAGCCAAAGGTTGAATAACAAGTTCTATTAAGTTTTGGTATCCAAGTTCAATATTTACAAGTTTATATCTTAGCAAATTTTAAAAGTATGAAGAGTATTCATCGAGTTTGTAATGCAAGTTTATGTTACATACGGGTAAGCATGTTTTCAAGTTTCATTTCATTGACATTAAACCAATGTACTGTGTCGTGGTTGTCGCGAAACCGAACGCCCAGGTGGGCTGTACGAAACAATTGGATCCTTACGGAACTGGTCGACCCTTATTTAAGCACACACCCTAACAAGACTTTGATTAGGCCTGGTGTTACCATGAACCGAACACACCTCTTCGAGGAACTAGGCCAGATAGTCATATGTTAAAACTACTCTATCACTAATTCAAACAAAGTTGTTTATGAAAATGGTTTTGAAGCAAGATGTGAACTGGGCGCAAATTAACGCAAAGGATGTACCATATTGACTCGTCAGAGTCTCTCACGACCACTCCATGGTCCAGTGTTAGACTGAGTAACAACACCCTTCGGGGTGGCTCCTAGTGACTTGATCAAAACAGCCGCGACACACCCTAGCAAGTTGCAAACCAAGCGCACTTTGACAGTTTGAAACACATTCTTTCGGATTTATTAACATCGAGAGCGAAGGTAGGGAAGAAAGCAAACATTTGTTTTCGAGTTTCGACACACCCACCTCTACTTACGAGCAAGGGCTAGTTAACGAGTAACCCAAAACAGCCCGTGGCTGATCTGGGTCTAACTCAACCCGTACGGGTCTTAACTGATCATGATACGAGAATATCTCATGAACACCCTTAAATTTTACTATACCCCAAGTTTACCAACATCCTTCCTTAAGCTAAGTCTTGGCACCATTCAAACACGAGTCAATCTCTTAGTGTTCTTATAGGTCCTAATTTTCTATAACTAAATATTAACTTTTATAAATTTTGTGAGTATCGATTAGTTTATGCCACACAAGATTTCAACAACCAAGAATAAATTGACCCAAAACCTTTACGCATCAATTCATATGTATGAACAAGAACAAGATTACAACTCAAAACAACAAGTTTAATAACATAGTAAATGGAAATCAGGAAAAACCTTACAAGAATGAGAGCCAATCGGTATGAAATAAAACAACAACTAAAGAAAAACCCACCAAGCCGAATCCACAGGAACCACTTAAACACCTCAAGCACTCTTTTAGTTTTTTCTTTTGATTGAAAGTTGTGGTATCTAACCTGTGGATTGGTGAGGGTATATAAAGGAGTAAAATGAGTAGTTTGACTTAGTTCTGTCGCAAGTGGGGATGAAGTAATAGCCTCCTTCGGGTAATAGCATCAGGTCTTCACATGGTCTTTCTGGTTTGTCTTCAGCCGTGACATAGAGACAAGAGATAGAGGGGACCTTTTGTTCTTGTCGCCTCTTCCAAGGGTGTATCAATAATGGTTTAAGGTTAACTCCTGATATAGTGAAAGGTATTTGGAGGGTTAGATACTTTTGGAGATGGTGTAGCGTGTGCAGAGGATTAAGAGGGAGAGACGAAAATGGAGGAAGTGATAGCAGGTTGTGGGGGTGTTTTCTGGTGAAGGCAGGGAAAGGAAAAACAAAAGAGATGATGAAAGGGGGAGGCGTGGGTATGTCAGGGATAAGGGGTGGGTTTATTTTGAGTTTTTATTTATTTGTTATAAGTATTTAGTTTTTACTTTGTGCATTTATTTGGTATTTAGTGTATTTTGTATCTCGTGGTTTTATTAGTGTATGTATAAATTTCAAACTGGAAAATATGTCGTTTAAACTTTCGGTCACGTTTTAATTAAACTAGTATGACTGTATGACTTTTGATCTCGTTAATTTGTTTTTATTTTTCACGTTTTCTTTTATTAACTGGTGCGCGTGCGGACTCATAAGACAAGAAAGTTTTCTTGTGAGACTGATTTAGAAATCAGTAAATATTAGGCATAATTAAATAAGACTACTCGGATAGGCATAAATTTTTATGCAAGAAAATGAAATGTACATGCTAAATGCTCAACTTAGATCAAATAAATTTTGATAAACTGTCTTGTTCATAAATATGAAGATTTAAAATAGCGAAATTTTTCAGGTGGCTACAGAAGCATTGCTGGAATACCAACTCAAATCAGCATGCAGAGAAGAAGCTGAAAGGCCTAAACGTCCAAGAGACGATGAAGATAAAGACAAGGATAAGAATAACGAGCCTAAACGCCCGAAGAAGTCTGGTGAACCATCCTCTATGCAACCTCCACCCCAAAGGACTCCAGCTCAACACAGATCTCCTCCTCGATCTTCTCTTGAAAAACCTCAGATTACGAGTTACCACCCTGCACTCGAAAACCGTGATCACTTTGAGTATCTGGTGGTGACGATGAGGAATTCCATGAGCCCCAACAACAACCCGCCTCTCCGACAATGTTAAGAAACCGTAATCCTCATCTAGGCCTAAGAAAAAGAAGAAGAAGGCGCCTAAGGCTGACGTCGTATCATGGTTAGACGAGGATGACACTGATGAATACGACTGGTTTTCTACACTTGTTAATTCTACTCCTTACCCACCTGAAGGTCAAGATCTGGAAGACGGTAGTACATTGGAGCATGCAAAAATACTGCAAGAAAAATTCCGAGTAAAGAAGATGACGAAATCAGAGTTGAAACGAATCAAGAATGAAGCTTTTTAACTGCTAAAATACAGCTCAGAAAGTGCCATCGAGGTTGAGTATCACCTTTAAAACATAGCACGAGCCATGTCCAAAAACATTGATTGGCTCAACCCTAAAGCAAACATCGACTTCTCCAGGAAAGACAATGCTCCTTACTATACCGATTGGTCTAAAGCTCTACCAACAATTGGCCAACCAGATCAGCCTAAGATTCCATTTCGCTACTTCTTCAACAACGACTTGGAATTTCTTCTACACGGTGTTGATGGTTCAAGGAAATACGCTACATCACTTACGATTCTGTTCCCGGCCGCCATATACTCAAACTGCATAGCCATCGAAGAAAAGGCTACTCACTTGTTTTCTAAAAGTGTGGAATAGTATGACGTCGATGCACTGTACGAGATTCACCATTGGCCAGAACGCCGATGAATCTACTACAAGAGCTGCCAGGTTCGAAAGTCTCAACATGCAGTGTATAGCACTAAAGGGATCGTTGCTATTAAACACATTGATCTTTCGTCTAAATGGGACTACACTTTCCTAAAGAATATCGTGGTCAAACGGCAAGACTAAAGGGATTATGCATTCTGTGAAGCGGACTTTGAGAATTTGTCTCTCAACGACATTGAAGACATGTATCTTGCTAAAGTATAGGGACGCATGAGACAATTCTCGACTGAAGTACAACGTGAATTCATCAAGTCCTTGCTTATCTTCATCAGAAGCATAGTAATCAAAGAACGTGTAGAAGATCTACAACTTGCTATTGAGTCGTATCATACCCGTGTCAACTTCACCAGACCTCAGCTAGGACTTCCCGACATCAACCAGCTTCCACAATACACCCTCGTCAGCGAACCATTCGGCGTAGTTTATCGCAGTGAACTTCAACGAAATTGCTTGATGGCGTGTGGAGATCTTCACAAGTTTGGGGATCACACATTGAAGAAGGTTAGGGACGGATTAGCTTATAGATTGAAGGATATACGTGAAGACATTGGGAACCCAAAGCGATGGAACTCTCAGGACAGACGGGATGTGAAGAGGATCATCATTATGATTGATGAAAGGTTGTATCGAAGGGACCAGTTCAGAACATTAGAAAGCTTTGTAGGTGGTAGTCCCAGGATTAATCTCACCGGCTATCAACGTCCTGTTCGCACTGCTGGCAACATTACTGGACTACCTGGTACCCCTTAAACTGCTTCTATTTCATATACATTTGGATGTGTGATTTATAATGACTATGGCTTGTGCACATGTATCAGTGTAGAACCCATACTTGTCAAGAAAGGACCCTGTGGTACGCTTCAGTGCTACAATCCTTATAAAAGGAGCGAAAGCTTCTTACTTTTGAGTAAAACCTATCAAACCTTTCAATTTTCAAAGGTTTTGTTCAAAAGAACAAGTACTTCCCTTTATGATTTTTCAAAACCTCAACCGTTTATATCACTTGTTGAGGGGGAGTATTTGACTTAAAAACTTTGTTCACAAAATGTTCTTTGTGCAATCTTCCCACAAAACTCAAAATGGTCATTTTATTCTCAACATTTCTTCAAAAATAACATTTATATGCCATTTTTTAGGGGGAGAAAATATGTGATAAGAAATATGTTGTGTTTTGCTAGTTGAATCCTCGTGCAAAAAGACTTCAACCCATGAATTGACGGGATCTGAACAGTCATACATTGAAAAGATTAGTCTTCCAATACTTATCCAAGTAAATTGTACCCATTCGAGAAGCTCTTGATAGATATGAACTTTGACGGGTTTGACAACCTTTCGAGGTTGTCCAAATCTTCAAGGTAGTTATTAGAGCTAGTTGTCACCTAAAAGCTGACAATGTATCTCTTTAACTATGCAACGTAATCGTGTCTCGCAAGGAATTGTCTATCTTGAGTCGATCAATTAAAAAAAGTGCGAACTCTTTCCTCACTGTGCAGATTTTCGTAAAAACTCTTAAGCACATATGGAGGGGGAGTATTTCTGAAAATCTAAAACTCTTGAAGTGTTCAAACATGTTTTTCATTCATAAACACTTCGAGAGATTTTCATGAAAAATGGTTTATGGCAATGGAGTTATAAGGTGATTAAGGTTAGGAATAACCGTCCTATGATCCACCAGAGCCGGAGGGATCTACCCAAGGACACTACCAATAGTTAGAATTAGAAGTCCTTAGGTATGATTATAAAAAGGAGAAAATGAGAATCGAAGAAAGAAGGAGTTGAAGAATCAAAAAGAAATGCAAAGAAAAGGGTGAAAAGAAATAGCCCTCTAGATTATTCAACTTAGGGCAGACACCGGGTTCAATTCATATGCTACTGGTTGTCACTTGATGACGCCGGTATTTAAGATTAAAAGTCATCATGCACTAAACCTTCTTAGCCACTCAAGTTTCTCTCAACAAAAGCTTGTTTCATTCTCACAGGGAACCCTACATAATCTATCGGCTTTCTCTTAGAGATTGCTTTTATTGAAGAAGGAGACCCTCTCCCTAGTCTCTGCTCAGGAAAACCAAAATGCACTATTGAGTCTAGAGCCATGAGATTCATCAAAAAATCTCTTAGGTACACTTGACATTTCATCACTTATTGTTCAACAATAAGAACATCAGTGGTACGTTATCGAGTCCTTCACAGATCTTAGCAATCTGTCGAGAACATTTATGAGAGGTTCACAATTGTGATCCTTAGTGATTGAATGGAAACTCCTGCCAGGGTCAACATCAAATGCACTCGACAAGCAGTCACTTCGGTAACTCCCATGGATTATGCTTAATGTGTCTCAAATGGTCTACATCGTGAGGTGATACTTGGTGTACCTCAATGACTCATCTGAATCAGATGTACTTGGTACATCGCGTTATCTCACTTGTGGGACTCCAGTTCAGGAACGGCCTTTGTGAGAATTAGAGCTGTGTTTTCACACTATGTTGTTAACACTCTCGAAGTTCAAACTTGTAAGTGCCGGAATCCGCTTATTTCTAACCGTTTTAATGATCTCTTCTTATGGAAGCTCTGGAGCGGAATGATCGTGCAGATTCTTCACATGCTCATACCAACATCATCACTAATGGAAGTTCTCTCAAAAGGCAACACATAAGTCAGAATGATTCTACGTTAAATCAAAGAATCTACAAAGTTTAAAGACTTAAAGAACTTCATCATTACTATAATCCAACGTCAAAGAGCGTGTGAGCATGTTGAAGAATGATGTGGAGACACTGGAGCAACGAAGCAGACCTGAGGCCAAGGTTGTAAAAATCGCTCGGCGGTACCGTGGCGGTCGACCCCCTTCAAGCGATATATCGGTCTCGGCAGCGATATATCGGTTTCTCGGCGGGGAGCATAAATTATAAAGGAAACTATGTAAGGCAACCTAAATTAAAACACATAAATTATATTTATAACATATATTTGCATAACACAGTAGTACGGTACTCCAATTCGCTAGCCCAATTCTGCAGTCCATATAATCGCAGAACCTGGTATTGCAGAACTTGGACAAACACCATACAAACCTGGACAAACACCATACAAACCTGGACAAACACCATAACAGAATCTGGACAAACACCAAAACAAAATCTGGAAAATACTGAGTTCATATTAAAAGTGAAAACTATAGCAGAATCTCGACAAACAGAACACTCAAACAGACACATCAAAAATGACACAATCTGGACAAACACCATAAAGAGTTTAACATGCTTCATCTCATCAATCTTCTATGATGTTAACTCTATCTGACTCGTATTCACCTTCTTCATATACTTCCTCTTCACTTCCGGACTCGAAATCATCGTCAAAAAGTTCTCTTGGAGTTGTTTTAGTTGCGGTTCTAGAACTTTGTCGGTGTTGTAGAAATTCATCAGCTTCCATAGCTTCACCGACCGCTTCCCAATGTGCTTCTGAATCGGGTTGAACCTCAGCTTCTTTATCTCCACTTCCATCTCCATCTCCATCACAATCAACAACCCATTCTTGAGCCATGTTACTATCGTTTGATAATAGCATTTCAACATTTCTTTCTTTTCTCCTTTTGGCTTTTTCATCCAGATCCGTGTTGAATTGAACATAAACAAGATTGTTCAATTTACTTGCATCCAATCTATTTCTTTTCTTTGTATGTATCTACAAAGTTAAAAGCAACAAAGTGTTATAAAATATACAATATAATGATATATAATTAAAATTTAAGTAGAAGTCTACGAACCCCTTCAAACGTGCTCCAATTCCTTTCACACCCGATGAACTACTAGTTAACAAAAGAATCCTCATTGCAATCTTTTTCAAATTAGAGTTGCACCACCAAAAGCTCCCCACCAATGTGCTACAATTTTGAAAGTTCATAAACTAAAAGAAATGAATAACAATGAAATTTCATAAACGATAAAGAAAGAAATAACTTCAGTAATGTTGCATTACCAGGATCATATTTATCATTATTCACTTGGCATGACGAAATTGCAAGCTCTTTACCAAATCTATCCATTTTTTTCTTGTACTTTGGCAACTCAACATTTAGCACTTCCATTTGCATCTCTAAATCTCCAGAAAAAATTGTTTCAAAAAACTCAAGAACCGCATCAGATACATCAGGATCATGTTGGATTTGAGTATCCTTATAGAAATAATAAGGATTTAAGAGATAAGCCGTCAAATGCAAAACAGAATCTAGTCTACCCTTCATCTTCGTCTCTATGATTTTTAAGATACCCTCGTAAGCTTTTTTGTTACCACCCAAAGCCTCTTTGATTTCTTCCACTGCTTTTATCAACTCCCCATAAACAAAACCCATTGAAGGCTTCCAATCCGCATCAACCATTCGAAGGACTTTGACCAAAGGGCTAAACACTTTCAAACATAGTGACACACCCATCCAAAATGTGGTACTTAGCACCATTGCAAATGCGGCTTTTCCTTTAACGGTATTGGAAAATCTACACTCTTCCCATTCGGTGCTAGAGAACATGTGTCTTAATTGCTCCTTTTTTTCATTCAAACTTTGTAAAGTTAGAAATGCGGAAGCAAATCTTGTGACACCCGGTCGAACAATATCCCTTTTATTGGTGAACTTTCTCATCATAGCCAACGTTTTGTGGTGAGAATAAATAAAGATGGTTAGTTTCTTTGCTTGATCTAGGATTTTCTTAAACCTTGGAATTGCACCAATACCTTGAAAAACATAAAACAAAACATTTATCAAATACGATATAACATAACAGTAACATATTTATTTATCAGATAAGTAGATAAGTAGTACCTTCAAGCATAAGGTTAATGGTATGCGTCGCACACGATGTCCAAAAAATATGTGGTCTCGTCTCTTTAAGTAAGGCAGCAGCTCCCATGTTATTAGAGGCATTATCGGTCACAATGTGAACAACACGTCCGACACCAACTTCTTTAATGCAAGCTTCAACATACTCATATATGTATTGGCTTGTATGCGCTTCAATTGAACATTCTTTGGAAGATAAAAACACAGTACCCATCCTTGAATTTACAAATAAATTCATAATGCTTCTCCTCTTTCTATCAGACCAAGCATCCGTCATAATCGAGCATCCATCCTCTTTCCATTCTTCTTCATTTCTTTTCACCTTGTTTTTTGTTTTTTCAACCGCTTCCTTTAGGACTGTGGTGCTCAGCTCATATCTAGTAGGAGCAGGAAGCCCGGGTCCAAATTGGCCAACCACTTCCAACAACAATTGGAAGCTATCCCTTTCAAAGGCGTGGAAAGGAATCGCGGCCTCATATGCCCACTGACCAACGTATTTCTTTGCCATCCATATTCTTTCTTTCCGAATAGCATTGCTAAGATCAACATTTTTACCCTTCTTTCCCTTCCCCCTCTTTAAAGACTCATCGGGGTTTACTTTATTTGCAAAGTTATCCATGGGGCCAAAAAAATTTGGTTCCTTCATGTAGAACCAGGTAGTTCATCCTCACTTTCATTACTATCAAGTCTCACTTCCGATCTTATGGCTTCATCGTGTTGTTGTTTACCCTTCTTTTCAACTTCGCCGTTAATAGCATCACGGCATCTCAATCGATCATCTTTGGTAGCCCTTGGACATGACGTTACTTGTCCTTGAACTTGTGCAATATGTTGTTTCATTATTGTAACCCCCCACTCATCACTTTTTCACACAACATGCATTTAACTTTATCCATGTTGTTTGGATCCGAACAACAACATATTCCCAACCAATATCATTTGATTTTCTTTTAGCACCGCAACCGTTGGTGAGCGGACGGTAAACTAGCGAGATCCTCGATGCCATCCTCGGTGTCAATGAACTGAAAGTTGCAATATATATATCAGTGGTTGTGCATTTTGTGCAAACACATTCAAAAATAGAAAAAAGTTAACACCTTTCAATTATGTAAACATTTAAATTATCATTTTATGCATCAGTATATCAGATTATCAGATTATCAATTAGATATAGATAATTTATAATTTATTCTATTCCTAAGTTCCTATAAGATTATCAATTATTCAATTAATCAGTTATGTAAAAATATAAATTAATTAGTAAATAATTAAATTAATGAAATCAGAAAAAAAAAATTAATTAAATTAGAAAAGTTACCTGATCAGGAGTGGCCGGAAGTAGAGTCGCCGGAGGTGGAGTTGTTGGATTGGTAATCTTCTTCTTTAAGGTGTTGTTGAAGGTGGTGGAGTGGAGTGGAGGCTGAGAATAAAAATGAAACCTGTAACCCTAATTTTTTTTATAAGTCAAACAAATTTGTTGACCAATGTTGACCGATATTGACCGATATTGACCAAAACGCCAAATTAGACCGATATGCCAAAAATCGTGGTGTTGGACCGCCGCCAACCACCTAGGCGCCGCCATATCAGCCGCCAAGGCCGATTTTTACAACACTGCCTGAGGCAGACTTGATGCAGACAACAACAACATACTATCATTACCATCACAAAGAACAATGATCAAAGAACAAAGATTAAGATGACATCAAAGCAGAACTGTTTAAAGAAAACAATTTCTCTACACTGGGGAGATTGTTCAAATCAAGGCAATTCTTCTCACAAGAAAGAAGAATGTCTGAAGACGTCAAAGCTACTATTACATTAGCACCTTCACCGTTTGCATTCATTCATCACCAACACTTAGGGGGAGATTGTTGGAATCACTCCTAAACCTATGTCAAGTGTTAGTGATTCATATGTAATAATTAGCTTAATTATGGCCTTTATGTTTGTTATTAGCTTAGGCTTATATAGAAGGCCCATAAGCCTAGGCCCAAGTCCACTAAGGAAAGGAAGGGACTAGGAGTGTTGCCCTAGCTCCCCTTCCTATAAATACCTTGTAATAACCCTCACTTGAGGGTTGGTTGTTCAATTCACTCTTTCACACTCTACGCTTAAACCTTTCACATAGTATTTTGTGTGTGTGTTTGATATTGTTTATCCGATCTTCTCTCTATCTCTTTCTATAGTGCTTGTGTTGTAAAATTAGTGACCTAACATAAGTCCTGTTGTTCCTGGTCTCCTAAGCCGAGTCATTAAGTACAGCTACATGCTAGATTTATAATAGTGAGTGCCCGGTCGTTAGGAACTTAGATACTCACCCCCTAATTCTCAAGTTCATCCAAACGATAGGTGATCAGTTGGTCAAATCGCACAAGTAGAAAAGGTCGCCAGTTGGTCATATCTTACCCTTCCCGTCTCAGCCCGCTCACCTAGGGTCAGTTGGTCATATCTCCTAGGAAATTGGCCTCTACCGCCATTTAAAACTACTGAACCAAGGGTGGCTACCAATAAATATGCATGCATACACTTAGAAATAATTGTACAGAAATAAAGTAAACGTAAACAAAACAATTAAGGAATCATAACAAGGCCAGCACCAGGGTGCTTAGCCAAACATATAGTAAATCATACCAACAAAAATGAATAAATCATAAATTGAATTGAACATAATGTTTGATACAAATTACTTGATGTAGAGCTAAATAATGATGATGATTGCGAGTGAATTCTTCCTTCAAATCTGGCTTCGGACTGCTGGAAAATGCCCTGGAGTGGTTCCCTAATCGACCACTGGGAGAGGGGTGAAGAGAGATACTCAAAAATGCAGATTTAGGGCTGTATTTATAGGCCGCGACATAGTTACGTCGTAATTAAATAAATTAATTACGTCGTGACTAAAGTTACGCCTTAACTAAAATAATTAGTTACGTCGTAACTAAGTTACGCAGTAACTAATACTGTAACTTCAAACTTTGTACTTTTCATTATCCATTCCTTTAGTTGAAACATTATAAGCCTAGTTGACGCTTTTGGCCCCTGATCGTACTTCATATTTTTTTAACAAGTCCTTGAAGTAAATAAACTTCATATGAATTGTCACCTTTAGTCCCCGATCGCACTTGTTATTTTTACTTTTCATCCTCGGAGTAAATATTATCTTCATTTAGCCACGGGACTTCAACTCCTTAGCGCCCAAGTTAATAATTACGGCGTAATTAAATTACCGAATTACGTCGTAACTCTTCAAGCGTATATTTTTATCCGCTCCGTAATTATCTCTACAGCGTAACTAAATTGCCATGTTACGCCGTAACCTTCATAAAATAATTACGACGTAACCATAAGAGATGGTTACGCCGTATCCAGTGTTGTAAAAATCAGCCTTGGCGGCCGATATGGCGGCGCCTAGGCGGTTGGCAGCGGTCCAACGCCACGATTTTTGGCATATCGGTCTAATTTGGCGTTTTGGTCAATATCGGTTAACATCGGTCAACATTGGTCAACAAATTTGTTTGACTTATAAAAAAAATTAGGGTTACAGGTTTCATTTTTATTCTCAGCCTCCACTCCACTCCACCACCTTCAACTACACCTTAAAGAAGAAGATTACCAATCCAACAACTCCACCTCTGGTGACTCTACTTCCGGCGACTCCTAATCCGGCCACTCCTGATCAGGTAACTTTTCTAATTTAATTAACTTTTTTTTCTGATTTCATTAATTTAATTATTTACTAATTAATTTATATTTTTACATAACTGATTAATTGAATAATTGATAATCTTATAGGAACTTAGGAATAGAATAAATTATAAATTATCGATATCTAATTGATAATATGATAATTGATAATCTGATAATATGATATACTGATGCATAAACTGATAATTTATATGTTTACATAATTGAAAGGTGTTAACTTTTTTCTATTTTTGAATGTGTTTGCACAAAATGCACAACCACTGATATATATATATATATTGCAACTTTCAGTTCATTGACACCTGAGGATGGCATCAGGATCTCGCTAGTTTACCGTCCGTTCGACCAGCGGTTGCGGTGCTAAAGAAAATCAAATGATATTGGTTGGGAATATGCTGTTTGCCCGGATCCAAACAACATGGATAAAGTTAAACGCATGTTGTGTGAAAAAGTGATGAGTCGGGGGGTTACAATAATGAAACAACATATTGCACAAGTTCAAGGACAAGTAACGTCATGTCCAAGGGCTACCAAAGATGATCAGTTGAGATGTCGTGATGCTATTAACGAAGCGAAGTTGAAAAAGAAGAGTAAACAACAACACGATGAAGCCATAAGATCAGAAGTGAGACTTGATAGTAATGAAAGTGAGGATGAACTACCTGGTTCTAGCATGAAGGAACCAAATTTTTTTGGCCCCATGGATAACTTTGCAAATAAAGTAAACCCCGAGGAGTCTTTAAAGAGGGAAGGAAAGAAGGGTAAAATGTTGATCTTAGCAATGCTATTCGGAAAGAAAGAATATGGATGGAAAAGAAATACGTTGGTCGGTGGGCATATGAGGCCGCGATTCCTTTCACGCCTTTGAAAGGGATAGCTTCCAATTGTTGTTGGAAGTGGTTGGCCAATTGGACCGGGCTTCTGCTCCTACTAGATATGAGTGAGCACCACAATCCTAAAGGAAGGTTGAAAAACAAAAACAAGGTGAAAAGAAATGAAGAAGAATGGAAGAGGATGGATGCTCGATTATGACGGATTCTTGGTCTGATAGAAAGAGGAGAAGCATTATGAATTTATGTGTAAATTCAAGGATGGGTACTGTGTTTTTATCTTCCAAAGAATGTTCAATTGAAGCGCATACAAGCCAATACATATATGAGTATGTTGAAGCTTGCATTCAAGAAGTTGGTGCCGGACGTGTTGTTCAAATTGTGACCGATAATGCCTCAAATAACATGGGAGCCGCTGCCTTACTTAAAGAGACGAGACCACATATTTTTTGGACATCATGTGCGACGCATACCATTAACCTTATGCTTGAAGGTACTACTTATCTACTTATCTGATAAATAAATATGTTACTGTTATGTTATATCGTATCTGATAAATGTTTTGTTTTATGTTTTTCAAGGTATTGGTGCAATTCCAAGGTTTAAGAAAATCCTAGATCAAGCAAAGAAACTAACCATCTTTATTTATTCTCACCACAAAACGTTGGCTATGATGAGAAAGTTCACCAATAAAAGGGATATTGTTCGACCGGTGTCACAAGATTTGCTTCCGCATTTCTAACTTTACAAAGTTTGAATGAAAAAAGGAGCAATTAAGACACATGTTCTCTAGCACCGAATGGGAAGAGTGTAGATTTTCCAATACTGTTAAAGGAAAATCCGCATTTGCAACGGTGCTAAGTACCACATTTTGGACGGGTGTGTCACTATGTTTGAAAGTGTTTAGCCCTTTGGTCAAAGTCCTTCGAATGGTTGATGTGGATTGGAAGCCTTCAATGGGTTTTGTTTATGAGGAGTTGATAAAAGCAGTGGAAGAAATCAAAGAGGCTTTGGGTGGTAACAAAAAAGCTTACGAGGGTATCTTAAAAATCATAGAGACGAAGATGAAGGGTAGACTAGATTCTGTTTTTCATTTGACGGCTTATCTCTTAAATCCTTATTATTTCTATAAGGATACTCAAATCCAACATGATCCTGATGTATCTGATGCGGTTCTTGAGTTTTTTGAAACAATTTTTTCTGGAGATTTAGAGATGCAAATGGGAGTGCTAAATGTTGAGTTGCCAAAGTACAAGAAAAAAATGGATAGATTTGGTAAAGAGCTTGCAATTTCGTCATGTCAAGTGAATAATGATAAATATGATCCTGGTAATGCAACATTACTGAAGTTATTTCTTTCTTTTATCAGTTTATGAAATTTCATTGTTATTCATTTCTTTTAGTTTATGAACTTTCAAAATTGTAGCACATTGGTGGGGAGCTTTTGGTGGTGCAACTCCTAATTTGAAAAAGATTGCAATGAGGATTCTTTCATTAACTAGTAGTTCATCGGGGTGTGAAAGGAATTGGAGCACGTTTGAAGGGGTTCGTAGACTTCTACTTAAATTTTAATTATATATCATTATATTGTATATTTTATAAGACTTTGTTGCTTTTAACTTTGTAGATACATACAAAGAAAAGAAATAGATTGGATGCAAGTAAATTGCACAATCTTGTTTATGTTCAATTCAACACGGATCTGGATGAAAAAGCCAAAAGGAGAAAAGAAAGGAATGTTGAAATGCTATTATCAAACGATAGTAACATGGCTCAAGAATGGGTTGTTGATTGTGATGGAGATGGAGATGGAAGTGGAGATAAAGAAGCTGAGGTTCAACCCGATTCAGAAGCACATTGGGAAGCGGTCGGTGAAGCTATGGAAGCCGATGAATTTCTACAACCCCGACAAAGTTCTAGAACCGCAACTAAAACAACTCCAAGAGAACTTTTTGACGATGATTTCGAGTCCGGAAGTGAAGAGGAAGTATATGAAGAAGGTGACTACGAGTCAGATGGAGTTAACATCATAGAAGATTGCTGAGATGAAGCATGTTAAACTCTTTATGGTGTTTGTCCAAATTGTGTCATTTTTGATGTGTCTGTTTGAGTGTTCTGTTTGTCGAGATTCTGCTATAGTTTTCACTTTTAATATGAACTCAGTATTTTCAGTTACATTTTGGTGTTTGTCCAGATTCTGTTATGGTGTTTGTCCAGGTTTGTATGGTGTTTGTCTAGGTTTGTATGGAGTTTGTCCAAGTTCTGCAATACCAGGTTCTGCGATTATATGGACTGCAGAATTGGAGTTGCTGAATTGGAGTACCAGACTACCAGGTTATGCAAATATATGTTATAAATATAATTTATGTGTTATAATTTAGGTTGCCTTACATAGTTTCCTTTATAATTTATGCTCCCCGCCGAGAAACCGATATATCGCTGCCGAGACCGATATATCGCTTGAAGGGGGTCGACCGCCACGGTACCGCCGAGCGATTTTTACAACCTTGGCCGTATCCTTCAAAGCATCATATTTACGCCGTAACATTATTAACGAGTTACGACGTAATCTTCACACTGAATTCATAGGCCCTTGTAAATCAATCTTCAGAACATATATTTGGCCTTTTATCACTTCTTTTCCGCTCCAACGCCTCATTTATCCTGAAATGCAAATATGAACGAATATGAAAGAATTAAGTACCATATTAATGCGAATGAGGCCATAAACACGGGAATTTGATATATAAAAGATCAGGCTAATTTGATGTTATCATCATCCAAAGCTTGTTCACCCAGTTCCAAATAAAATGCATCTAGAATCTGAACCCATGAGGTATTTTCTGGGTCATCACCATCTTCTAAGCCAGCATTCCCATCGCCTATGCTCACCAGCCATTCAGTGAACGGCTGGAATTCATTCTTTTCTTCCGCTGTCATGCGTGGCCTTTGGAGTCGTATATTTTGTAGCAGGAAAAAAACCATGAAATGCTGCCATAGTCTTGATTCAGCTATGGAAGCACCAATGATCACATTTCTTGGGGCCCCTTCTTTACTGGCAACGTCTGACGGAAATCACCACCCAACTAAATTGATTTGCCTCCAAAAAGGTTGTGCCGATTGTCTAGAAGGTCCTGAAGCATTCTGTCCAACGCCTCAAAACATCTTTTTTCATTGATTAGGGCCTCGTCCCATATGATCAAGTCTGTTTTGCAGAGCAACTCACTCAATTGCGTGTTTTTTTTATTGCACACACTGACTCATCAGTGAGATGCAATGGTATTTAAAAGCGTGAGTGCGCTGTTCTTCCAGATGGCAACAACAGTGATGCAACGGTCCCTCCATGACCATACACAATTCTCCCCTCGGCTCTAAGTGTTACGATGACTGCCTTCCATAGGAATGTTTTGCCGGTCCCTCCATGACCGTACACAAACATTAGCCATTGTTGTTTGCTATGCACAACATCTATGATAGTGTCAAACACATGTCTTTGCTGTTCGTTTAGCTTTAGGATCATGCTCTTGCTTTCTGCAGCCATCTCTTCCCTGTTGTAATAGGTTTCTTCCATCATAGTGCGGTTTCTAAGCAGACCTAGCATTCCAGGTGGAGGATCAGGTAACCCGTAATCCCTAAGAGATTTGTTGTTGTTCGTAAGCATTGCTTGTACTTCGTACAAAAATCCACCTTCCAATTATGGGTCGTTCAAAAACGTTAGTCGTAGGCCTAATGCTTCTAACAAAAACGGGGCACGTCGTCAGAAATATGGCGCCAAAACATCCGCCAAAGTGTTACTGGACTTGTGATATCGGTGAATAGCATAATATGTACAAACAGTGACCTTAACTGAGCCGTCGTATCCGTTTTACAACTTTCTTGCATTGCTGTAACCCATTCTCGATCATCCTGTAATAACCCTAAAGCTTCGCACGCTTCCTTGTTTGTGTTGTGTGTATAATTATCGACGGTCCTAATCCCTGCAAACGACATACACCCCTTTTGATGTCATAATAGCATGCGCTGGTAGAACAGGTCACCCACAGTTGGGCGGACATATGCCAAGCGTCTAATTGCTGGTCTATTATTACGCCTATGTAACCATGTTCTATCTGCTCTAGACCACACAAACTCCGACGGAAAACTGTAGATACATTAAATGTCTTCTAATTGTTGATGATTCATTAAATTCCAACCATGCAGTTAGAGTAGTCCGTATGGCACCAAGATTGTCAAGTATGGACTGAACCGTTTGAGACACTCTAAAAGAAATATGTTGCATATTCTCTAGATGGACAGCAAGGATCTGAACCGCGGGTTCCCTACTATGTATCTCAAAACCCAATATTCGCCAGTAAGCTTCGTGGGGACCGATATACTGTGCGCCAACAAAACTTCTATTTCATCGACACATAAATAAGAAGTGCTCGCTGAAGTTGAAGCACGCGAAGACAGAACGTTTGCATCACCTATCTGCCTAGATATCTTTGCAATAATCCTGTCAGAACCCTTAGAAATAAACTTAAAGAGACACTTTATAAGCATGGTCCAGCCATAATATTCAACGTTTATGTGCGCATAGAATCTCATACATAATGCACGGTTGTACTGCACAACGTATGCATTGTCTAATCTAACACCATGGCGTTGTGCGTCTATTTGTATATCATGTCGCCTATAATGTTAGACCCGTATCCCGGATACAAATAGGCCCCACCTTAGATGAAATTGACCAAGGTTTAACGTGATTGGTTAGTCAACGAATGTTAAATTGACTAGTCAACCCGATAGTCAAACTAATAGTTAACACATGTTATGTTATAGTTATAGAAAGAAGGGGGACCTAAGTTGCCATTTTGTAAATATGTTATAGAACTATTGGTGGCCAATATAAAAATAATGAGACTTGAGGGACCATTTATGTCAAATGGCCAAAGTTACCACCTACATAATTCTGGATAAGTTCACATCCTTCATTTTTATCCAGAATTAATAAGTATGTGTGGTGTGGGTCGTGAATGAAATTGGAGGGAAAAAGAGTAGATGGTCTTGAGACAAATTTGATGATGGATTAAGGTGTTATATCAAGTATTGAAGCCTTAATGTTAATCCTTATACAAGTAAGTATGCAACTGATGTATTAATTGTAATTTGTAAATTAGGGTTCATCACCCAATTTGGGGGTTTTGGGTAATTACGGTTTTAAACTTAAATTAAGGTGTTATAGTACTACTTTCATGTATCAAGACTGTTGTTGTTAGTCACTCGAATAATGTCAAAAGTGGTGCTTTTATTTTTCATAGACTAAGTTTATGTATCTAGAAAAGAGTGGGAGCCCAACTAGTGTCTCGGCTTCCCACCAAAGACCTCGATGCTACTAACCTGGCCCAATGTAAGAGTAAACTGGGAGATGGGCACTTTACCGCTTCCATTAAGGTACTCACGTCATCTGGTGTCGCCCCCTCTACATCTGAAACCCTGCATGAACTGGAGGCCAAACATCCCCAGGCCCCACCCCCAGTTTTGTCATCATCTCCTCTAGGTGAAGATGCACTAATTGTGGATAAGGATCTGGTGCTTAATAGGATCCGCAATTTCCCGAAAGGGACATCATGTGGGAGGGATGGGCTCAGAGCACAACATTTAATAGATATCATGGGGGGGGGGTTGCGTCCGCTATTGCTGATGACCTGCTAGGCTCCATCACTGGGGTCGTCAACTTGTTCCTTGGTGGAAAGTGCCCGGCCATATTAGGGGAATATATTGCCAGTGCTCCCTTGACTCCTTTGGTTAAGGCGGGTGGAGGTATTCGCCCTATTGCTGTTGGCACGGTATGGCATAGGCTTGTTTCGAAGGTTGCTTCCTCTTCGATTGGTAACTCCATGAATAACTATTTGCAGGACTTTCAATTTGGGGTCGGTGTTCCGGGTGGTTGTGAGGCGATTCTCCATTCGGTGAATCGGCTTGTTGAGGCTAAGGGCCACAATGTTGGTTTGTCTTGCTATTGGTAGATTTTCATAACGCTTTCAATCTGATTGATAGGGGTGTCCTTCTCCATGAGTCCAGGATCAGATGTCCTTCTATTGCTCCTTGGGTTGAGTTTTGTTATGCCAAGCCTGCTAGACTTTATTACGATAATTACATCCTTTGGTCCTGTCAAGGGGTGCAACAAGGGGATCCGTTAGGCCCTTTGTTGTCCGCCCTCGCTTTACACCCCCTAATCCATGCTATTAGCAGGGACTGTGAGCTCACTCTTCAGGCTTGGTATCTCGACGATGGCACTATTGTGGGAGATACTCTCATGGTTGCCAAGGCGCTGGACATTATTTTGACCGATGGTCCGGAGCGGGGTTTGTTTTTGAATGTCGATAAGACCGAACTTTTCTGGCCTACGGAGGACCCCAGAAGCAGGGTGGAGGGTGTGTTTCCTATAAATATCTCCCGTCCAGTGGATGGTGTCAAACTACTTGGCGATTCAGTTAGTTTGGATGAAAGCTTTTGTCTGGAGCTGGCTCTGAAAAGGGTTTCCAAAACTATCATGTTATTGGAAGCTACTCTTAAACTTAATGACCCTCAATGTGAGCTCCTCCTCCTCCGTAATTGTGCTGGGTTGCTAAATTATCTTATGCGTTGAGGACATGTCCCCCTTTATACGTTCGAGAGGCCATAATCCGGTTTGATCAGATGTTATGGGCCTCCTTAGAGAAGATCATTACAGCCTTCGGCCCGGGGTTTGGCGACTGGCAGTGGCGGCTTGCCACCCTCCCAATCAAGATGGGTGGACTGGGCATCCATGCGGCGTGTGACATCATCCAATATGCTTTCCTCGCCTCCCGTTTACAAACTAATGACATACAGGACCGGATTCTGGTAAAAACGGGTATTAATTCTCATGGTCCTTCGTTTCAGCATGCTCTTGATATTTTCAACAATGCTTGTAACACGGACTTGCTCTCTGTCACCTCTGACGCTCTTGCCCCTCATATGATGAAAACCTTGGAAAAGTGTTACTTTGGTGTTGTAGAGAAAGATCTTGTTTCCAAGTATGCGTTAAGTCCAAGGCAAGTGGCTATCCTCAGTTGCACCCGGACTCCACATGCATAAGACTTCCTATTCACTATACCTATTGATGGATTAGGCCAAAAGATGAACCATCGCCAATTCCGTTCAGTATTGTGTTATAGGCTTACCATATCTATGTTTTCTGAAGGTAGCCCTTGTCCAAGTTGCAAACATCGCATGGACCAATGGGGAGACCATGCAGTTCATTGCTCCAGTGAACTGAGGGTGAAATTTAGACATAACCTGGTGCGTGATGTTCTAGTCGACATATGCTCCAAGGTTGGGATTTTGGTGAAAAAGGAAGCCCCATTGGGGTTCTTTCGAGGGACGGGAAGGAGTTACGGCCGGCAGACTTGCTCTTATTCAACTGGTTCCAAGGTAAGGACATATGTTTGGATGTCACTGGGATCTCTCCTTTTGCGGTCATTGATGCAAATTTATGGGCTCTAGGGGTAGCCTTACATAACGCGAGGGAGAAGAAGAAAATATATATATATCTAAATGTGAAGAAAATGGCTACAAGTTTGTCCCTTTCGCCTTTTCTACTTTCGGGGAGCTTGATGCAGCCTTGGATACACTTTCACGTATCAAGACTATTGCTGTCAGCCACTCGAATAATGCCAAAAGTGGGGCTTTTATTTTTCATAGGCTAAGTTTTTGTATACAGAAAGGAGTGGGAGCCCAACTTGCGTCTCGGCTTCCCACCAACTTTTTGTAATATCCTTTTGGTTTTCTAATGAATTAATGGTTTCATAATAATAATAATAATAATAATAATAATAATAATAATAATAATAATAAACAGCTAATACAAGTAGCCGAGTGGTTTTTTCAAAAAAAGAGAGTGGTTGCATGTGTCCAAGGTTTTATATTCTAAAGTGACTTCCACATAATAATTTATCTTACAAGAACAGGTGACTTGAATATGAATATGAATATGCACGTTCTAAATTAGATTTAGATCAAGTAAAGCATAAAGTGTGACCATTATTTTAATGTAGTCTTTTGTCTATGAATATATAAGCTATTTTTTGTAACAGGTTTATCGGGGCTTGAATTTTTAAAATAAGCTCGTATGTAAAATAAGATTTATTTGTCACATATATTTATACAAGTTTTTATAATCCATAAGCCTTTATAAGCCCAAATTAATTAAAAAGAAAGAAAAGAAAAAAAAAGAAGAAAAAGGCTTATGGGGGCTTAGGGGGTGTTTGTTTCGGTTAATATAGACAACTTATGGCTTATTTGATTTTTGGCTTTATGTTTCATAAGCTCACCTTTTGTGGCTTATTTTGAATCTTTTCGCCTTATATAAGTTTCTTATGTTATAACAAGGTTATATAAGCCGAAAAGTTTCAAAATAAGCTGCAAAATGTGAGATCATGAAACGAACCAAATAAGCAATAAGTCGGCTATATAGGCAGAAACAAACTCCCACTTATAGCTAGTCAAATTACTTAAATAATCTTCAAAATATAATGAATTATCATGCAAAAATTGAAATTATATGTGAATTATGTTTGAACTAATTTTATGTGATTTTACATTAATAAACTTATGCTCCAACTAATTTGTCAAACAAAAATAAAAACTTCAGCTTTTGACTTATAATATAAGATCCATCCACAACTCATTGCTTCAAACATACCCTATAGTGGTCTTAATAAGACTTCTATTACTAACCTTTAGTTTATGGGGTGATTCGTGGAAGGTAGTGCTTAAGCTATGCCATCGTATTTGGTTCGCGAATTTTCATTCCTGGCCCTTATAAATACATTTATTTTCAGCTTTACTCAATTATCAATATACGCTGTATAACTTTACAAAATAGAATGAGCCTGGTAATCCTTTATGACAAGAAGAATATTACACTGAAACGACAGGCAAGCGGGCAACAAGCTGCGCCGCTAGCCCTTTTTGAATAGCAAAACTTAGTCTTTTAAAAACTACATTCAGAGACTTTGGGGTCGTAACATTGTCATGCATAACCCGTTGGACTCTTTTGAGCAGCTCCACAGCCTGGTAAATAAATCCAAGTCTTAACCCAGCCAAAAAATATAACTTTAAAAATACAAATCATTAGATACTATCAAATTCTTATATCCTTGTATATTAAACTAAACTTTTACAAAAATTTTGCTAGCAATACTACGGGTTTGGTCAACAGTGAATTTTTTCTTTTTTGAATAACTATTATACCATATAAATTTTACTTATTTTATTTGTTTACAAGCGAAAAAATTAGAATTTTTTAAAGTTGTGTTTCACTATTACGTTGCTTTCAAGCGAAAGAGACGCACTTGATGGATAATATCAAATTAATTCATATAAAAACAATTGAAAGTGGCATGATTTTGCGTTGTGGTAGTCAACAATGTTATAAGGTTATGGTCAAATTAATTGATAGTGGTTCGTAGTCACAAGTAAGAAGAAACATTTTTATGAAATATATATATATATATATATATATATATATATATATATATATATATAAATGTTTTTAAAAAAAAAAGACAAATATCCGTAAAAAGAATAAAAAGATTTATTTTTTTTAAAAAGTTCTCCAAAAATTCCGAAAAAATTCCACAAGATCGGGTATGTTGGTGTATAAAACTTTTGTGAAAACATTTTTTATAATTTTGAGTTTCGTTAGGTTTTTTTAATGCACAAAAAACGAATTTTGATGCACAAAATTTTCAACTTGTTTTAGTTAGATGTGCAATGCTATTTTGATAAAAAAAAAATCAAAAGAAGTTGGGTGCAAAAACCAATTTTTGATGCACAAAAAAATGATTTAATGCGCAAACATATTTTTTCATAATTTTTATTTGGAAAAAATATCCACTTTTAGAAAAAGTTTTCACAACTTTTCATGCACCATCATACTCGATCATGTGAATTTTTTGGAATTTTTGAGAACTTTTTGAAAAAAAATACTTTTATCTTTTACGGATTTTTGTCTTTTATTTGATCTTTATCCTATATATATATATATATATATATATATATATATATATATATATATATATATATATATATATATATATATATATATATATATATATATATATATATATATATATATATATATATATATATATATATATATATACATATATATATATATATATATATATATATATATATATATATATATATATATATATATATATATATATATATATATATATATATATATATATATATATATATATATATATATATATATATATATATATATATATATATATATATATATATATATATATTGAACATGTTTGTATCATGAATATTGTTTATTACATTTGTCTCATATAAATAAAAGAGTACTTATAATGTATACATCTTGTTAAGTATATATTTATGAAAAAATGTTTGACTCATTAATATTGTTTATAACACTTGTCCCACATAGATAGAAGATATAAATAAAAGAATGCTTATAATGTAAAGAAAACTTACATGTTTAAGCAATCATTTAGAGTTATTCATGAAAATTATAATTATTAATATACTAATATATTAATCATTGAATTAGCACTTAGCACTTTGCACATATGCATTATTTGTCTTAAAAAATTTGTCCCTACTTTTAGAAAAAACCGTTTTTACTTTTGTGGTTAATTTTATTTAAAATAATTCAAAATTTATTTAGATTGGTTCTCGAAACACTCTTACGATATAATAATTGTTATGGAACTTTGTAGTTTTATAAGCATTATAAAATCATATTCATTTATATCTGCATTTTTGCATTAACACTAAACTAATTCAAAAAGAAATAATAAATGAAACATTAAAATGTTGTGGAAGATAAATTAGTAAAAGCTATTTATTTTGTACATTATGCATTAAAATTTGTAATGCTTAAAAAACACATTAATGACATCTTAAAATTTTTTAGGAGAGATGGTCATCCCTCGGTTATAAGTAGTATAGATATAGATATACATTTGACGAATAAAAACTGTTATTGTTTTCAAACAACCAAATAAAATGAGGCAGCTAAACAAATCTGATTCTTAAGCTAACCGAAAAAGATGACAACCTGGTATTGTTCACACGCGGAGCCAAAAAAAAGGTGTGCGTATTCCTTGAAGTCTCCCTTCATCTTCCATCGTTTTCTATCTGGATTCCACTATCATACCTTACTAGATACGTGTTTCTCTAATACCACATCACTCGTCAGAATCATAATCCCACAAACCAAAAGAAAAAATGACCGATGGTTTTCTCCAAATTAGAAAGGGAAGCTTATGGAATTTACAACGTTTCATCAATCTTTTCATCTAAAAAAAATTATATTGGTTAGGTTGCTTCAATTTGCAAGAATGTGGTTTTGTAAGATGCTGTTTTTCTTTTGATATTAAGGGAAAATATCGATTTTTAAAATATCTTAGATTTTTTTTGGTGAGTTTATGTTTAGTTTTGTGGAAGTCTGGAATGAGGCGTTTTGGTTGGTTAAAAATTGTTAGCTTGATGAAATTAGGTTGGTTATAGATTTACTTACTATTACTGTGTCAAAACTCGAGCCAACCATCCTTATTCCCAGCTACAAGAAGTCTTTAAGCATGCGCTAATGGAACTTGCAGGGTCTAAGGACAGTGGTTGGAGCAATATCACGTAATCTTGCATAACTCGAGGACCGTGAAGGGAGGGACTTATCAATTTATGACCAACTTAATGTTCCTCTCATGATTTTTCTCATCATAGTTGTCCTTTTGATCATTTACATTACTGTTTTGAACCATTATGGGGGGTTTATCGATTCTAAAATTTGAATACGGCTTGGGTTCTTAATTTAAAGAGATAGAGACAAGTTTTTTTAATGGGGTAGATTAATTTTTCTTAATTCAATTTGTGTCTAAAACTAATCATGTTTTGGTTTCTGGTTTTAAAAACCAAAGATTCAGTTTCAGTGCACTTTGGTTTCGAACAAAAACTCAACCAACCTGACTCGTGCTCTCCCCAACCTATATATATCATTGTCCATTTCATTATACAACTCAACATCTTATGTAACATACAAAGAATGACTATAGACGTCGCCAAACGCTTGCATTTATTGTTGTACATGTGATTATCAGAAATAATAACTTTTACATCTGTTAGACAAAAAAGCAGAGCAGCAACAAGCGACTTATATTGCTTATCGGAACAAAAAACCATTTGACAACATCCATCTTACACAAACCGACAATCAGCATAAGCTGGAACCATAGACATGACGATTGTTACTATGTTTGACTTCTGTGTGAAGCAATCATCTTCAGTTTTTGTACTTCATTGTTTCCTTCTCAAACCCGATTGTTGGGAATTGTTTAGCATAATCCTCCACCTCACCCCGAATCTTTGCAATTTCATATTGGATCTCACGGACCCAAATTTTTGGTTCCGTCCGTTATAGTTTTTGGTGCCGCCATTCTGCACTTGGCGGACCACACGGAACCAAAAATTGGGATCCATCCGTGTAAATTTTTGGTACCATGGGATGCCCAGGTTAGTTGCTAAATTTCGCTCATTCCCGCATTCTAATTTACCAAAATTTGCTTCTAGGATAGTTTTTACTGTTTTTATTCATATTAGAACTAGTTTCACTTACTTAGACATATAGGATATCCATTTCCACAAAAATTCAAAAGTTCTCAAAATTCACCCAATGAACCCTTTTCCATAAAGGAATGAACCAAAATTTTGGTTCCTTGAAATCCATGGATGATCTGAACTTCAAGATTTTGAAATCACTATGACCCATTTATTGCATATATTGGTCTTTTTACTCAAACCTTCTTGTATGGCTTGACTTAGATGATATGACATGCATTAAAACTCTTCAAAATCATTAGAAACCACTTCACTTGTATGGCTTAACATCAAATCAAACACAATTCTCCATAAACTCATGATCCTATAAATTAAGAACCTCAAAGATGATCATCCTTACACCTCAACAATTTCCTTCATATTCTCTTAGAATAAGCTTAAGCAAAAATGACAAAGTCATCCACATCATCCCCATCAAACAAACCATGTAAGAAAACCGCAAGAATAAGTTTTAGACCTTATTGTTTCGTAAACTTTAGCTCCTCCTCTGAATCATCACCTCTAAACATTTCATCTACAATAAGAGATGAAAACTTTACTCTAAGCACTCCAACACCGCCTCAAAAATCACCCATTGTCATCACCACTCCACCACCTACTAAAACACCAATTGTCACCTCTCCACCACCGGCTCCAATCTAAACATCCAAATCGCCATCACCAACAAAATCTCCAAAGTTGTTACCTTTAGAGCTATTCTCAACTCCACCAACATCTCCAAACCCATTCTTAGAAGACTTAGAAGACCTACCTCATAGGCCCGCAAATCCACCTCCACTTCCATCATTCGGTACCATTGAGCGAATCGCTCATGAACCACCACAACCATCATTTGAACCAAACGCCCCTTTATAACCTAGACCTCGTTTTTTCCACCCCATCCATAATGACATTCATGAACCATTGTATGGAGACCATACTCTACCACCTACATCCTTGTCTCTTCATATCGATGACATTGATGAATCTATGTGGGAAGATCACCCATAATCCCAAGCGGAGATACAAGCCCAACTAGAAAACTTCCAAAACTTCTCCAATATGGTGGATTCTCACCTAAATGAGGCTATGCAAAATGCTTTGATTTCCTCCCTCATCACTCCATCAAACACCAGCAACACTTCCACCAATCCACCACCACATAATAATGATCCTACTTTCCCACCTAGACACGGTTGCTCAAATTGTGAGCGCACCGCCAATCTTAGCGAACGGACCCGGATCATGGTCCACGAGTTACAAGATGAGATGATGGTTCTAGATATTTCTTTAGGAATTTTAATTTTCTATGTTATTTTTTTTTTCTATGATTTTTTATTTTAAGTTATTTTTCTAATTTTTAGGATTTCTTTATGTATCAACACATCTATTGTGTTCCATTTTATGACTTCTAAGTCATAAAAATTTTAACAAATGAATGATGTTTATTATATGGTTGTTGGTTATTACTTGTTGGTTGGAATGATTTGTATAATTGTGATGATGATTATTATTAACCTTTCTTTTGTAGCTTTTCACAATTCGTGTATCCTTATCTTGGCACCCAATTAAGGGGGAGCATTCGCCAAAGGGGAGAAAATGGCTCGGGCTCATTGCATCTTCCGTCTCGCCTCTTCTTTACGTTTCGACAAAAAAGGGGAGAATATTATTGAACTTGACCATTGACTTTCAATAAGTCAACATCATGCTTTGACTTTCAAAAAGTCAAAATTGTTAAAAACCAAATAATTGGATAAACTAGTCATAAGATAAAATAAGATTCTGGTTGTCAACTTTATCTAACTAACTAGTTCTTCCAAGCTCAAATTAATCTCATATTTTTTAGCTCTTGTACAACTTTACATTTTTGATAAAAATAAAATTTATGTTTTGTCCTCAACAAAAAGGGGGAGATTGTTAATACAAATATCGTCATTAAACGTTATTTATATTTTATGATCTTTACCTAGTTTTGTTAACGACAAAAGTAAATTTCATTTTTGTAAAGTATAAAGCTTGTCAAGATTAATAAGACATTAAAACAAGTTTTCCTTAAATAAAGTCTTCATCACTTAAGCATTTACATCTTATCACATTTTGATTAGTTATGTATCAATCAGCTTTGATATCTTTCTAAACCATAATGTGCATCGATATTTTTAGAACAAGTATGTTTTAGTTTCTTAAACACAACATTACATATGTATTTACTTTAATATATTAATTCTAAAAATAGAAAACAACATATTGCATCAAAGTGGAAATCTTTAGAAGATTTCATAGAATATTTTGTTTAGATTTGGACTCTACATATATTATATGATCTTGGTTAGATTTGGGTGATCTTGGAAAGATTTTTGTAATCTTTACTGTCAGAACAACGGAACCAAAAAATAACAAGGGCGGAACCCTTTTTTGGTTTCGTGGTCTGTGGCTCTGCAGTTCATTTGGCTTATAAATAGCAAGCCAACCCAAGTTGTTTTCTCATCCCTTCCTAGCAGAAAACACATACATTCTCTCATTCTATTACATCTAACTCAGTTTCATTTCATTCTAGTGATCATCTTTTGTAGCAAAGAAGATCAAGGCATAATCAAGCTTCAACAATTAGTTAGAAGGCTTGTTTGTTTTGTTGTTGTGTGATCTAGTATTGTTCATACATCGTTGTTGTACCAAACCATCTTAAACCTCTGAGTGTGAGTGGTTAGTATTTTAGTCCTCAAAATACCTAGTGTGTGGGAGTGATTGTACCCTTATAAAAAAAACTCGACATCTAGCTTTGTGTCGGAAATATTGTGTACGCGACGTGTAAAGGTTTTCTGACGGTTAAAGGATCTTGTTGATTAGTGAAGATAACTCTCGAGTTGGAGACTCGGGGAGTGGAGTAGGGCAAGGAAAAAGAGTCCTTGTAGACCGAACCACTATAAACGACTTTGTCGTGGTTTGATTGTTTCTTTCCTTACTTACTTGTTATATATTGCTTGCATATTATTTATTCTTCACTAACATATCTTTGATCAATATCAACTGATCTTACAATAAGGTGTCAAAACAAAGATTTTAAACGGTAAACTATTCAACCCCTCTTCTAGTTTTTCACACATTCCTAATGCTTTTTTATGAAAAGTTAAGTCTTATATTAAGTAAGCTCTGTGTTATTTACATGTTTTGGTATTTCATGTGTCAATTCTTAAGCCATTTTCAGGCACTGAAAATGAAGTTGTGTCGGGTCTTCTTGAGGAGATTCACGAAGGGCAGCCTATGGAGCAACCATTGGCAATCTGCGACTCTCGCACGGTATTGAAGAATGGAATACTAGTCAAACAAGTGTTGTTACAATGGGCTCGGGAATCACCAGAGGAAGCCACGTGGGAATGGCTGGCCGATTTTCAAGCGAGCTTATTACCTTGAGGACAAGGTGGTTTCTGAAGGAGAAGGGAGTGTTATGCCTGAGGCGATTGAAGCAAGGGACGATGTGAGAACAAAGCAAGTGTCAGTTCCTCCAGCTTGGCACAAGGACTTTTCATGGGCTAGATAGTTGTTGTAGTTTATTATGTTTATCAGGATTTGTGTTTCAACTTTGTTAGGATAGGTGTTTGAATTGTGTTAGGATATGTGTTTAAGTTTTTATGAGTTATCTCTTAAGCTAGTATTTAAGGTTTGACAATTAATGAAAGTTCAAGTTTTCAGTCAATCTCTTATTCTCTTCTTATTTTTAACGGAGCTAGCACCCACTAGGCCGCTTTAAGTGATGCCTATCACGATACAAGCAAGACGTATCATGGAATGAGTATGAGGTTTTTTATTCTAAAGTTACTTTCCACTTAATTATTTTATCTTTATAAGAACAAGTGGCTTGAATATGAATATGAACATGAACATGGGGAATAAAGTGTGATCATGATTTTAATAAGACTTGAGTTGTTAACCTTTAGTTTATGAGGTAATTCGTGGTAGGTAGTGCTCAAGTTATGCCATATTTATGACTTTCATAGCAAGTAACATTTATTTTCAACTTTGATTTAATTTTTGGTATTTAAAATTGCTAAAACTTGAATTATTAAAACTTCATTATTTTTTAATGTTAATTGTTCGTGGTACTTTTTTTTTCCTACATTGTCAAATATGTTAAGATGTTGTAATTTTTTTCTAAACATTCATTCTACCATAAAATTAAAACATACTCGTCTCTTTCAATCTCGTCTATCCATAACTTAACCTAATTTAGTTTTAATACAAAAAATCTTTAGATGTGCGGATATTATAAATATCAAAATGAAAACATAACTTATAAATACACACACCGAACAAATTTAGTTACCACCCCTGTCTCAAAATCATTATCATGAAACAAAATCACACAGTTTAACAAAAGTGGGATCAATACACTTTTCAACCAATAAAATTGAATATTCCTCCACTAAAGTGGTTTTTATTGATTAAATGAAAAGTAGAGAATTTATCTAGAACATCACAAAAAAGAAAAATGAACTATAATTTTGAGATTAGGGAGGTAAAATATAATTATTAGTTTTACTTATCGTCTAAACCTCGTGATTATAATATCACAAATACAAATCATTAGAGGTTGTCAAATGTTATATGCTTGTATGTTAAACCAAAATTTTGCTAACAGTACTATGTTTGTGGTTAACGACCAAACTTTCCCTATTTGAGTGAAACGAGATGATGCACCCGCGCGTTGCGGCGGGTTTTTTGCATTTAATTTTTTATGCTATATGAGTTTTGTTATATGTGTGGTATGTGTATATATAAAGGGCACGTGTAATTGATGCAAGAATGTGCTAAACAAAAAAAGTTGCAGAGTTGGTATCACCATACATAAGTTTCATATGCATTTACAGCTATGATCCATACTTTAGCTGGTTCCACAGTTAAGAGTGTAACTTTGGTACAAAAGATTAACACATTATCGTCTATTTGTGTGTCTTCAGGTATTGTGGCCGACCTAGAAAGCTGAGCATCTGTATTTCCAGCCACCACTCCTGGTTCAGCTACAGCCGTCATGGCAATGGCATGTACCATTGTGTGTTCACGATGCCTCACTTCTCACCCGTTGGCTTATCTTCAGTACCTGAAACACCATAAAAAATAAATCATTCAATGTAGCAAAGCCAAACAAATTGAAATATTTTTGTCCTAAAGCATTCATCCAAATGGTCTCTTCATGTTCTTGACGGCTATTGCAAATAGGAGTATGGTCTTCCTTATCTAACTTCTATCGACAATTTTTTTGCAGCATAGACAGAGTAGTAATTGATTAAATAAGGCTATCAGCACAAAATGTTCTCCATAAATGAACTCATTTACAAATTAGTTAAATGACACATTCCTACTGCCTAATTCCCATTCCAATCTGTTAACAACTAAACACCCATCAACTAACAACTATTATTATTCCCTAAAATGGTTTGTGATAGCTTATACAACGCCACAGCCCGTCGATACATTTGTGACGGCTTTTTTAAATTTTCACACATCATCTAAACTGCTTCCAACCATTTGCCTTTACAATCCACACCAATGATTCTAACACAATTTGTAACTTAACTAAATCATGCATTATCAGTCCTTAAAGGATATATATAACAAATACTACATTGCAAAACTAAAAGACTTTTTAATGACTCAAATGTTTAACTAATTCTCTAAACTAAGTTATCAAAGCTATTCGAAAAAAAGACATTTGTTCAAAGAAGTATTACACTTACCGCTTTCAATTACGTATTAGTTCAGTGGCGGGATCAATTGTAATAAGTGGAATTTTACGATCAACAGGTAGGAGTTGAGTATGGTAGAAGAGCTATTCGAAAGAGCCTCACAAACTTTAAATCCGTTTGAGCAACTGCACATTTAAAACATATCCATAATCAACAAACAATCTCTATAGCCTCATGAGAAAGAAATCAAATTAAGAATCCATATGCAAGAAAAATGAGCCATGAACATTTTTATACATATTGTATGGTGAAGCAAGAAGAAAAATCACAGTTCACTTTAGATATTGGCTTAAACTTGGAAGTGATTACCCTGTTTTCATTTTCTTTTAAATAGTCTAAAGTGGTTAAGGTTTAAAACAATTTAAGCTCGGTTAGTTTTTGTGTTTAGGCTGTGGTCGGGTTGTTATTGCGGTTCAGGAAGCCAAACCCACAAAGGGTGTGTTGTGAGTTTCTTAAGCAACCACAACCCAAGAGCGTGTTGTGTTTGACTGTGTTAGTTTAGCCTTGCCTCGATTCGACCACAACCACCCACGAAGAGTGTCGGGTGAAGCCTTGTTTCAGCTTAGCGCAAAACACCAAGCGGTGTTTGTTTTCTGCTATCACAGCACATCCCAAAGGGGTTGTTTGCTGCTGATTTTCAGCTACTAAATGGGTGTATTTGCTGCTGATTTTCAGCTCCTAAATGGGTGCATTTGCTGCTAATTTTCAGCTTAAAAGTGATTGCGTTTGCTGCTGATTTTCAGCCCCTAAAGGGTGTGTTTTGAATCGGTTTTCAGCCCTTAAATGGCTACGTTTCAGCCCCTAAAAGGCGCATGCGTTGCTGATTTTCTGCACCAACTGGTGTGTTTGGTTGGCTGAAATTCTGCACCAACTGGTGCGTTGGGTTGTTGAATTCTTGCACCAACAGGTGCGTTTGGGTTGTTGAATTTCTGCACCATCAGGTGCGTTTGGGTTGTTTATGTTTTTCTGCAAACGGGTGCTTTTGGTTTTGTTGTTTTCAGTCACCAAGGACGTTTAGTTCTGCTTATTTTCAGCGCAATTAGATAACATGAAAACTTAGGTAGCAATGTTATCATATATTTTTGTCATTTAATTACATGTAAAATGTTGTGTATGATGACCTAAAACACACCTGTTAAGCATCCGCCATATTACTGAATTTTCACAATGTATGGCCTTTTCCACAATTGTTCCGTCCACAATGCCAGCATCCCCTTTTAAGCCACAGAAACAACAATCTGCAAAAAAATAGGCTATAAAATTACTTATACACAACACTAAGCCATCTTATTTTTCACTTACTTTAAATAGCATATGAGTTTACATCAAATAATAAATATTATAATAATTAAGCTAACAACTTGATGTATTCGACATTACGAAATAACAGATCACGTAATACGTAAGTTGTGATTAACTTAAAGATCATCATCATTCACACTTATAAGTAATAATCCCTATGATTTGTGTAAGATTGGTAATTACCCATAGTGATCAAATTTCCACCACCTCCATCAGTTAATCCTCTCTAAGCACAATCTAGAAGAAAATCACAGATGGAATGAAATATTAGCATCTGAAGTCATGGACATAGATATTTTATTAAATTAGACGCGAGTAAATAACTAAAATGAATCCGAATACTCACACATTCTGCATATCTTCATTGTTTCTTCCTCCAGACAGAAAGAAAACCAAATTGCAAATAAGTATCACAATATGAAGCATGAAAAATAACTGCAAGTTGGATTCTTTAACATTCTTGTTAAAGCAAAAAACAAACTTTATCTATAATATTCTTTTGCTGACATGTTTTTCAGTACCAAAATTAGTGCGTCCAGGTTGCTAGTTAGTATGACCCTTTTATTTATCCAAAAAAATAGACACGATCACAAAAACAAAACACATCCTAAAAGTTTCAACTGCAAGATAAGTCACAGGTGACAAATTCGCTACACAACCTGTTATGTTTTAAAAAATATTTCAGCATATACATCAATCACTTGCAAGTTAATCAAGTTAATAAATATTTTAGCTTAACAACTTTTATATTTATAAAAATTCCAATTTATGTAGATTATGCTAAATAGCTTATTGTTACCTGAATAATAATATAAGCTCATAGAAATAAAGTTATCTAAACACCATCAAATTGGTTAAAAACTTTCTAAAAACACACAAAATTAATAGGCCCTTAAATAAGCTTACCAAGACACCGCTAAAAAGTCGGCCAAACACATAATCCACTCATACAGATTGAGCACTTGAAGATCTTTGTAAACGCCGCACTTCTGCTGAATAGCTCCTTCTCCTGCATTACCAAAAAGAAAGCGGTAAAACTCAATTACCCATTATAATCATTTCATATGGGACATACAATTAAGAGTAACAAACATTTTTTCTTAAATATTGGGAAAGCACTTCATATATTATTGCACACACATTTGTTTTTTTGAACAAAAGTTCTGACACTTCATTGTATATATTTTTAGCGGTGCAGGAGAGGAAGTGAAACTGAATTCCATACCTGCTTTGTTAGCCATCTTTTGCTCCTGCGCTCATACACAGAAAACAATATTTTAAACACCTTTCACACATCTCTACAATTTTAAGTTATATCAAAGCAGTTAAAAAAACTTTAAAGTTGTGGATCATTTGGATTACCTATGCCTCGAAGTATAAAGGTGGTAGTAGTAGACCTAACGGAGTCGGAAAAATGAGGCTCAGATCTGCCTTTCCTTGGGCGACTTGACACAATCGCCATGGCTGCACCCACGTAACATTCATGGTTACCCCGCCAAGATACGGGAATGTGTCAGCCACACTCATGGAAGAGTTAATTTGCAGAAAAATTCATCATCGCCCCGGAAACCATAAGGTCAGTAAGACGACCGAGGCTTCATGTTCGAGATTTTGCCCAAAAAAATTACAACATAGGATACATAGGCGAGTGGCAAAAGGTTTAGCTAGCTGCCTTGTCAAAATTCCTACAACATCAGGTTTAATCAAACCCATACATGGTATGCTAAAAGTGAGACAACCGAACATTCACGTCATGAATCCTTGTGAAAGGCTCATGTTCCCAGTAAAATAACATTAACCTGCAAACCAAAGACGAAAAAAGTTACAAAGTTTTACAAACCACATACTATGAATACCTCTTACACAACGTAATTTCAGTTTATTTTTGTTGTTTGATTCAGTTTACTACACCACGGCTGCATACGGGTGACTTTCACCCATGAAGATCCACTAAACATAGAAAAGAAATACTATCCTTATCGCCTAAAGCATCTCACAGGTAGAAACATAAGGGATTATGTATGATGTCTTTGAAGCGCCTCTTTTTTTTACCTAATGTAGGATACAAATGCTAAAATGTTTCGGCTTTTACATATCATAATCTTCCAAAAACTAGAAGATGACCTACAAACAAAGCCTATCAAACATATGACGTCATTAATATGCATTCAACTTTCTTCACCGTCGTACCCATTGATGCTTACTTAGCGACTCCGGTAATTCTAAAGTTCCATATTTTCCTTATCCATAAGAAATCCAAATATTCCACACACGTATTTTTTCACCAAAAATGTCTTGGGTGTTATAAAGAAACAAAACCGAAAAGCATCGGTACAACCTATCTTTAATCCTGAAGGGTTGACATAATCCTTAAACAATAACCACAACTAAATACCTGAATGCAGCTAATCGCTAATCCTGAAACAACTTATAATTAATCCTTAAACAATAACCTTAACGAAAACCATCATCACAACTAACCCTTATTACCAAATGAATCCAAGCCTAAAGGATCATAAAGACGATGGAATCTACCAAAAGTAAAACAACAGCAACAACATAAACATACCTAATCCTTAATCCTAAAACAACTTATGGCTAATCTTCAAACAACAACCTTCATGAAAACCATCAGCACAGTGTGTAACGAAACCTTCATCCTGAAAAAAGGGTTAGAACCCATAGTTGTAGTCTAGGTATCTCATGTTAATCCTAAAACAATTAGCTTAAGTGATGAAGACATGTTAGCAAATAAGCTGACTACTTTGATATCCCTGTGTGTTGCTACCAAAACTTGACCTGAAACCATTTGAAACAATAATAACATTCAGAGTGTGTTTAGCAATGCATATATTTTCTACTTATTTACTTATTTTTAGTTAGCAACCATGTAAACAATAACACACATATCCAATCACAAACAGCGGCTAATTCTTATAGCCACATCTAATTGATTTTCAATATGAAGTTCGTAAACATTGGATAAGAAGAACACTAACCTCGATAACTTTATGCTCTCATCTCAAAGAAGATCTTCATACTGAAATCATACCTTCATACTGAAATCATAATCGTCGAATAATGATTTGGTCGGATAATGATTTAAGGATGAAGTTAAAGAGTGTGGGTTGCCCTTTTCTTTTTTGATATTATAAGAATGATGATGATAGGTTCCGCATCTGGATAAGGAAGGATACACGGTGATTGTGATTTTGCATTTGGTTCGTGAAGTTTCTGGATTTGTGATATTTAGGTTTAGTATAAGATACACGCGGTGAGTGATGTAAGACGGGTTGTGTTTACCCGAAACGACAAAGTTAACCTTTTTGTATAACTCGAAATGACAAAAAACTGGTATAAGCACTATGCACTCTCTCACATGCAGTCGGGTTGAATTCGGGTTTTCACTGTAGCATACGACGTCGTTTGGCTCGTCGATTAAAAAAACTTATAGTATTATATCATGTCCAAACATAATCACACAAAAATAGTTATCACTTCTTGTTTTCCTCAATCACATATAAATTTCACTTATTTTATTTGTTTACAAGCGAAAATTTTTAAGTTTTTGAAGTTATGTTTCACTATCACGTTGTTTCAAGTGAAAGAGACGCGGTTAATTGTTAACCATAATTTTTGAGGCTATTGTAAGCATCTTCGAGGCTATTGTAATAATAACAATAACAATAAAAGTAGCTGAGTGGTTTTTTCAAAAAAGAGTGGTTGCATGTGTCCAAGGTTTTATATTCTAAAGTTACTTCCACTTAATAATTTACGGAGTATCTTACAAGAACAAGTGACTTGAATATGCATATGAATATGCACGTTCTAAATTAGATTTAGATCAAGTAAAGCATAAAGTGTGACCATTATTTTAAGGGCTAATAACCTATTAAAGCATCATACTTGTCACAAAAAAGCAGTTTGTGCGTGAAAAAAAAAAATAGCCTTTTTGGCTACTAAACTTAAATTCTTGTCTTCCTTTGAGTAATAATTCCAAAATACAAAATTGTAATGACTATTTTACCCTTGAATTTATAAAAATTGTATTCTTTGTCCAAGTATATAAATAACGCATTAACGTCACAACATAATAACCCGGACGGAAAAACTAACAATCCTCCCTCCTTAGCCACCGGACGGAAAAACCACCCGCCGTCGCTTCACCACCGGCCACCACCCCTCACCACCTACACCAAAACAATCCTCTCCGCTCCCTCTACCCGATCCACCACCACACGCGCCCAACACAGAAACCAGTTTTGTTTCATCACCCACACCGATCTAAACAAAAAAAAAAAAAAAAAAAAAAAAAAAAAAAAAAAAAAAAAAAAAAAAAGATCCATCAAACCAGTTTCTTTGAAGGTCAAACGCAAAAGGGACTATCACCACTTTACCCAGTGGCCTCCTAATACCATAGATCATCACGGGGTGCTCTTGGTAGTGGTTATGGATGTTGACGCGAACCAAGACCAGAAAGCCTATACTCTTCCTTCCAAGATTACTCGTACAAATAGGAACTCAGTTTACAGGTTTTATCACTTTCACACATGAGCACAAAAAAAATTAGGGTTTCGAATGGTTAGGGTTTTCTTAAATTGATAGAGGGGTTTTGTAATTGGTATTGAATAGAGTACGATTTAGGTTTCAATTTGTATTGATCTCAAGAACACCACAAGTAATTTGATTTTCTTTGGTTCGGTTCTAACCCCACTCGAGCTTTTGATTTTACAGTAATTTGATTTTCTTTGGTTATGGGGAAAGTAATTTGATTTTCTTTGGTTATGGGGAAAGTAATTTGATTTTATTTTCCCTTTCATTTGGATTCAATTATTCCAATGTATGGTGGTGTTGAATTGGTTTATGCATTCTTAGAATTGGTTTATGTATTCTTACATATGTATGGTGGTGTTGAAGCAGGGATAAATGGTGAGACAGATGTGACAGTGGGTTGAGCAAGCTAGCGTAATTTTTTTAAGATAACATGATTTAATTACTTGGACTATCGACGCAATTTTTTCAGACGACAGGGACTATTTTTGTAATTAGCCTAGGGACGATGGATGCAATTTTCGCAAAACTACAGGACCATTTCTGTAATTTGGAAGGGTAAAATGGTCATAATACTCAAAGGAAGACAAGAATTTAAGTTTAGTAGCCAAAAGGGCTATTTTTTTTTATTCGCTACGTCAAACTACTTTTTGTGACAAGTATGATGCTTTAATAGGTTATTAACCCTTATTTTAATGTAGTCTTTTGTCTATGAATATAGAAGCTATTTTTTATAACCGTTTTAGCAGGGCTTGAATTTTTAAAATAAGCTAGTTTGTAAAACAAAATTTATTTTTCATATATATATTTATAAAATTTTTATAATTCATAAGCCTTTATAAGCCTAAATTGAAAGTAAAAAAAAAAAAAAAAAAAAAAAAAAAAAAGGCTTACGGGAGCTTGGGAGTGTTTATTTCGGCTTATATAGACAACTTATGGCTTATTTGATTTTTGGCTTTATGTTTCATAAGCTCACCTTTTGTGGCTTATTTTGAATCTTTTCGTCTTATATAAGTTTCTTATGTTATAACAAGGTTATATAAGCCGAAAAGTTTCAAAATAAGCTGCAAAATGTGAGATCATGAAATAAACCAAATAAGCAATAAGTCGGCTATATAGGTATAAACAAACTCTCACTTACAGATAGTCAAATTACTTAAATAATATTCAAAATATAATGGATTGTCACGCAAAAATTAAAATTATATGTGAATTATGTTTGAACTAATTTTATGCGATTTTACATTAATAAACTTATGCTCCAACTAATTTGTCAAACAAGAATAAAAGCTTCAGCTTTTGACTTATAATATAAGATCCATCCACAACTCATTGCGTCAAACATACCCTATAGTGTTCTTAATAAGACTTCTGTTACTAACCTTTAGTTTTCGGGGTGATTCGTGGTAGGTAGTGCTTAAGCTATGCCATCGTATTTGGTTCGCGAATTTTCATTCCTGACCCTTATAAATACATTTATTTTCGACTTTACTCAATTATTAATATATGTTGTTCCTAAACCACAAAATAGCATGAGCACAGTAAATAAATCCGAGTCTTAACCCACCAAAAATATAACTTTACAAATACAAATCTATACTATCTAATATACTAAAATACTGTACCACCCCCCCTAAAGCACAGCATTAAATTTTATTATTAAAAACACTTCCATATTTAGCACAAATGTACAACACCCAAATGCATCCTAAAAAATATCATGTGCTCATCATGTGACTGCTTTTTCCCACCCTTCCTTCTCAAGTTTCATTTTATGCCGGTCAACACACATTCATATCCACCGAGATTTTTTCCTCACAAATGTGGCAACTAATTAAAACTTTTAATTATGCATTTCAATCCATTCAATCAAAGTTTGAATCATCAATTTTTCTTACCCAATACGTTTGGCGTTTGAATACATATATCACCTCTCAAAATACCCCAAATCAATTGCCCTAAATCGGTTATCTCCGAAAATTTATCAATGAAAAAAGGTCTAAGGTATGTGATATTTGATATGTTTTGTCAATTGAATTTAAAATATCGTTTTGTTTTTGTCGGATGATTATGGCACTCGATTTTGGATTTTGGCACAAATGTGTTTTCCGTTTGATAGGATTTTGGCACAAATGGCACCACAGATCTCTACTTTCGTTCTATGAATGAATTTAAGTCGACTCTTTTTTCTAATTCTCGATCATTTATTTCTAAAAATTTATTCATTGATATTAGTATGGTTATTTTCCGTTTGATTTTGCAGGTTCAATTCAATCATCGCATCTAAACTTTTGTTAACTTTTTTAATTGTGTTATGCGGTTTGTGTTTGTTATTTGTTTAAATAAAATCACATTTATAATTTCTTCTTTTGTGATGCGAAGTCTAAAGAGAAATTAGGAAGAAAATGAAAAGCACACATTGTTGTAGATGAAGGTAAATTTCTTACAATTTGAATGAGAGATCGGTTGTTTTGTTTATGGGTGTTTGATTCACAAAGGCTATTTGTTAACATGTGTGTGTTTCGCATGCCCACAAACTGTTTGATGAAATGTATGTCTAATTAAAATATATCTTTCATGATAATAATTCTTTTCGCAACATTTGCCACCATTTCCACTTCCTACTCATGATAGTGGTTTTCAAATATGGGTCTCAGAATCGGCAAACAGTCATCCCGTAAATAGAGTTACCCAACCGGCAAAGCTTCTTTATGTTTTTCGGACTTGGGATGACTATTTATTTATGTTAAAAGGTTGACCTTTCATGACTGTTTTGGGGATGTTAATGTTGTAATTCGGGCACCGAGCCGAGCTCATGTCATCTGGAACACATTGGGAACTCTAATTCATTCAAAACAAGGACTCCCAAACACCGGTATGGTCACTAAATAAGCTTATGTATGTGTTTTTGCAGCCGTGACATGTTTTAGGGGTCTGAAAACCTTTGTCTTTGTCATACGCGTACTTTGGTCGTTGTGGTTTAGGTAATGTTTCTTTTAATTCATATGTTGATTTCCTTTGTCCTTTTTTTCCTTTGATATTGAATTATTTCTTAAAAGTTTAAATAATCTTCTTATTTTTAAGCTTTGTTGCGATCTGCAGACTACATTGGATGCATTGCAGGAGCAATAGAAATGAAGGTAAGCAGAAGTCCTAACAAAAGCCAAGTGGTCACAAGAAAAGGTAGGTGGAATGCCTTTTGCCGATGTTCATAAAGCAACTACGATGTGCTTTGGAGATATTGTTAGAGTCTCACACTTGCTTTATAAACTTACATTGATAGTCGGCTACAACCTACAGGTACCTTAACCATTACATTTGTACACAATCGATACGTCACCATGAATATTAAATACCTTTTTTCCGCTATAACAACATAGAAACTGTCGCTGAACTTATACCAATATATTGATGGTTGTCGTTGTTTTAGGTATGGATGAAGGAATACTGCTACCAGTGAATCAGATGAGATCGTTCGTCTAAGCGTTCCATTCAATGATTGCCTAGATAGCTTTTCGATCCACAGTAGGTGCAAGGTTTCTTTACCATCGCTTCGCTATATATATGTATTGCGGTTCCTAAAAATTTAATCTTAGGCATCATTATTTTATCGCCTCGCTTAAACGTTCTTCACTTATTAGACGATGCGCGTAAGAACCTTCTCGACTTCTATAAGGTGAAACTAACAATCGAAAATTTAATGAAACCGTATGAATTTCTCAATTCTTAACACTTTAAATGCACGCATTATGATGTGTAGGGATATGGATTATCTTCATCACCATGCATAAACCACAACCCCGTGCAGATGGGCTTGCAATTAATGTAGTTTATGACTGCAAGTGTATGAGCATTTAGTGGCCTCATTGCTGCTTTTCATGTAGGTAGATATGTTTTCACTTTGGACTTGCGTTTGCTGTTTTCATTATTTATATTGTGTACAAATAAAAAACTAATTTGTTGTATCTTGCAGGTCTAATGACATACTTCTGGAAAGAGAGTTGTGCATACGCAATAGCTTTTAGATTTGTTGCTTAAAAAAGGTTGTGTCTTTTTCGTTTTTATGTGTTTTTAATTGATTATTTGTTGTTGTATGGTGAGTTTATTGATAGTCTGGTATTGGTTTGTTCATGTGTTATTGACTAAATTGAAATATTAATTTTGACTTGGTGGGTGTTTGGAAAAATTTTTTTAGGTGTTTAATAGCTTATTATATAAGCTCTAACAAACATATCAGAGGTACGGGCACTATTTTACACGAGCTAGCTTTCACATTCTACATAAACACAACCATTTCATTGATATTAAACTTAAAATATTCTTATCAACTGGAATTTTTGAATCTTACCCTTTTGTTTGTTTGATTTTAGAATGGGGTTGGTCACAAAGGAAAATAAAAACTATATTGACCTGACTTGAGTTGATTCTACTCGATTCAACATGTGCAAACCATAAAGAGAAAGGTCTTGATTCTGGTATGATTGTTACTTAGTACTATTATTTTATAATTTTTGTATATTTAAGACTCTGGCCCGTCAATTATGATGTTTTTTTTTTGTTTTTTTGAAATTGGCATAGCTAATGGAAGTAGCTGTTCAGAGGACCATGAAAACATGTTTTTACTTCTTGCTTCAGATGGTCTGCGAGGACAGCTCAACTGATGAGCCTGTTATTGAAATCGTTCATAAAAATCCAACAACCGTAACCTTCTACACCTACGAGCCTTTTTCATGTTTTCTTTGAGTTTGTTTTT